>CAUOFW020001945.1:0-47500 GCA_963454935.2 Ilex paraguariensis
TTATCAATGGGATCAAGAAGAGATTAGAAAAAGCTAAGGGAAAGTGGGCGGATGAAACTATTGAACATTTTATGGGCATATAGGACCACCCCTCGGGCCTTAACAGGGGAAACCCCTTACTCCTTGGCTTACGGGATAGAAGCAATCATACCTCTGGAAGTGGGGCTCCCAACCATAAGGACGCAAGCCTTCAACACAAGGGGCAACGACCATCAACTTGGCCTGGATTTGGACCTGGCAGAGGAAAGAAGGGAAATAGCCGCCTTGAGAATAGCCAAGTATCAGGAAAAAATTTTGAATTCACAACAAAAGAGTCAAGATTCAAGAGTTTTGAATCGGCGATTTGGTCCTCAGAAGGATAATGACCAGTACCCGTGATCTAGCAGAAGAGAAAATGAGATCTAACTGGGAAAGATCTTACAAAGTGGTATCTGTATGAGACTCTGGATCATATAGATTAGAAGATATGAGAGGAAAACCTGTAATACGACCTTGGAATGTGATAAATCTAAAGAAGTACTATTTTTGAGTGTTATTTCCCTCAGTGCTTATCAACAGCTAAATTATAAGGGTAAGGCTCAGGGGGTAGAGTTCAAGGACTCCTGCCTCTGAATGAAAAACAGGAGCAAGCCACTTGGAAGGGTAAGACCCTAGAGGCAAATTCAAGGACTCCTGCCTCCGAATGAAAAACAGGAGCAAGCCTCCTGGAAAGGTAAGACCTTGGAGGCAGAGTTTAAGGACTCCTGCTCCCGAAGGAAAACAGGACTAAGCCTCCTAGAAGGGTAAGGCCCTGGAGGCAGAGTTCAAGGACTCCTACCTCCGAATGAAAAGAAGGAACAAACTTCCACAAAGGGTGAGACCCCGCGGGTGTGCACGGTCCTTAGCAATGATGAAGCTAAACCAATCGGACGGGCCAGCCAAACTGTTCCCCAGGTGTCGGGGCTATCAAGGTCTTTCAAACAAAAAGAAAAAAGAGAGAAAATGTGCGTAATGAAATGCAAGTACTCATAAAAAGCTTCATTTCAAAAGAGGGGCTTTGCGTCCCTGAGAGCTACAAGAGAAGGAGTACAGTTCAAAAAAAAAATGAAAAATAAAAGTTTTCATCTGGCCCCCGGCATCTCCAACACATCGTTACAAGGCGAATCAACGCAAAAGGGTTGAGCAGCTTCGAGATCAAGCAGAGCTGGGACTGAATGAGCAGCAGGAAGATTCTGAGGAATATTGTGGTTGGGAGCTAAGTCCGGTAGAACCTCATCGGATGGAACCAGAATCACCGCCTCGGGTGGGTCTGCCAAAACCATCAGCGTTGGAGTCGCACACTCGACAACAATCTCAGCCTCGGCCTGTGCCATCTCTGCCGATGACACATAACTATGCATCTGGAAGAATGGGGAGTCTGGAAGGATACCGGCAGCCCGGAGTGCCTCGTCCCACCCCTTCTTAAAAAACTTCTTACTGTTCTCCTCGAGGGCAGGTAGCACGTCGTCGACAAACTCCTCTCGGATTTGCTCCTCGGACTTTCTTTTCTCCGCCTCGGCCCTGATCCTGTCCAGCTCCTGGGTCAGAGCCAGATAGTTCTCCTCTGACTGCCCTCTCCTCTGCCGCAGAGAGCCGTTGCGTCTGCTGCGTGATCCTCCTCCCAGCGTCGGCCAAGGCAGCACTTAACTTTTCAACGCCGACCTTCGCCGATTCGCTATCCATGAGGAGTTACTCAATCTGAGTAGCCTGCCCCGCGAGGGTGGAATCCCTGGCAGCTACATCCTCCTTAGCACTGTCCAGGGCTCCCTCGGCCTCTTCCTTCTATTCTTGGATCCGCTGGAGGTTCATCCTAGCTGCATGATATCGCACAGCGATTATAAAAATCTGTTGGGAGGCCTGCGAAGGACTTGTCAATTAAAAGTAACGCGTCAAGAAAAGACTGAAACAAATGAACTTACCACCAGAGAATTCTGAATGATGGAACGGAACAATGTGTTCGTTGTCCGCCCCCTATGAGCCTCCATGTCGGCCTCGAAATAGAGTGTCTCGCTCACTGTGTTGGCGACATGGGAGTCCTGTAGAATGGAATCATCGACCCTGATCACCTGGTTCATATGATTAGTGGCCCGAGGATTCCACTCTACGACTTCTACCGTCTGCGGAGGGGGAGTTGGAGTCTGCCTCTGCTGCTGTTGTTGTTGCCTCTGCTACGGCTATTGCTGTTGGGGTGAAGGGGGTAACCCACGTCTTCTCCCGCTTGGCTGCCCAGGCCTTGGATCCCCTGCTCGGACCGTCGTGCCTTTGCTTGGTCCTCCTCTCCTCCTCGACTTGAGGGTCTCGGTCCCGCACTTGACCCCCAACCAGTGGGCCTCGGAATCAAGGGATTGACATTGGTACCTGTTGATGGGGCGCTACTGGTTGACCCCCGTCCTCTCCCGGCGGCAAGGGCCTGCCTCTGCCTCAGGAATCCCAGGTCGATGTGAGGCGTGTGCGATATGGCTACCTCGAGGGTGTCCTTTGCGTCTAGGGACTGAAGGATCTGGAAGTCGGGCCACGAATCTCTCCTTGAAGTCCCCACATCGGCGTGCAAAGGAACCAAAGCCTCTCTGGCCCTGAACTCCTCAACTTCAAGGACACCCTCGATTTTTGCCTCGGTAGCCCTGTCGGGATCTTCCTCCAAGTTCTCCTCGGCCTCTTGTTGCATAGCCTGATCGAAGAGTTCAGACCACCGCAAAGGCTCAAAAGGCTAGAAGAGCTGTGAGAACTTTTTATACCCAAGAGTGTAGTTCAGGAGGATGTGAGCAACCCGGTTGAACCCGTCGTCACCAACAAATCTCCAAATAGTGACTAGATCAGCAAAGTTCACCAAGGACCGAGGAGGAGGGGCAACTTCCCGGGCAGAGACGTCTGTACAAGAAAGAATGTTATTAACACTTCTAAAAAAAAAATTCCAAGGACAAAAATAGTAGACTCAGAGAGGCTGATATACTTGTCGTTCTCTATTCAAAAGGGCACATCAAGCCACTGTAATCGGGACCGGTCCCCCGCTGCCAGGATCCACTGAAGATCAGAAGGTCATCCTTGTATCTTTTGTCCGAGTCAGGGAGGTGAGTTACAAGGTACATGGAGGGATCCCTAGCTTTGAGGTAAAAATTCTACGGAGGCATGACCCTCAACAGGGAGTAGTAAAAAAGATATCGTTGAGCCCAACGTTTATCCCAAGACGGTTGTTAAGCTCTAAGACCCCCATTATTATCCTAAATACGTTAAGGCAACACTGCCCTGGGAAGAGTTTGAAATGGGCGAGGAACTGGAGGAGTAGAGGAGGCAGGGGCAACCTAATTCCACCCTCTATGATTGCCTTTGTGAAAAATGACATCTCATTCTCGACCCTGACAGTACGGTTATGCAAAACTAGGTCGTACTCATCTATACCTACGTTTGGGGGAATGCGGTATCGAGCCCTAAACCTATTAATCTGCTCCTCTCCCTTCACTTTGTACTTCCCTGGCCTTGAGGAACTGGCCTAGGGATCCTCGGTGACAGGCCGACGTTGGGGCATCTCCAAAGAAGATAAAAACTAAAGAGGAAGGACAGTTTTTTTTACGAAGATCCCCTAGGGGTTTCCTAGAGGTTGGTCACAGAATGACAACCAGAAATACTTTCGATTATCGGAGAATCAAAAAAAAAAACACAAAAAAGGGAAAGAAGAAGAGAAGAGGAGACAGAAGGGTGGAGAGAAGGAAGATACAATGACTCACTAGAACGTGAACGAAGGTTTTCTTGAAGACTTGGAGTGGTTCCTTCCTCTAGGAGGTTCAGAAGCAAGGATGAGTCTGCTGGCCTTAAGACTCTGGTGAAGATTGGTTTGTAGACAACGTAAGGAAGTGGGTCTCCGGCGAGATTTTAGGCGAGGGCTTTCTCAAAAGTTCGAAATGACAAAGTGTGAAAGGGAGAGAGAGAACCCATTTATATAGTACCCATCCCCATCATTGGGGCACGAAACATGAAGAGGCGTATTTAATACGCATAACCTCCTAAGCGGGGAAAAGCGGCTAGAGACAATGATGAAGTGGTTGAGGTAGTTGCAGAACCCTTCATTTCCTTACGACGCGTGTCCTCGGCGTCAGAAGATTGAAGGCTGGGGGCAGTTGATGGGATATTTTCCAGACACTCCAAGATAGTGACACGTGTATTCGGTGTCAAAGAAATACTCTCTACTGTGATCACGACACATGCTCGTCAGATCATGATCCCTCTTCCCCCGAGGAGGGGACTATGCATAAGGATCTATGACGCGGTATGCACGCGGGGGGGGGGGGGGGGCGACACTTATCCCCCGGTCGAAATTAGGGGGGGTACATCTGCCCCTAACCGTACTAGCCCCTCGGCACCGAGGTGTATCCATTACATCGGCGTTTCTGTTCTTACAGGGTTATTGATAGACAGATTACCAGCCTAGGCTAGGCTAGATTAGCCATCATGACCTGGTCTTACCTAGATAGTATCAGGACGTACAGGAAAGTAGAAGATTCAACCAAAAGGGAGCTGACACGTGGCGTACCGTGTCAGATCAGAGAAAAAAAGACCAGAATGCCCTTGCTGACACACGACTTGGAAAAACAAATATTTAATGCACCTTTCCCTTGATGAAACAACATTTAATGCGTGAAGACCCAGAAGTGAAAGACAATGAATGTTCCTGTGACGAGCATTTAATATATCCCTGCCGAGTGAAGGTCATTAAACGCTCAACAGACTGAGGGTGATGCATTGGTTGTTCGGGGTCCCGAACAGTTAAGGAAGGTGTCATTTCTCCTAAAAACCAGTGCGCATGTTACCCACCTCTAATGATCACCTACTGACCATACTGACAGCAATCATGAATTTTTAAGGTATAAATACTCCTCACAAAACGCATAATGAGGCATGCAATAAACCCTCTCTCAACCTTGATACAGTGTTCTCTTCTTGCCCTCTCTTAAAGAATTGATTTGGTCGTCGGAAGGGATACGCCGAAAAATACTCCGACGCCCTTCTAACATGTTTTTATTTGTTCCAGGAATCCCTTCAGTTTTTTAGGATCACTCAGGCGACTCATACCAACGATTGATTATCCACCTTCGACCCCCACAACCTGTTCAACTAGCAAAATCAACCACCCAATTTTGGATACGTGTTCACCACGGAAAATATCTGTCTTCGTGTTTATATTTTGTCAGATCTTGCACGCACAATATCCCTTTTGTCCATTTGACGGCATATGTCTGAGGAATTATTTGCTGTAAGCGTAACCATAGACAACCATCCCTTGTCTGACAAAAGAATGTCAGCAATAGGCAATATCTTATCAATAACACTCCGGCCATTCTCCCCTCCAGCCCAAGCAGTGGCAATCCCACCACGACCTACTTCCTCTGCAGGTGTTGGCACATAAGGTGGGTTCACGATGATCACATCCACCAATCCTGCCAATCGCCTCGCTAGTCCCGAGGCAATGTCAGTAGTTATCAACGGTGCATCAACCCCATGCACGTCCAGAGTCTCGCGCGTCACTTTCACTGCATGAGGGTTGATGTCTGTGGCAATATAGTAGGCTCCATTAGCCTCCTGTCCAAGTATAAGAGCCAGGGAAGTGATAATGTACCCACTAACACAACCAATTCCATGCTTAGTGTAGGACGGTGTTCTAACAAGTTGGTTCGATCAGCTAGCAGTGCATCAACCAAGGCAAATGAATCATCACATGGTTCATAAACTTCAGGATGTGAACTTACAAAGCGAATCTGGGCAGTTCTGGAAGGCATCTTGCTTAATTTTGCCACCAAATAAAAAGCTTGTGAGGGCTTGATAAGACGTAAGGATATTGAAATATCCATCTTTTGCTATATTGACATAAATAACTTCAACTAATTAAGTGCTATGAAAAAAGTATTTTTCGAAATACCTCAGTTTACTTTGAACTCACCGGTGAAATTAGATAAAAACACAAACAAATGCACAAGGAATGAGACACTACTGAATAGATTGCCATCATCATAATCACCATATTATAAAATCATGCGGCTGATATCATAATGTGGTATAATCAAGGTATAAAATAATCCACAATTGAGGTGTCTACCTAACTTTTTGAATGATTATTTCAAATTAGTCACCAATCGTATCCTATACCAAATCAACTCCTACCAGAAATTTTTTTTTTTTTTTTTTTTTTAATTGGAATCAAAACGATTTATTGATTCAAAAAGATTACATCAAAATTTGACAAATGGTGGCCAAAAGTGTAACCTAAAAAAGTAAAGCAAAACAAAACATCATTATACAATTTGTGAAAGCTATGAATCAAATGAAGATTTCCATCCTGCCAATATGCAAAAAACAGAATTCCTTCCAACTCCTTTGTAACCGACTCTCAAAAAAATGCCAAAAAATAGATCTTTTCCCATAAGCCTTCCACCCACGCATATATTCCAAATATATGAGCATTTCTCTCCTTCTATATTTAAAGGAAATTTTTTTTTATGGTAAGGTATTGTGAAATTTTTTTAAGATAAAATTTTTTTTCCTTTACCCCACTACCTTATCATAAAAACTTTCTAATCATTTTTTCAATGTAAATGGCTATCTTACTAGGCATCTTTATTCCGCATCTTAAAGAGAGATAAAAAGTTAGTGGGTATACTGACTAAATCAAGCCATCAGCCACCAAAAAAATGGAGAAAGAGAAGCACCATGTCCCAAACCTCTAGACGCCTTAGAACTCTTAAGTGTTATGAATTCAATCATTACCAAACACCCAATAATCCATTTTCTCCATCCACTTCCAAATCCTGAATCCGCATGATCGTAGGCCTATTCAAAATCTACTTAAGAAACAATACCATCCTTTGCTCTTGATTTATAATCCTTCACCACCTTATTGGCCACAAGAGCCACATCTAAACTTTATCGTCCTTTAACAAAAGCTCATTGGATTTCTAAAATAGTCACACCAAAAGTCTCTCTCAATCTCATGGATAACATTTTGGCCCAAAATCCAAAATGGCCTAAGATTCTTTGTTTTCAAGGACTTGTCGTTTTTCGGGATAAGATAATGTATTTGTTATTGCATTAATACCACCATTTTAGTAAAATTCAGTAAATTAGCAAAATCACATCCAACAATCGTAATAAACAGCCAATGTGAATCCAACTGAGTCTACAGCCTTATCCTTACTCCACGCAAAGAGATTTTTTTTCACTTCCCCCCCCCCCCTCCAAAGGCTTCTCCAACCATCCTGCTCTACCCCTATCCAAAAGATTCCACTCTAAACCTTCCAATATAGGCCTAGGATGCGCAATGAAAACACATTTGAAAAGAATATAAGGATCTTACTTTCAATGTTTCCATCATCCTCGATTATCCCTCCATTTTATAACTCCAACTTATCATTCTGTTTCAACTTTTTTTTCCCACCCATTTGCCACTTTATGGAAAAATTTAGAATTATTACCTGATTTGATCCATTTCACTCTCGCTTTTTGCCTCTAAATAATTTCATATTTCCTATTTTTTATCTAAACTCTCACCATCTTTTTAACTTATCAATTTCTTCAACTCTAAACTTATGGGTAGGTCTAGTGAGCCCAGGCCTAGAAATGTTTCACCACCTAAAGGCTCACTAGCTAGGTTGAAGAAGACTATATCTACTCCAAAGATTAAGATTGACTTGGAGACATTTGGAGAGAAGAGAGTTCCACACATTCCTCATGCTTTTATTTTTTTTTTTGGATCAGGCACTATTATAGTGTAAAGGAACGACGAGGTTTGAACTTGCGACCTTACGATCCAACAATGGAGACGGTGATAATTAGACCAACCGCCAACCTCCTCCATTCCTCTTGCTAACTTGAGAAATAGGCATGTAAAATCAGTTTGGATTTGAAGTAAGGATTTTGAGAGACTCATTGCCTTGGTAATATTAAAATCATAGCTTTAAAACCCGGCCCGGACATCAATCCAGCAAACAGACCGGGTCAATGGGTCACTGGTTCAATCGTTAGGTCATTTGTCGGACTAGTAATATAATAAAAAATTAAAAAATAATTATAAATACTAATAAATAGGCTAAAAAATCACAATAATTATAAAAATAACATCAAACATGTAAAGTTAAGTAGAGAAAAATAATCAAACATGTATCCAATTTCAATGTATTCAATTTTCAATACAACTTGTAAAGTTAAGTAGAGAAAAATAACTCTATTGAAGTTCAACTGGATTCAACACTCCCAAGTCTAAGTCCAACTCTTCAACAATGCATCAATCTAAGTATAATTCATGTAATTTGCACTCTTCAAAATACAAACTTCAAATTCAGACTGTAATAAGCAAGACACATGAAAATAAAATGAAGCACATGAGCATAACATAAGGACTCAACTAAATGAAACTGAAAATAAATTATTCAACCACTGCCTAGTTCCACTTGAATATAAATATTACCACTATTATCAATTAAATGATTAACTAATCTACAACCCAATTATATATAATGAACAACAAGAATCCCAAACAAGCCACAAGTTCAATACCACAATTCATAATGCTCTTACTGCAATAAACAATCCTCAAGTTCACAATCTTGTAGCTTATTTTAAAAAATAATAGCTTCTACAAATCAAATTGCGTCACAGTTAGTAAAATAATCAAACACTTAATTTAGAATTCTGCAAATCAAATAGATACAAATTAAGAGCGTTAGGGACCACATTGACATATTTGATTAATTGAGATCGTCAATAAGAATCCTTATCTCGTCTTTACAAAAGTCCCAACCTAAGTGATGAAGAACTTTCCTATAAAGATAGAGCCACCGGCTGCCTTGACTCGAGTCAATCAGAAACCACTACAAAATTTTCTAGGAAAATAAGAAAAAGGAAAAAGTGTGAGAGATAGAGAGTGCTTTCTCTGGTGGAGTCAATAGTCAAGGAATCCACACCATGTTCGCACTAAATAAAATTAGAAGAAGCCTAAAGACTTTTTCACAAACTACCACATCACTAATATTTTAATTTCTTCAGTCTAGCTAAAAGAGGTTGATCATTTGTGGCAATTGTAGCACAATATATAGAAAAAAACAGCAAAATGTTGGTGGACCTTGCTGCTCGATGCGAGTCGATGATGATCAGTCAGTGGAGGACTCGATGGTCACTAGGTGGAGTTTGATCTGATGGATGGAGGACACAATTAGACCACTGGTGCTGGTTGGAGGGTGGACTGGAGTTGATGCTGCCTGCGTGCTGTTGGAAGTTGGACTGAGTCGCTGTTGCATGCTGGGGGTGGCTGGATTGGGTCGCTGGAGTCGATGTAGTGTTGCCTGCTGGGGGTGGAGGCTGGAATCGCTGATCTGGTTTGGTCTGTCTGAAGCGATTTAGGGCAAAAAAAAAAAAGGGCAAAAACACAAAATGCCCAAAAAGTGCAAAACAATTGAGATTTAACTCGTCCGATTTGTGATTAAAAAAAAAAAAACTTGTTTGGTTCACACGGGTTCATCGATTTTTGACCGGTTCAACGATTTGATCCCAGTTTCCATGCATAAACAATCTTTTTTTTGAATCGGCCCGGTTTCAGCACTAGTTCACTGGTTAATCGGGTTAACCCGTCAGACCGGGCTGGGCTGGGTTTTAAAACACTGATTGACTATCGAGATAGTTGAATCACCTGAGAAGTAAGTGAGGTTGGGGTGTGAACCTAGATGCACATGCGTGCATTGCATCTTATGTTCCAAGGTCATGCATTGTAAATATTATTTATTGATTTTTCATTTCATAAATTGAAAATTACAAAAAAAAAAAAAAATCAAAAAGAGTTTTGATGTTTAGTTGGGCATCCTTGTAGGACTTACTCTTAGTTGCTTTGTTTTTCTTTGTTATTGCATGTTATGCTTTGTTTTTATGTTGTTAGAGTTCTTATTTTCTATATTGGACATAAGTTAATTAGTGTAGTATAATATTGTCATTATCCAATCAATTCAAGTGGATATTCAAACGTGAGTTGGCATTCGAACGTTCTTGGCATGGTCCAAGCTTTTCTAATTTTGCTCTAAAATATGCTGGTATTGCATGAAAGTTTGATATTCATCGCCTTTAGTCCCTTGTACAATTTATGGCCTAAAATGTCATCATTTAAATTCCATCAAAGTATAATTAGTCTTAAAAGAGCATAGTAATATGCTAATTTTAACTACTAATCACAGTCTCCATCCTAAATATTGCTAGTTTCTAGTAATACAATAACAATGGAATGTAAATCTATATCTAATGCCTTTTTTTGTAAGTCAGCCGGTGGCATTTAGCATATGCAACAAGCCGTTGAACCACTAGGTTTACCCTAGTGGATGAGTGTTGTCTGGTGAGGGGTTTCAGTGAAGCTACCCATAAACTTCTGTCGAACAAATGTGTATGTAAGATTACTAGTTGAAGTAAGTTAGCATCATGGTCGTAAGATTACTAGTTGAAGTAAGTTAGCATCATGGTCGTAAGATTACTAGTTGAAGTAAGTTAGCATCATGGTCGTTGGGACACCCAACCCTCAATTTTGACTTACATCTCGCATGCTCCTCTTTCATAGGTATTTATTCTATGTAAAAATTGGCATCAATCACGTTGGCATTTGGAATTACCCGTGTAGTAGGAATGATCATTCCAGAAACAAGAATTGTTACATAACAAACATCCCACTTTACCACATTCCGTGGTTAGCTTTGATTTCACAAACCTTTCTTAGAAGTTTCCTCAGCAAAAATTCGCCCTGGTTGTAGTGACTTGTCTCTCAAAGAGCATGTGATCAGAAGATTGTCAGTCGAAAAATCACATGCACAGTTAGAAAGAGAGTGAAAGTTTTAAGAAAGTAGACTAATCATGTTATTGACATAATCTCATGGAAGAATATCGATGCAATTAAATAAATACTATTAAACATACCTCTGTTTTTATCGACAACACACACATGCATCAGACTTGAAATCAATTAGGGCTTTGTAAAGGTTGTAATGTGGCCAGCGGTTAGTGGCTAATGAAAAGACGTTGATGGTATTCAAAAAGCTATCTTTTCCTTATGTATTGTAGCACAACTCTTTCTTAGTTTTTGATCTTTTGCCAAGAAATTGTATTTTTTTCTTTCATTTTTCTCATTTTTCACTTTCTTGGCAGTTCCTTGTTTATCTGTCTCTTTTCCTTTTTGGTTATTTCCACCGAATTTTCTTTCGTTGAACAGTAGCCACTATTGTCTTTTCTATTTTTCTTGTTTTTCTGTATCATACTGATTTATACGAGGGTGTAAGAAAATTAGATAGCAAGGTATGTCAAGTATATTCTCTTGTGGCTTGGTTATCATATGGGTTTCACGAAAAAAAATTCATTCATTAAAGGCTTAAGCATGGCTGACTAGGGAGATACTCTTGTAAAAGAAATGGCCAAAGCTCAAATTCGAATCAAAGATGGCCTAAGATCCTTTTCTCAAGTATGTGCATATATTTGTGTTGTATGAACATATATGTCAATAGAGTGCTTTTGTTGCATCAATCAAAGCAAATGTAATAAGATTATTCAAAGATAGATAGTGAAAAACCTTTCTCGAGTAAATGTTGATATCCCTCAAAAGCATTGCAAGGCTCAAAACTTACCATGGTATCTTTTGTTATCTCCATTGGTTATGTCGGGTTTTTTGGGGAATGTTGATTATTTATTGATTTCATTTTCGAGTCTGATCATCTTGTACCTTAAGAACAAAAAATACTGATGTATATTTGAAAATTTAAGCATAGAAATAGCACCAGTTTTCTAAGAAATGTGGTTTTAAGTCTCGGTTGCTAAGTTGTGGTGTCAAACCGATCATATGCTTAGTTATTTTAACAAGAAACCTTAGCATCCATATCTATTTTTATCAAGAATTACTAAAGTGCTAATTCTATACATGCATTTTAAACAGATAAAAGTGATAAACTGAACCATTCATTTCATGAAATATGATCATTTACAATAGTACTAAAGATTCAATCCATCCATAAAACAAGTGACTAAAATACAAAAACTTCAAGTATCCTCAATCAATGTGTAACGCCCCAAAACCTACCTTGGACGACATTACAATCTATAAACCATTCACATCATGAGAGCAACTAAATAAATTCATCATTTAAGAAATTTCCTTCATCAAATATAACATTTACAATATTATCCCAAAAGAATAGGCCAATTATAGCCATTACATCCCAAAAAGAATGTGATTGACTATGATATTTATATCCCAAAAGAATCACATTTAAACTTGCAGCGGAATCACAAAAGAGTAGTCTTTACATAATCTCAAAAGAAATTTTTTAGTCTAGCTCCTAGGAGAGTATAACTCTAGACATCCACCTCAGGATCCACAAACCCGTCTAGTGGAGCTTCCCAATGTGTTGGCTCCTCAACCCCGAGCTCTTCCTCTAGATCACAATTTGAAAAATATAGTTTGTAGGGGGTGAGCACTGAGCTTTGTAGCAACATTCCTCCCAAACTCGAACAAGGTTTAGAAAAACATATAAAAATGGTCGGTCACTATTCACAAATAACATATATGAATTTTGAAATAAAACATGGACATTTAAACATATCTCAAGTTTAAGCAACAACAATAAGTTAATGCATAAGTGAAACCAATATACGACTAATAACCCATTTCACCATAAACCGTTTCTCCCAAGTTCTTGCGGAATTCCATACTTTCCAAAATTTTGGTAGAAACTATTTCTGGTACAATGAACAATAACCCACCACTGTATTCGTATATCTAGTCCGAAGTAAGATCTCGCATGAATACCATCGCAAATATCTTGGCCCACATACAACCCACAGAAATCCTCGCAAGGATATCCAACCTTTAGGAAGGGCGTATGCCAACACCATGGCAGTGATGTATCCAACTCAGGAGTAGTATACTAATCCCTTTTTCACGATACCCCGTGAACGATAATAGTTTAGTCCTCGCAAGGCACTAACCCCACTATGAGTGATAGAAAAAGTTCAAACCCGCACGGAGTAAGAAGACGTCTACGCACTCCACAATACTCAGTCAATAGTACCCCATGTTTATCCAACAATCACACAAGAGATACAATACCAACAATTTCCTCAAATAACCAACAATTCCATAAATCCCCAATTTCACATGTAGTATTTCAATAGAACAATTGAAGAAAATACAAGAGATCATCATCAATATCATTTTGATACTCAACACAAAACACTAAAGTTTTCGAAACTAAATTTAAGTTAATGTAGAGGGAGAAACCCATATTTTCCAAAAACTAGGGTTTTAAATCAAGAAAAAGAGATTTCATGGATATTCAACCCTAACTTTGTTTAAAACATAATAATAATTGCAAGAAAACCAAGGAATCAATGATTTACTAACAAATAAATAGGATTTATAGTCAAAACATGTATATATATAAGCCCTAGCATTAATGAACAAGATTGGAAGAAAACCCCTACCTTCTTCTTCCTTAGTGTTCTTGAAGAACTTGAGATTTGATCTTTCCCAAACTTGAATCAACCCTTTAATCTTTTGTTTTCCATTTCTTTCTTTCTCACTAAGCTTTTCTAGGGTTAGAAATGTTGAAATGGAGCTTAGGGAGGTGTCTTTAGGTATTTATAGTGGAAGAAATGGTGTCTTGTGTGCGATTTTTAGAGTTAGAGTTCATAACTGATGTTTGAACGTCCTTAGCTCCCAGTACTTTGGTTTTTCCATCAGACAAAAAGTACTGGAATGCACTGTCGTTCGAACATCATTCATGTTCGAACGTCATTCCTGTTTCTTTTGAAACTTCCAGTGAAGTTTTGGCCTATTTATAGATCGATTTGGAAAATTTTCACATATACTTTTGTAGCTCTAGAAGTATACTATCGACTGTCAAAATTTTAGATCAAATGGACATCAGGATATAGAGTTATGATCCAAATACTAGGAAGTGTCCAAAATCCTTTTTATCCAAATTCTCTCTAAAATGTGCTTTCATTCTGGAGTACTTCCAAACTTCTACAACATACCCTATTACCTCAACTAACCTTTTTATTTCTACTCTTATAACCTACATAGTTCATGCATACATCATTACATATATTAGCATTTCAAAAACACAATTACATTGTTATATAAAGATACGAATGTGGGAGTTTACACAATGACCCAAAGAGAAACAAACATCCACCAAAGAAGAGGCAAATTTCCACAACAAACTGCAATTATCCACAAGAATCACAAAGAAGAAACTCCTCCACTGAAGGAACAACAACAAACTTTAAGTACAGAAACCCCCAAGAAACTACCAAAGAAGAAATCTTATCCAAAGAAGCAACAATAATCACAACCAAAATCAAGAACAGAAATAAATCACCTCCACCAGGTCTACCATCGCCACCAACTCCACCCCTCA
Organism: Ilex paraguariensis; assembly: GCA_963454935.2. Taxonomy (NCBI): domain Eukaryota; kingdom Viridiplantae; phylum Streptophyta; class Magnoliopsida; order Aquifoliales; family Aquifoliaceae; genus Ilex; species Ilex paraguariensis. Next base: position 14,442 of record CAUOFW020001945.1, read on the forward strand.
TTAGGCAAAGGATCTCATCTTGCTTAGCTTCAATGCTAAGCATGATGTCTCGTAAAGAACGCTGGGTACTCGTGCTAGGGCCTGCCTCTTGTGTCTGTGCCTGGTCTCTCTCTTCCTCCGCATCGAGCCCATCCTGCACCTCATCCACTCCTTGGGTAGGTGGCACCTCTTGTCTAGCCACTAGGGTACCACTATGCCCTTGGCTCCTCCTAAAGGACGCCTTGTTCACTAGTCCCATTGGCTTTTGGATCTCCATCTCGGGCTTTACCCTTACCCCATGATCTTTGCACATCTTTATGACTAGGGTGCCAAATGGGAGGGAGTTTCTTTTCATGTCACAACCTTTCTTCATTTATTTCAAAATAAGGGAGGGAGATCGATACTGTGGCCTTTTCCAAGTGCATATAATAGACGGGCCATGTCGGGCAGGATTTCATTCTTTCATTCGATCGGGACAAGGTTTGAGATCGCAATCAAATTTAGCATTTTATACTTATCTGTGAGTTCTCCTTGTCGAAGACAACTCCGCCCCAACCAAGCAAAATCAGTCACCCCTGTCAACTCTGTTCTGACCATATTCATCGCTACGTTCTTCCTTGGGGGGTATGTTGGATTATGCACCCGAGGCACTTCTTGCCTCAACTCCCTAATGTAGCCCTCATGCACATCCACATGGACTCCACTTACATACATTTTTATTTCCCCGTTGATGATCTCGGTGTTGGAGTAAAACTCCAACACCAAGTCAACAACGCCTTCTCCCCCGTTCCTCAAGTACAACACCCAATTCCTCCTCTCCATCTCCGGCAATATACCCAAATCCACAAAATCAGTCAACACCACATCACGTTCACACACTATAGCATGGTTTCGAAAATAATTCTCATACTTGTCAGCTTTGAGGGCGCTGGGGAATCAAGTTCGGTCATATCTCCTCACTACTGGCCTTCTTTCCTTATTGTTAATGATTTCCTCCACCATGTTTGGCTCTTGATTTATTGGATTGCACCTGGCAGGTAGCTTGACCCTTGGAGGCATGGTTTCGATTTTGAGCTTAAGAGGGCTTTGAAAGTCTTGATTTTTTTTGAGGGATTGAGGTTTTTTGGATGTGGGAATGGCTTTGGGAGGGTTAATTTTAGGTGGAAATGAGGAATGAGGAGTGTTTTGAGGCCTAGGTAATGAAAAGGGGGCTTTAGGGTTTGGGGGTTTTGGAATGGGGAAGACGGTCTAGGCTTTTATAGCCTGAGAAGTGACGTTCGAATGTGGGTAACGTTTGAACGTGTTTTGAAAGATTTTAGATAGATTGTTCGAACGTGAGTGGCATTCGAACGTGGTAAGGTCCCAGTACTTTTGAGTTCTGTCAAAGACCAAAGTACTGTAAGCTCTTCTTGTTCGAACATTTTACTGGCATTCGAATGTGTGGTTATCGTTTGAATGGTCTATCGGTGTTCAAACGTTGAGAGCTCCTAGTACTTTTGTTTCTATCAGAGATATCATCAGAGGCTGAGTACTGCAAGCAGGTGACGTTCGAACCAAAAATTTTTATTATACACAAACAGAGAGATGTTTATACACACAAGTTTGAACCAAAAACTTTCATGGCATCTTATGAAAAGTCCCTACCCACGCTTTAGATTGGTATTTTGGGACATTCCTTACTTGGCCCATATTTTCATTTCAGTCACAAGAGTTTGTACAAAAATATTTTTACACATTTTACAAAAATTCAGGCCCTTGGCTTTCATCCCAACAAAATACAATTTTTCACAGAGAATAATCTAATCCAAGTCTCCCTCTGTATCCGTGTAGTTAGAACAACCAGTGACTCTCCCAATTTCCTTTCTCATAAACTGGTTAAGCAAAGTACCAAAATAGCATGGCATCTTAGGGTAATCCTTACTCAACCCATTCACTATCTAGTCTAATCGATCGAGTGCACGACCAGAAATTGGTTCAGAACACTGACTATGTCTTTTCTCGTGAAAGACTCTACCACACTTTTTACAGGCACCAAAATTTTTGGAATGATGACGTTTAGCAAAAGTGTTTTTGCCATAGAGGGGTTTCGCTTGCTCTTCTCGGATCTTATTCTTTCTTACCATTCTTGCTTTTCTCATGATCACAACATGCACATCAGATGGAAAAGTGTACAAAACTCCTAGACTAAACCAAAAAAAGTTTAACATCCATGCTTTCTACACTGTAAGACTCAATATCTGGTTTTTTAACGTCTGCTAGTCACAAAGACGATTAAAGTTGACTCACATAAATAATCATTAATTTATACAAAATATAAGGCAAGGTACACAATATGATTAGAAATAGCAACAACAACATCAAAAATAAAAAATTTACAAGCACAAAATATGAACTGTTTTCACCCCCCAACCTAAACTGAACATTGTCCCAAATGTTTCGAATTTACTGCTATGTTGAACTTGGAGATGAGGTTGAAAGGTAAAGATCTGTTCATCTGCCAAAATCTACAAGCAAAAATACACAAATCAATGATCTCTACGTAGATTTGGGTTTTCTCTAGGATACAAACCCTTGATTTTGAGTACAAACAGAAGAAGAAAAGCCATATACACATAGAGTAAACACATGCAGATCATGAGACAAAAGACTGGGTCGTGTTTATAGAGGATCATGAGAAAACTATTGGGAGTTGGGTCGTGTTTATAGAGGATCGCTAACAACGAAGAAGAAGAAGAAGAAGAAGAAGAAGAAGAAGAAGAAGAAAGAAAGAAAGAAAGAAAAAGGGAAAGATGGTGGGAAAAGAAAGAAAAAGGGTGGGGGCCTTATAAAGGTGCTCCTGTGGGTGGGGTTTGATCAAGTTTTTCTTGATCCGACCCTTTTTTGTGTCGACATGCACTAATCTCGAAGGGATATTCTGGATTCATTAAAAGAATGGTCTCCAAATTTTTCATAAAGTTCTCCAAAAATGGTTTCAACTACTGACCATTAATAATAAAGATATTACCATTCGATGGGTTTTTCATTTTTACTGCTCCGTGTCCAAACACCTTTTTAACAATATAAGGCCCTGTCCATCTTTATCTTAACTTACCAGGAAAAAGGCTGACTCTTGAATTAAACAACAAGACTTTTTGAGAAGGTTCAGAAGACTTTCGCAAAAAATTTTTGTCATGAAAAATTTTCGTCTTGGATATCGCAATTTTAGCATTCTTATATGCTTCATTTCTCAAATTCTCAATTTCGTTAATTTGTAGTTTTCTTGAAAGTCCGACCTTGTCTGGGTCACTATTCATTGCTTTAATGACCCAATATGCCCTATGCTCTAGTTCGATAGGTAGGTGACAAGGATTGCCATAGACAAATCGATAAGGAGACATGCCTAAAATTATTTTAAACACAGTGCGATATGTGATTTGATCCGAAATGTGTACACCCAAGTGCAGGTGGTCAAGTTATAGTAATAATCCGGTTAAGTTCGGAGTCGAATCTACATGGAACTATGATTGGTGTTTTGAAGTGAGCAATAATAGAGACCAAGTAACTGAAAATTTCGAGAGTTTGGAGTGATGGGGTTTCTTGAACAGAATAGAAGATTCTTTTCAAGAATTTTCTAGACAAAATATAAGATTCTCAAAATATAACAGCCACCCTTTAGTTCGAGGATCAGGGCATATAATTGACTATCTGGTTTATTATGTTTGTGCTTTATAACTCAATTAATCGAAAAATAAAGATGGACTATGAGAATTAAGCACATGATTTCGATGCCTTTCTAGAAGTTTACAAGAATTGTCTGTACCGAGACTTAACCCGTCTACAAACAAGCAAGTATTTCTACAAGGCATCCAACCAGGGTATTAATAGTCCATCCTTTGAATAAAGCGCAATAATATTGGAGATTGAAAGGTTGTCATGAAGAGCTAGTAGGGGTGCTTAGCTTGAACCAATAAGTCTTTCTATGTTGGAGTCATCCGTATCATAGAAGGAGCCCTTGGTTATACAAAGTACCTAAACTTTTCTAGATGCATTCAATCATCCAATGAACAAGTGGAATATAAAGCATTAAAGCATAAAGGAGTTGCACAAACATAACTTCTGGATAATCTTTGCATATTCATCACCTTTTACTAAAGAATGAATGAGGAACTACTCACTCTTCATGCCCTTGACAGAGCTAGAAAAGTGAGTGATACTCATCCCTCAAAGTAGAGGAGCTACTAAGTGAAGCAAACTAAACAAAGAGCTTATCTTCAATGAAGAATAAGTGAATCACTTTCCACCCTTCACGGCTTTGGTAAAGCTCTAAAAAGTGGAAGAGTTTCACTCTTTTAAGAAAGAAGGACGCTCAAGCAATGGAAGTGAAACACATGAATAATAAAAGTAGAAGAAAGCTAGTTACTTTTAAAGGGTTTCCACCACAACTAAAAGATTAGATATCTCTCTTGATACTTGTAAATAAAAGCAAGTACAACTACAAGGGGAGTCTAAGCCTCCATCATGGTTGTCACAACATAAATGTAAAGACTTAACATAAATAAATAATAGACTTCAACTACAAGGGGAGTCTAAACCTCCATCATGGTTGACACTAAAATGAAACAAGCAATGTATACAAACTAGCTTTCAAAGTTACAAGAGAAGAAAAATTGCTAAGAAGAGAAGCTCTCTATTTTACAAGAAAAAAAGGATGCCCTTTAAGCTCCCAACATGAGAGTATTTATAGGCGAGGAAGGGAAGGGTGGAGATAGGAGATAAGAGAGGATGAGTGAATAGTGTTTGTCACCTATGAAAACCAACTACTTTGCAAGCAGTCTATGGAGGACGTTCAAACGTGAATCGATGTTCGAACGTTGTCTTTTGTTTTGCTTTAGGGACGTTCGAACGTTGTCTGTCATTTGAACGTTTCTTCTAGTCTTGCTTTATAAGCGTTCGAATGCTAGATGGGGCCTGACCTTTTCCACTCAAGTGGTCTTCTGTCAAAATTCATTTCCACACTCTATGCAGAAGTTTGTTCTTCAAATGATTCCAAGGGAAGTTCGAATGTTGAATGGCGTTCGAATGTGGTACTCAAGTGTACTTTCTTCCTTGTTTGCTGCAACACGCCATGTTTCATCAGTCTGGCCGTCAATCAACTCAAGTGGACGTTCAAATGTTGTCTGAAGTTCGAATGTGGTACTCAAGTACCTCAGGGTTCTGGTGCTTGACTGCAACACACTGTGTCTCAGCAGGCTGGTTCTGTCATAGTTCAAATGGACGTTTGAACGTGGGTTGGCGTTCGAACGTTCTTGCTTTGTTCCAAGCCTCTCCAATTTCATTCCCTAATATGCTGGTGCGATATTCAAGCACGACTTTTGTTGCCCTCGAGCCCTTTGTTCACTTTAGAACCTGAAATATCCTTACTTGAACTCCATCAAAGTACAATTAGTCCTAAAAAGGCATAATAATGTGCTACATTTAAGTACTAATCACACCCCAACCTAAATATTACTAGTCTCTAGTAAAATAACATAAATAAAATACAAATCTATTTCTAATGCCTTTTTCCTAGGTCATCTAGTTGCATTTAGCTTATGCAACAAGCTGTTGAACCGCTAGGTTTACTGTAGTGGACGAGTGTTATCTCGTGATGGTTTTCAGTGAAGCTACCTTCAAACTTCAGTAGAACAAATGTGTATGTGAGATTGCTGCCTAAAAAATGAAATAACATCATTGTCGTTGGGACACTCAACCTTCAATCGTGACTTATCCCCTCCATTTCTTTTCCATTGGTACTTACTTTATGCAAAAATTAGAACTTGTTACATCATCACTTGGAATTCCCTGAGTAGTAGGATGGTCATTCTAGAAACAAGAATTGGTCTATAACAATCATTCCCCTTTTTCCACCTTTCATGGATAGCTTTGATTTCACAAACCTTTCTCGGAATGCTCTCATCAAAACAAATCGTTCTGATTATAGTGACTTATCTCTCAAAGGAACATGTGATCAAAAGATGGCCAGTCAAAAAATCTCATGCATAATTAGTATAAGAGTGAAGTTTTGAGGAAAACAAACTTAACCTTGGCATAATCTCATGGAAGAATATTGATGCAAATAAAGAAATTCTAGTTAACACATGCATATGCATCACACTTGAGATCACCTAGGGCTTTTTGTTGGTTGTAATGAGGCTAGAGGTCAGTGACTAATGAAAGGACGTTAATGGTGATCAAAAGCTATATTTTTACGCAGTGTTGTACACCTCCTTCTAGTTTCTCGATATTTTGCCTGGGAATGGGATTTCTTTCTTTCATTTCTCCCATTTTTCACTTTCTTGGCAATTCCCTGTCTCATAGTATCTTTTCTCTTTCGGCTTTTTCCATCGATTTTCCTTTTATTGAACAGTAGCTACCATTGTCTTTTCTATTTTTCTTGCCTTTCTATATCATATTGATTTGTAAGAGGGTGCAAGAAATTAGATAGCAAGGTATGGTAAATATATGCTTTTGTGTTTTGGTCATCACACGGGTTTTTTCGAAAAAGAACTCATTCATTTTTAAGTCTCAAGCATGACTAACTAGGGATATAATTTTGTAAAAGAATTAGCTAAGGCTCAAAGTCGATCCAAAGATGGTCTAAGATCCTTTCTCAAGTATGTGCCTATGTACGTGTATGCAAAAGTTCCCTGTTGGTTATGAAAATAGATCACTTTAGTTGCATCAATCAAAGCAAGGTTAATGAGATTATTGGAAGAGATTGGAAATGAAAGAGCTTCATTTGAGTAATTGTTGATATCCTCTCAAAAATCACCATAAAGCTCTAGACTTACCATGGTTTCCTTTGTCATGTCCACTGATTATGTTAGGTGTTTCAAGGAATGTAGGTTATATAGCAATTCCATTTTCTAGTCTGATCACCTTGTACCTTAAGAATAACAAATACTTATGTACATTTGATAATTTAAGCATAGAGGTAGTGCTAGGTTTCCAAAAAAATGAGGTTTAGGTCTTGATAGTTAAGTTGAGCTGTCAAACTGATCACGTGCTTAATCATTTTCACAAGCAATCTTAACATCCACATCTGTTTCGTTATTTATTAACAAGAATTAAATTGCTAATCTTATACATGCATTTTAAACAAATAAGAGAGAGATAAACTAAATCATCCATTCCATAAAAGATGATGTGTTTACAATGGTACCAATGATTCAATCATCCACAAAAACATAACTTCATTTATCCACAAGAAACTACAAAGATAAACATCCACCAAAACAAATATCCACCATTATCTACAAAATATCCCCAAAAACCTCAAAGAAGAATCATAAGAAGCAACAAACATCCACAAGTACCCTCAAAGAAGAAATTTTTATCAAAGAAGAAACAAATAATAACCCCAAACAAGGACAAAAATCAACTTCCTTCATCTCAAGAACAGAAATAATCATCTCAATCCTCTCCTCCATCTCCACCAGCACCACCAGCTCCACTAGCACCACCAAGCCCACCCCTCAAATAGCCAAGAATCTCCTTCTGCTATCGAAGATTCTTGGCTTGGTTGGCCTCGATGCCAAGCATAATATCTTGTAGTGATCTGTGGGTGCTGATGCTTGCCTCCTGTGTTTGCATATGCTCTCTCTCGCTAATTCCTTCTCCTCCTCTGCATAAAGTTCGTCTTGTACCTCATCAACTCCCTGGGTTGGTGGCACCTCTTGTCTTGCTGTTGGGGGTGTTATTATGCCCTTCGCTTCTCTTGAACGAGCCTTTGTTTAATGGCCCCATTGGCTTTTGAACTTCCATTTCAGGCTTTACCTTGACCCCATTATCAGTGCATATCTCAGTCACCAAAGTGCCAAAAGGGAGTGCACTCTTTTTCGCATCACACCCCTTCTTCATTTCACATAGAATCAATGAGGGGAGGTCGATGCTATGCCCTTTTTCTAGTGCATAGAGCAAGCGAGCCATTTCAGGCAAAATCTCATTTTTCCCTCCTATGGGGGCTGACTTGATCTAAAATGTGTACATCCAAGTGCAAGCAGTCAAGTTGTAGTAATAATCCGGTGAAGTCTGGAGTCGAATCCACAGGGATCTATGATTAGTGTTTAGAAGTAAGCAGTGATAGAGACCAAGTAACTAAAAATCTTGAGGATTTGAAGTTGTGGGATTTCCTGAATAGAATATCAAATTCTTTCCAAGAGTTTTCTAGAAAAAAAATAAGATTCTCAAAATGTAACAACCACCTTTCAGCTCGAGGATTAGAACATATAATTGATTATCTGGTTTATTATGCTTGTGCTTTATGACTCAATTAACTCCCTTGTCAACAACAAGTTAATCGGAGGATAAAGATGGACTATAAGGATTAAGCACATGATTCTGATGCCTTTTTAGAAGTTTACAAGAATTGTCTGTGCCGAGACTTAACCTGTCTACAAACAAGCAAGTGTTTCTACAAGACATCCAACCATGACATTGATGGTTCATTCTTTGAATAAAGCTCAATAATGTTGGAGATTGAAAAGATGTCATAAAGAGCTAGCCGGAGTCCTTGCCTTGAATCACTGGGTTTTTCTATGCAGGAGTCTTCCGTATCATAGAAGGAACCCTTGGTTATACAAAGTACCTTAACTTTTCTAGATGCATTTAATCATCCAATGAACAAGTGGAATATAAATCATTAAAGCATAAAGGAGTTGCACAAACATAACTTCCAGGTAATCTTTACATATTCATCACCTCTTACTAAAGAGTGACTGAAGAACTACTCACTCGTCATGGCTTTGGTCATGCTAGACAAGTGAGTGATATTCATCCCTCCAAGTAGAGGAGCTACTAAGTGAGAGTATAATAAACGAAAAACTAATCTTCAATGAAGAATAAGTGAATTACGTCCCACCCTTCACGGCTTTGGTAAAGCTTTAGAAAAGTGGAAGAGTTTCACTCTTCTAAGAAAGAAGGAAGCTCAAGCATTGGAAGTGAAAGACATAAATAACGAAAGTAGAAGAAAGCTAGTTACTTTTGAAGGGTTTCCACCACAACCAACACTTGAGCTATCTCTCTTGATACTTGTAAATAAAAGTAAGTACAACTACAAGGGGAGTCTAGGCCTCCATCATGGTTGTCACAATATGAATGTAAAGACTTAGCATGAGTAAATAAAAGACTTCAACTACAAGGGGAGTCTAAGCCTCCATCATGGTTGATACAAATGAAAACATAGACATAGATAAGAAATGTTCAAGAACTAGATTACTTAAAACTTTCTACTTTACAAGAGAAAAGATTGCTCCCTCATTTACTCTACAAGAGGAAGAATGCCCTTTATGCTCCCAACATGAGAGTATTTATAGGCAAGGAAAGCAAAGGGGGGTAAGAGATAATAGAGGATGAGTGAATAGTATTTGCTGCCCATGGGAATCAACTATTCCGCAGACAGTCTGCAGAGGACGTTCGAACGTTATCTGGCATTCGAACGTTAAGTCTGTCTTTTCTTGAATGACGTTCGAACATGATATGGCATTTGAACGTTTTCTGTGTCTTTGCTTTGAGGGCGTTGGAACGCCAGATGGGGTCTGATTCCTTCCACCCAAGTGGCTTGTGGTCATTGACTTGGTCACTTCCATATGTCTTGAAAAACCTTGACTTTACACTTAACAGCTTGGTCCTCAATCACTTAAGACAACATTTGAATGTGGATTGACGTTCGAACCTTGTACTCAAGTACTTCTGTTTTGTGGTTCTTGCAGCATGCCAGGTTCCAGTGGTGTAGTCTTCTCAGGATTCCAGAGGACGTTTGAACATGATACTCAAGTACCTCTGTATTTCCGTTTTGTTGACTGCAACACGCCATGTCTTAGCAGTTGGTATTGGCAGGATTTTAAAGGACGTTTGAACGTGGGTTGACGTTCGAACGTTCTTGCTTTGTTCCAACCTTCTGCAATTTTGTTCTCTATTGTGCTGATGTTACATTCAAGTGTGATTTTTGTTGTTCTTGAGCCTTTGTTCACTTCAGGACCTGAAATGTCATTACTTAAACTCCATCAAAGCACAATTAGTCCAAAAAGGCATAGTAAAATTTGTTAACTTTACGCACAAATTTGGGGCTACGTTAGATACCGCAATCAAATTTTGCATTTTGTTCTTGTCAGTGAGCTCCCCTTGTTTCAAAAATCTCCTTCCTCCCCATGAAAAGTTAGCCATCCCTGTCAATTCCTTTCCAACCCTATCCAATGCAACATTCTTTTTTGGTGGGTAAGTTGGGTGTTGCACCTGAGGCACCTCTTTCCTTACTTCCAAAATATATACCTCATCTACATCGATGTGGGTGCCTCTTACGTATGTTCGGATGGTGCCGTTGATGATCTCGGCGTTGGAGTAGAACTCCCTCACCAAGTCAACAACGACATCCCCACCATTTCTCAAAAACCACACCTATTCCCTCTTCTCCATTTTCTCCAAAATTCCCAATTTTGCAAAGTCAGTAACAACTACATCCCCTTTCACGAACTATAGCATGGTTTTGAAAGAAATTCTCGTACCTTTCAGCTTTGAGTGCACTGGGAAACCTTGTTCAATCATACCTCATCCTCATTTGCCTCCCCTCTCTTTCCTCAATCACTTCTTCTACAAAGTTAGGTTCTTGGCTTATTGGTGGATTGTGCCTTGCAGGAAGCTTAACCCTAGGCATTGTGTTTTTCTCAGTTTTGAGCTTGAGAGGGTGTGAAAATCTTGAGTTTTCTTGTGAAGATGATGATTTTGGGTGTGGAAATGAGTTTGGGATGGTTGTTTTCTGGTAGAATTGAGGAATGGGTGGAGTTTTGAGGGCTGGGGAGTGAAAAAGGGTTCCAGGTTTTAGAAGATTTTGGAGGTTTTGAACTGGGGAAGACGCTCCAGGCTTTTATAGTCTGAGGAGGAACGTTCAAACGTTCATGTCATTCGAACATGGTTAGCTCCCAGTACTTTTGAGTTATGTCAGAAACCAAAGTATTGTACACAAGCGACGTTCGAATGTTAATTGGCGTTCGAACGTTGAACCAAAATTAAAAAAATTCTACACTACTCTACACACAATCACAGAAGTTTATATATAAAAAATTTGAACCAAATTTCATGGCGTCTTAGGACAAATCCCTACCCATGCTGTAGGTTGGTATTTTGGGACATTCCTTACTCAACCCATGTTTTCATTTCAGTCAAAAGAGTTTATACAAAATATAAAGGATTTTTACACTTTTTTACAAAAATTTGGACCCTTGGCTTTCATCCCCAATAAAAGTAAATTTTTCCATAGTTTTAAAAAGAAGTCTAATCCGAGTCTTTGTCTGTCTCTGTGCCTTTTGAACAACTAGTAACTCTCCCAATTTTCTCTCTCACAAACTAGTTAAGCAGAGTATCATAATAGGATAGAGTGTCAAGATAATCCTTATTCTACCCATTCACTATCCAGTCTAATCGATTGAGTGTGCAACCATAAATTGGTTTAGAACATTGGTTATATTTCTTCTCATGAAAGACTCTACCACACTGTTTATAGGCATCAAGTCTTTTGGCACGACGATGATTAACAAAAGTGCTTCTGCCGCACCGGGGTTTTGTTTGTTGTTCTCGGATCTCATTCTTTCTCACCAATCTTTCTTTTCTCATGATCACAGTATGCATATCAGAAAGAAAAGTGCATAGAACTCCCAGACTAAACCAAAAAAGTTTAACATCCATACTTTCTATAGTATTAAGACTCACTATCTGGTTCTTTAACGTTTGCCAGTCATAAAGACGATCAGAGATGACCCACAAACATAACCATCAAAATGCAAAACATGGTAATCAAAATACAGTACACAATTTGATCAAGAATAGCAAGAACAACAACATAAATTTAAAAATTTTATGCAGGAAAAGTTTTCTACGGGCACATATGAACTATAGTTCTCTCCCCCAACCTAAACTGAACATTGTCCCCAATGTTTTGAATTTACCAATATGGTGAGCTTTGGATATGAGGTTGAACGGTAGAGATCTTGTTTATTAGCCGAAACCTACAAGCAAAATACATAAATCAAACATCTTGTTGCAGATCTGGGTTAGGATGAAAACCCTTGATTCTTAGTGTAGATAGAAGAATCATAACCATGTGCAAATAGAGTAAACACACGCAGATCATGAGACAAAGGACTGGGTCTTCGGGTAGTATGGTCATGAGGCTGTTGGGGTTGTGTTGCATTTTACAGAAGGTCATGAACAGCAAAGAAGAAGAAGAAGACAAAAAAAAAAGGGGAAAGGGAAAGAAGTGCGTGGAAAGAGATGAAAAGGGGATGAGGGCATTATAAAGGCGGTGGTGTGGTTCGGGTTGGACCGGGTTTTCCCTGACCCAATCTTTTTTTGTGTCGGCAAGCACTTTTCTCGAAGTGATGTTCTGGATCCATTAAAAGAATGGTCTCCACATTTTTGACAAAGTCCTCCACAAAGGGGTTTCAATCGTTGACCATTGACGGTAAAGATATTACCGTTTGATGGGTTCTCCACTTCCACTGCCCCATGTTCAAACACTTTTTTGACAATGTATGGTCCAGTCCATTTGGAATTCAACTTACCAGGAAAAAGGCGGAGTTGAAAAGTAGAACTTTTTGATCAGGTTCAAAAGACTTTCGCACTATGTTCTTGTCATGAAAAATTTTCATCTTGGATTTTGCAATCTTAACATTTTCATATGCTTCATTTCTCATTTCCTCCAATTCATTAATTTGAAGTTTTCTTGCTAGTCCGACTTTGTCCATGTCATAGTTCATTGCCTTAATAGTCCAGTATGTCCTATGTTCTAATTCCACAGGTAGGTGACAAGGCTTTCCATAGACTAATCGGTAAGGAGACATGCCCAAAATTGTTTTACAAGCAGTACGATATGCCCAGAGTGCATCAGTTAGTCTTGACGACCAATCTTTTTGGTTTGGATTTACCATTTTTTCTAAAATTAATTTGATCTCCCGATTAGCTAATTCAGCCTATCCACTAGTTTGTGGATGGTATGGAGTTGCAATTTTGTGAAAAATCAAGTGTTTTTTCATCAGATTCCAGAAAGGTTGATTACACAAATGAGCACCCCCATCACTTATGATGGATTTTGGGATTCCAAATTGGGATAAAATATTTTCTTTTAAAAACTTGATCACTATTTGATGATCATTATTCCGACATGGAATTGCCTCAACCCATTTGGATACATAGTCTACGATTACTGTTGTCCGAATTTGATATTGACAATTTACGTGCAATTATACACGATCAACAAGTAATAAAGTGATAAGTAGAGTATCGTTTTCACAGAGAAATATTGCTAATAATATCCAAGTACTAACTTTGTATCAATTCAATTTTATTTAAACAATTAAACTTGAACTATGGAATGACTAAATTAAAAACTAAATCTAAACTTAACAATCAAGGGTTGAATTTACTAGATAAAAAAATTTAAGATTACAACTTTTGCTAATGCTTCGTATAAATCTCTTCACTCTCTTTCCAGTTAATTGATCAAAATAAGTTGTTAACTGAGAACTCAAAGTTATTTATCAAACCTCTTCCGATAGTTAGATAAAGTTATCTCTCCCAATTAAATTACTATATTCCTATGCAAAATAAGTTAGAATAGATTCATTAAGTTCAAACTCTCATAAAAGTTACACATGACATATAGGTATATTCCTATCCTATACATAAAACCAACAATTCAATCCTAAGAAGAATTAACTATACGCATGTCATCATATTTTGATCTATCTCTAAAATTCATATCCCAATTTCATCTAAGGAATCAAATTATTTGTTGGCCACACAATCATATATTATGCACAAAATATGACAAACAACTCATGTACGATCAATAGAACTAGAAACGAGAGTAGATCAATTTAACTAGACATAGGTTCCGTTGCAATCTTAATAAGAATTTAGTTTATAATGTAATTAAAAAACATCATTCTAAAATTGAACAACATCTTAGAAAATCAAGAAATAAAAGTAAGAGAAAAGAATGAAACTTAGGTGTAATCTTCAATCCTTTTCTAGCCTTCAAGTCCAATCTTCGTGTCGATTTATTGATTCTTGTCTTCAATTTTCTTCCAATTCTTTGGCTTTTCCAGATGTTTTTAGCCCCCAAAAGTCAGAATATCTCATCCCAAAACAAACCCTAGCATATATGTAGCTTTAGAGTCTCATTTCGGGTAAAAAATAAGTTAAAATTCGCGTCACGGACCAACACAAGCGCGAGGGCACTGAAAAGGCCCTGCAAAGGCACTGCATGGGCAGAATGTGGGAGTTGTAGCGCTGATTCTAAACTAGAACATGTGTACACCTAAATGCACCCAAGGCACTGAACGACACCAAAAACTTGACTTGATCGAATATGTGTACACCCAAGTGCAGGTGGTCAAGTTGTAGTAATAATCCGGTTAAGTCCGGAGTCAAATCCACATGGAACTATGATTGGTGTTTTAAAGTAAGAAATAATAGAGACCAAGTAACTGAAAATTTTGAGAGTTTGGAGTGATGGGGTTTCTTGAACAGAATAGAAGATTCTTTTCAAGAGTTTTCTAGACAAAATATAAGATTCTCAAAATGTAACAGCCACCCTTTAGTTCGAGGATCAGGACATGTAATTTGACTATCCAGTTTATTATGTTTGTGCTTTATAACTCAATAACTCCCATGTCAATAGCAAGTTAATTAGAAGATAAAGATGAACTGTGAGAATTAAACACATGATTCCGATGCCTTTCTAGAAGTTTACAAGAATTGTTTGTGTCGAGACTTAACCCGTCTACAAACAAGCAAGTATTTCTACAAGGCATTCAACTAGGGTATTAATGGTCCATCTTTTGAATAAAGTACAATAATAGTGGAGACTGAAAGGTTGTCATGAAGAGCTAGCCGGGGTGCTTGAATTGAACCAATGGGTCTTTCTATGCAGGAGTCATCCGTATTATAGAAGGAGCCCTTGGTTATACAAAGTATCTCAACTTTGCTAGATGCATTCAATCATCCAATGAGCAAGTGAAGTATAAAGCATTAAAGCATAAAGGAGTTGCACAAACATAACTTCCGGATAATCTTTATATATTCATTACCTTGTACTAAAGAGTGAATGAGGAACTACTCACTCTTCATGGCCTTGACAGAGCTAGAAAAGTGAGTGATACTCATCCCTCCAAGTAAAGGAGCTACTAAGTGAAGCAAACTAAACAAAGAGCTTAATTCAATGAAGAATAAGTGAATCACTTTCCACCCTTCATGACTTTGGTAAAGCTCTAGAAAAGTGAAAGAGTTTCACTCTTCTAAGAAAGAAGGATGCTCAGGCAATGAAAGTGAAATACATGAACAATAAAAGTAGAAGAAAGCTAGTTACTTTTGGAGGGTTTCCACCACAATCAAAAGATGAGCTATCTCTCTTGATACTTGTAAATAAAAGCAAGTACAACTACAAGGGGAGTCTAAGCCTCCATCATGGTTGATACTAAAATAAAATAAGCAATGTATACAAACTAGCTTTCTAATTTACAAGAGAAGAAAAATTGCTAAGAAGAGAAGCTCTCTATTTTACAAGAAAAAAGGATGCTCTTTAAGCTCCCAACATGGGAGTATTTATAGGCAAGGAAGGGAAGGGGGGAAAATAGGAGATAAGAGAGGATGAGGCCGCCCATGAAAATCAACTACTCTGTAGGTAGTCTATGGAGGACGTTCGAACGTGAATCGATGTTCGAACGTTGTCTGTTGTTTTGCTTTAGGGACATTCGAACGTTGTTGTAAACCCCACCCTTTTATCTTTATATATATGTATGTTGGTTTATGTAGTAAGTTATTATTTCTTTTGGAAATATTAATATGGAAATTCGAGTAAATAGTAATTATAACTTAGTTAGCTTGTAAATATATGAAATCGTTGTAATAGAACTTGTACCAACTAGGTTTGATGTATAAAAGCATGGTGGATAAGCTTGGGTTGGATTTGGAAAGGTTTGGAATGGGTTTGAAATGAAAAATAGAGGAAATAGGCAAATTTGGTCAGGACCTACCGGTAGTACGCTGTCTAGTGGATCCGAACTACCGGTAGTCAACAGGTAGTTAGTGGCGAGTGGATTCGAACTACCGGTAGTCAACAGGTAGTAAATCTCCAGTAGTTCCGAACTACTGGTAGCTCAACAGGTAGCAGGTTGCCAGTGTATCTGAACTACCGGTAGCTTGATACGAACTACCATAGATAGTTAAAAAGTCAGGATTTTCTACTTTTAAAACCCCATTTCCACTACATTTACTACCACTCTTTCACACCACTCTCACTCCACACCTCTTAGAACCCTAATAGGAAGACTTAGAGAGGAAGAAAGAAGGGGAGAACAAGATTTCTAAAGGGGATTAAAGATCAAACCTAGCTTCTCCAAGAACATCAAGGTAGGGGGTTTCTTCCATTCTTGTCCATTGAGGCTAGGGTTTATATATATACATGTTTTGCTTCTAAATCTTAAATATATGCTATTAAATATTTGTTCCTTGAAGTTTCTACAAGGGTCACCATGTTTGAAGGTATTTATGGTTTGGTAGCCATAAAAACCCTAGTTTTTGATAAAAATGGATTTTTCTTCTTAATGTTCAATTGTTCTTGATTTCAAAACTCTAGTGCTTTGTATTAAACAATAAATGGTGTTTGTGATGATCTCTTGCTTATTTTCTTCAATTGTGCTCTGTAATGCAAGTTGTGAAATTTGGAAATTTTGAATTTATTTATGATTTGAGAATTTGGTTGGAATTGTATCTCTTGTATGGTTATTGTGATGAACTTGAATTGCATTCGAGCACTGCCGTAGAATGTTAGAGGTTAGTCTATCCCAGTGGGGGTGAGATGATTTCCTAACACTTGTAATGATTTGTTGTTTTGAGAGCAATCACTATTGTTCACGTAAGTTCGACGTTGAGGGAGGGTATACCTTTCTTGGTGAGGATTCGTCAATGTCGTGGGAGACGGTATACGCCCTTCCTAAAGTGGTTTGTGTGGTTAGGATTGGGTGAACGAGGTAGAGTTGTTGTGTATATTCTTAGGAAGCAACCAACATACATGAGAACATGTTTATTATGTGGAATTGGTTTCATACAAGAGCATGTGGAGGTATGGGACTCTATGAGTACTTGTGGGAAATGGCTTACAGTTAGAAATGGTTTATTATTTTGGAAATTCATTATACTGATCATTTAAATTGTTGCTATTGTGTAAACTTGAGATCTATTGAAATGTTCCTGTTTTCTTAAGCCTACGCCCGTCCATTCCTTTCAAGCTTGATCCCGCCCTTAGACTCGTGACGTTGTTCGACTGAACTCGTTGGCTCTGCGCTCTATTCGGTCAGAACCCGGTTCGAGAACCTTCTCTCATAGATTCCCTTCACCAAGTCATCGCCAGCAATCAGCTCTTATCCCTTGGTGTCAAAGGGCGAGTTCCTTTCTTGTCTTGTCCAAAAACTTGATTTATTCTCATTGGAGTTTGAATATGAGCTCTCCCGCGCAAAATTTAATATATGATATTTGTAAAATGAGACCGACTTGTTTTTACATGCTTTCTAAACCTTGTATGAGTTTGGGAGAATGTTGCTAGAGAGCTTCGTGCTCACCCCCTACAAACATTATATTTTCAGATTATGTGCTAGAGGAGGAGCTAGGAGTAGATGAGCAAGTACACTGGGAAGCTCCTATAGAAGGGAACATGGATCCCAAGGTGGACGTCTAGAGCTATATTCTCTTTTGTTCTAGACTAGGAAATTCATTTTTGAGACTATGTAAAGTCAATCCTTTTGTAATTCCGTTGCATGTTAAATTGATTCTTTTGGGATGTAATTGCCATAGCTTGGCATATTCTTTTGGATATAGTGGCCATGTTGGCTTATTCTTTTGGGATGATATATTTGATGAATAAAATGTTCTTTCATGATGGATTTATTTAGTTGCTCTCGTGCTGTGAATGGTTTAGATTGAAATGTCATCTAAGGTGGCTTTGGGGGCGTTACAGTTGTCTATCGTTCGAACATTTCTTCTAGTCTTGTTTAATAAGCGTTCGAATGCCAGATAGGGCCTGACCTTTTCCACTCAAGTGGTCTTTTGTCAAAGTTCATTTCCACACTATATGTAGAAGTCTGCTCTTCAAATGATTCCAAGGGACGTTCGAACACCGAATGGCGTTCAAACATGGTACTCAAGTGTACTTTCTTTCTTGTTTGCTGCAACACGTCATGTTTCATCAGTCTGGCCTTCAATCAACTCAAGTGGATGTTCAAACGTTGTCTGACATTCGAACGTGGTACTCAAGTACCTCAGGGTTCTGGTGGTTGACTGCAACACACTGTGTCTCAGCAGGCTGGTTTGTTATAGTTGAAATGGACATTCGAATGTGAGTTGGCATTTGAACGTTCTTGCTTTGTTCCAAGCCTCTCCAATTTCATTCCCTAATGTGTTGATGCGACATTTAAGCGTGACTTTTGTTGCCCTCAAGCCCTTTGTTCACATTAGAACCTGAAATATCCTTACTTGAACTCCATCAAAGTACAATTAGTCCTAAAAAGACATAATAATATGCTACATTTAAGTACTAATCAATATGCCCAAAGTGCATCAATTATCTTGACGACCAAGCTTTGCGGTCTGGATTTACCATTTTTTCTAAAATTAATTTGATCTCCCAATTAGCCAATTCAGTCTGTCCACTAGTTTGTGGGTGATAAATGGTTACAATTTTGTGAAAAATCAAATATTTTTTCATCAGATTCCAAAAAGGGTAGTTGCAAAAATGAGCACCCCTATCACTTATGATTGATTTAGGAATTCCAAACCAGGACAAAATATTTTCTTTTAGAAATTTGATCACTATTTGGTAATCATTATTTCGACATGAAATTGCTTCAACCCATTTGTATACATAGTCTATAGCCACCAAAATGTATAGATAGCCAAAGGAAGGGGGGGAATGGTCCTATAAAATCAATATCCCAACAGTCAAAAATTTCAATCACAAGAATTGGGTTTAAGGGCATCATGTTTCTTTTTGAAATGCTTCCCAACCTTTGACATCTATCGCAAATTAAACAAAAAGCATGGACATCTTTGCAAAGTGTGGGCCAATAAAATCCACATTGCAAGATTTTTGCAGCAGTTTTTTTTTAGGAGAAGTGGCCACCATATGCTTTAGAATGACAAAATGAAATTACATGTCTGCTTTAATGAGCGGGGATGCAGCATCTTATAATATGATCCTTACAGTACTTGAATACGTATGGATCCTCCCAAAAGAAGTTGTGAACCTCCCTCAGAAATTTCTTTATGTCAATCATTGTAAAGGATGAAGGGAGAGTAAATAGAGAATGGGAGCAAATTGACACTTGCTTCAAGGTCTAACAGTGCTTGTTCAATTTTGAAGTTTCCAATGACACACGACACGGTTGGACACCCAAGGTCTTTGTATTTTGGAGGGGTTTTGTGTTAAAGTAAGGCATTGGCATGTTCTATCAAGAAAGCTCTCTTGTGGACATTTTGGCTTCTCTTGACTGTGCACAAGTCTTTTAGAAACTTGGCATAAGATGGAACTTGTTTGATTGTATCCAGAAGTGGGATGTTGATTTTTACTTGCTTGAAGAGCTCGTAAATTTTTGGCTGATTATTCAACTTCTGTACAGTTTTGAGTCTATAAGGAAAAAGAGCAGGAATAGGACACGAGGGTCCTTTTTCTTTTGATGGTTCTGGGTCTTGTTCAATCACAAGTTCAAGCTCCTCCTCAATTACGAGTTCAAGCTCTACTGGCTCAGGTTCAACTGCTTCAAGCTCAACTGGTGAGTTAATTGGGATTGACCCAGGTTTTGGCTTGAGAATTAGCATATTTCTAATGGCCTTGTCAATCACCTCGCCACTTCTCAGTGTAGTGACAACTTAGGCTTGGTCTTGTAGAGTTTCCATGATTGTGGGATTTTCCACCAGGAATTGGCCTTGTGGTGGTTTTGGTTGGGCAGGAAACTTTCTCTTTTCATGTGTGGTCATAGATTGGGTCAATCTTTGGATGTGGCTTTTGAGATCCTCGAAGGATTGAGTAGTCTGGGTTCTAAATTCAGTAAAAGCTTGAGTGAAACTATTGGTATAGTTCATTTGGATGGCATAAACTAATTCAAGGTATCCTCAAGGCTCCTCTTTTGTGGTGGTTGGTATGGTTGATATGCGGGAGGTCCTTGAGGTGGTGGGTGCAAACGTTGTTGGTTCATGGGAGTTGGTTGTGTGTTTTTTCAACTGAAGTTTGGGTGGTTCCGCCACCCTAGATTGTATGTTTCAGAGTATGGGTTGGAGTAAGGATTGTTGAAGTTGGAAATGACATTTGTTTGTTTCAAAAAAACCTCCTTGAATGTTGGAATGGTTGAACACTCCCTAGCAGGGTGTCCTATCAGTGCACAAATCTCACACACTTGTTCTGTGAGATGGCCAACATCAACTTGATGAACCTTTTTCATCTCTAAAACTTCAAGCTTTTGAGATAGGGTGGACATTTTCACTCTTAGGTCATCATCATCTCTCAAGATATACTTATCCCTTTGGAAAGTAGATGATTTGGCTTCAACAATGGTAGGGGAGGCTGCGTCCCACATCTGAGAACAATTAAATATGGTATCAAAAAAATTGAATGCTTTCTCTGGACTCTTGCTCATAAACTCTCCTTGAGCTATCATTTCGACAAACTGACGTAGTCTAGTGGGCAAAGAGTCATAGAAAAATCCTACCAAAGTTCAATTCTCAAAAGCATGGTGCAAGCAAGATTGGAGTAGATCTCTGAATCTCTCCCAGCTTTGGTAAAAAGTTTCTCTTTCTTTGATCGAAAATTTCATGATTTTCCTTTTCAGTACATTAGTGCGGTTTAGAGGAAAAAATTTATGAAAAATTCATTTTGTAGTGCTCGCCAGTTAGGTTTTGAAAAAGCTTTTAAAGAATTTAGCCATTGCTTAGCTTTATCCTTTAGAGAAAATGAAAAAAGTTTATTTTGGCTAGCTCAGAATTGTCTTGAAAGGTTCCACATACTTCCTCAAATTCTTTTATGTGTAGATATGAATTTTCTGTTTTGAGTCCATGTAATTGAGGGATAATTGAACTGTCCTCGTCTTTACAGTAAAGAGGGGTGCATCTTCAGGAAAGATAAAACAAGAGGGGATACTATTTCTTGTGGGATTTAAGTAATCCTGCAAGGTTTGAATGTTAGGCACTTCCCTCTCTCTCTCTCATAGGAACTTCTCCTTGGCTGTCATCATTTGCCATTCTACTTTCACAAGAATCTGCTATTGATCTAGGTGAAGGTGGTTCAGGTTTATTCACAGACCCAAAAGATTCTATCGGCAAATTTTGATAGTGAGGAGCATCCTCAGACATAAAAAAAATTAAAACAAATTTATACACAGTAAAACAAATATCTATACACCCATAGAGGTCTTTTCATGTTTTACCTTAAAAGCACTTTTTATGGTTCTCCGGCAACGGCACCAAAAACTTGGCTTAATCCAAAATGTGTACACCTAAGTGCAGGTGGTCAAGCTATAGTAATAATCCGGTTAAGGCTGGAGTTGAATCCATAGGGAACTATGATTAGTGTTTTGAAGTAGCAGTGATAGAGACCAAGTAACTGGAAACCTTCAAAGTTTGAAGTTATGAGATTTCCTGAATAGAATATATGATTCTTTCCAAGAGTTTCTAGACAAAATATAAGATAAATTCAAATGTAAAACAATCACCCTTTAGCTCGAGGATTAGAACATGTAGTTAATCGCCCGGTTTATTATACTTCTGTTTTATAACTCAATTAACTCTCATGTCAACAACAAGTTAATCAGAAGATAAAGATGGACTATGAGAATTAAGCACATGATTCTGATGCCTTTCTAGAAGCTTACAAGAATTGCCTGTGCTGAGACTCAATCCGTCTACAAACAAACAAGTATTTCTACAAGGCATCCAACCATGACATTAATGTCTCATTCTTTAGATAAAACACAATAATGGTGGAGATTATAATGTTGTCATGAAGATCTAGTCAGGGTTCTTGCCTTGAACCAACGAGTCTTTTTATGCAAAAGTCATCCGTGACATAGAAAGATCTCACGGTTATACAAAGTACCTTAGCTTTGCTAAATACATTCAATCATTCAATGAGCAAGTGAAATATAAAGCATTAAAGCATAAAAGAAATGCACGAATATAACTTTCGGATAATTTATAAATATTCATCACCTCTCACTATAGAGTGAATGAGGAACTACTCACTCTTTATGGCTTTGGTAAAGCTAGAAAAGTGAGTGACACTCATCCCTCCAAGTAGAGAACTTACAAGGTAAAATACAATAAGCGAAGAGACGATCTTCAATGAAGAATGAGTGAATCACGTTCCACCTTTCACGGCTTTGGTAAAGCTCTAGAAAAGTGGAAGAGTTTCACTCTTCTAAGAAGGAAGGACGCTTAGGCAATGGAAGTGAAAGACATGAACAATAGAAGTAGAAGAAAGCTAGTCACATTTGGAGGGTGGCTTCCTCAACCATGAAATGGAGGGTTGCTTCCTCAACCAACATATGAACTAACTTCCTTGATACAAACAAATATAACATACATCTAACTACATGAGTGGGAGTCCCTCCATCAAGCTTTTGACTAGTTCTTGGTGTAGTCTAAGCCTTACAAACCAAGTTCTAGCCTTTTACAAGAACTATCCTCCCCCTCCCAAAGGCTCTCCCAAGGGGAGTATTTATTGGCAAGGAGGAGGGGGAGACAAGGGAGTGTGAAGGATTAGTGTATGCCGCCCAAGTCCAAGTGAAAAGCAACCTACTCTACTGCTTGTCTGTGGTGGACGTTCGAACGTAAGTTGGCATTCGAACGTTGTCTTTGTTTTCCCCTACGGGTGTTCAAACGTTGTTTGGGGTTCAAAAATTTATGCTATCTTTCCTTTGTGAGTGTTTGAATGCCAGATGGGGTTTGACCTTCTCACTCAAGTGGCCTGTGGTCTTCTGTGGAGACCTATTTCCACACTCTATGCATATCTTGGCACCTTGCACTTATCACCTGGTGTTCAATCAATTCAAGTGGACATTCGAATGTGGTACTCAAGTACCTCAGAGTCTTCTTTCTTGGCTACAACACGCCATCTCTTAGCAGTCTAGACTTCAATCAATTCAAGTGGACGTTCGAACGTGAGTTGGCGTTCGACTGTGGTACTCAAGTACCTCAGAGTCTTCTTTCTTGCCTGCAACACGCCATCTCTTAGTAGTCTAAGCTTCAATCAATTCAAGTGGACGTTCGAACATGAGTTAGCATTCGAACGTTCTTGGCTTGGTCCAAGCTTTTCTAATTTTGCTCCAGAATATGTTGGTGTTGCATGAAAGTTTGATATTCATCGCCTTTAGTCCTTTGTACAATTTATGGCCTGAAATGTCATCATTTAAACTCCATCAAAGTATAACTAGTCTTAAAAGAGCATAGTAATATACTAATTTTAACTACTAATCATGTACATCACTGTATCATGCATGAAGTATATAATTAGTAGATAGTATGGTATATAGCATTAGGTACCGTTTGGTGTTCATAACCATGAGCAATTTATAAGTGTAACGATCCATCAATATGGGAAGTATATATAACTTTAAAGCATAGTTAAAACATCAATATTTCCATAACTCAAATATTATCATACATATGTTCACCCTTCATCGAAGGGTATAAGTGGACTGCTCACACCCCATTGCTATAGATGAGCAAGAGGTGCGATACAGTTCCATTACAACACAAAATAAAATACAGCCAATCCATCATCAAGGAATAGTTGAAACACGACCACTCTTAATACCGGTTAGGGCACAAAAGTGGGAGAGGTTCAACTCTCAAATTAGAAAGGAATAACAAAAATGTAGAAGAAAGAAAAGCTATCTGAAAAGTAGGCTGGAAAGCTGATTGGAAGTGGTTCGGCAGGGCTTCGCTTTACTGTTTCTGACTCTTTCTCACTCACTAATTGTATCTGAATCACTGAACTGATTGGCAAAGACTCTCACTTTCCAGACTTTGCTCCACTCTCTCTGGCTTTCTCTATAACTAAATGCTAGAAATGAAACTACAGGGGGCTATTTACAGAGGCTGGAGAGGAGCTTGAGATGGTTGGGCTTGGGCTGATGATTAACCCTAATTAAGACATAATTTAATTAAGTTAATAGGTCAATTGTGTTAGTTAAATAAAATTAAACTAGTCAAAACAAGCCAAATTATAGTTAGTGTGTGAATTAGGGATAATGCATTGATTGTTGTTCTTTTCAGAGTTTTGTGTGTCAAAGCTACCAACTACTAGGGAGCCAATTGCGTCAAAGCTACAAACTACTGAGGAGCAAATTATCAAAGTTACAAACTATAGGGTGCCAATTATTAAAGCTACAAACTATAAGGTGCCAATTATCAAAAGTGAGGGGGATCAAAGTGTAATTCAAGCTCTCCCTTTTTGCCTATAAATAGCACCCCTTGGGTCTTGTAAAGGTCATCGTTTTTTCCTTGTATCATCTTTCTTGTAAAGAGCATCTTTTGGTAGTGGAACACCCTCCAAAAGTCATTATTGCTTTCTTTTATCATCTTTCTCATAAAGAGCATCTTTTGGTAATGAAAAACTCTCCAAAAGTCATTATGACTTTCCTGTATCATTGCTTTCTTGAAAAGAGCACCTTTTGGTAGTAGATAACCCTCCAAAAGTTATTATTTCTTTCTTTTCTTGTATTATTTCTTTCTTTTAATTTATTTTTTTCTTTTATTGTATTATTACTTTCTTTTATTGTATTATTTCTTTCATTTATTTCCATTGTCTTGAGATTCCTTCTTCTCTTAGACGAGTGAAACTCTTCTATTTTTCTGGAGCTTTACTAAAGTCGTGAAGTGTGGAACGTGATTCACTCATTCTTTGTCGAAGATTGGCTCTGTGTGTAATATGTTTTACCTTGCAACTCCTCTACTTGGAGGGATAAGTATCACTCACTTTTCTAGCTTTACCAAAGCCATGAAGAGTGAGTCGTTTCTCATTCAATCTTTAGTAAGATGTAATGAACATGTGTAATTATCCGGAAGTTATAATTGTACATTTCGTTTATGCTTAGCTCCAATCTTCATAATATCTTCTCATTACATTGTTGTCTTTACCTTAAGTATGAGTATCTAAGCCGTTAAGTTGGCTAATCTAGGGGAGATCTCCTCTTGGGTATGCCATTTCAACTCATTTTCTTTCTCCTCTTAGAGTACGATGGTTTGGTTTGACTGGGTATAGGGTGGACGAGATTGTGAGTCTTTGATATCCCGTAGACTTGTCACAGGTTATGCTTGGATCTTCACTTCCATCTCGTCCCTAGCTTCCCATGAATCAATCATACATCTATCCTCTATTGGAGGAATGATTCAAGTTGACTTAGTAATCCCATTGGAGTGAACCCTTTGGATTAGCCAACATTTTTCCCATTCCAATTTCGTTAAGAAAAAAATCACAAACCAAACTTCAACAATAAAAGATTTTACACTTTGTTTTTCACCAGAATCACCTTCAAAATGATTCACCTCATTCCTTGAGGAGATGACATTGGAATACAATTCCAAGTAAAACACGACAAGCAAAGGTCTTTCACACACACACACACACACACATATTGATATTTCATTCATCCATCATTCTGTTGCCCTTTCTTTTGACATCATTCCAAGGGAGAGTGACACTCCCCTTCACACACACCATATATACATTGAGGGATGATGTCTGGAGGTTAGGATATTACAACGGAAATGATCAAGTAGTTGACCAATCAGGACATTTTGCTGCAGCTGCTGACCATTGGGAGAAGACCAGTAGGTTAAGGTGGTTTGCCTACTGTTCGAATGCCACCACCACCGTTCGAATGGTGGAAATCCATTGTTTTTGGTGTGCCATGCTTCCTTGATGTTTTGATGATATTACACTTTGATCCCCTTGCTGATATAGCTTTGACACTTTTCCCCTCTTTACTTTGGGGTATTAGTGCACAAAACCCTGAAAAATAACACTTTTAATGCATTAACCATAATTTACGCACTAATTTCATCTAATTTTACTATTTTAAGTTACTTCATTAACATAATTAACCTATTAATCTAACTCATTAATGCACTAATTAGGGTTAATCAAGATCCTAGGTACTGGTACCACGCTCACTAGTACTGGTACAAGGTAAGCAGAATGCCTATGTACCGGTACCAAGCAACGAGGTACTGGTAGTTCCTCCAAAATTTAAAATAATTTTGCCAAACCTTCGGGTCTCGAGCCATTTTTTTTAAGGATGTAATTGGAGAAATTTTGATGGCAAATTGATGAATATGCGACCTTGGAACGGTCAAGTGACTGATATGCATACAGGTTATGCGTTTGGGATTGTTCTTGTACAAGGGAGATTTTGCCCAAACTCTGTGTTAGTTACGATCTCGATGAAGGGGATCTGATGACGGGGTGTTAGATCATACGACATACATAGGTATTTCCTCGGGTTGATGGGTGATCAACAGATTGAGAAAGGACCTCCGAATTTAGGGGCGTCATATATGCATGGACACCTTATGTGTTTTGCCATACTTATGCATCAATGCAACAAATGGCCAATTGCAGAAATGTAAACCACCATCAATTATCACAACTCAAGGCATCCCAAACCTAGATAGAATATTTTCTTTTAAGAATTTGACCACATTTCCTCTACACATTTAGACACGTAATCGATTGTCAGGAGTGTGTAAAGGTAGGCATAGGACACAGGGAATGGAACCATGAAATCGATGCCCCAACAGTCAAAAATTTCAATGACAAAAAAGAGAGTAAGGGGCATCATGTTCCTACAGGTCACATTTCCTAGCCTTTGACACCTATCACATTGTTTACAAAATGAAACACAACCGTTAAACAGTGTCAGTCAGATAAAACCATTTTGTGAAATCTTAGCTGAAATTTTCTTGGAAGAGAAGTGTCTACCACATGCTCCGAAATGGCAGAAGTAAAGGAGATCACATTGTTCATTCTATGGTACATATTGCCTCATGACTTGGTCAGGGGAATACTTGAATAGGTATGGATTGTCAAAGTAAAAGTACTTTACCCTTGCCATGAATTTTCTCTGGTCTTC
This sequence comes from Ilex paraguariensis, assembly GCA_963454935.2. Taxonomy (NCBI): domain Eukaryota; kingdom Viridiplantae; phylum Streptophyta; class Magnoliopsida; order Aquifoliales; family Aquifoliaceae; genus Ilex; species Ilex paraguariensis. The sequence goes on from CAUOFW020001945.1 coordinate 41,609, forward strand.
TGGGCTCCAATGTGGGGACATTTGTTCTGTGGTAAGAAAATTAAAAATTTTAGCGTACCATGGACAAAATAAATATATAGAAAATAAATTCTAATTTGGGAAAGAGTCAGGGATAGGGATGTGCCCTTCAATGTCTTGGATAATAAGTCGTGCTAAATGGTCTACCACCATATTCTCAACTTCTTTTTTATTTTTGACGATCAAATGAAATTCTTGAAGGAGGAGGAGGATCCACCTAATGAGTCTCAGTTTGGCATCCTTCTTAGACAACAAATACTTTAAAGCAGAATGATTAGTATAGACTACTATAGGTGAACCAATGATGTGTGACTTGAATTTATTCATAGCAAACACTATAGCTAACAACTCCTTTTCAGTGGTGGTATAGTTCATTTGAGCTTCATTTAAAGTATTAGTAGTGTAGTATATGACATGAGGTTTTTTGTCTAGCCTTTGACCTAGCATTGAGCCGACTACGTAATCACTCACATCGCACATGAGCTCAAATAAGAGTTCCCAATTGGGTGGTTGCATGATTGGAGGTAAGATTAGCATACTTTTAAGTTTTTGAAAAGATGCCTCACAATCATTTGACCACACAAATGGGACATCCATTGCCAAAAAATTTGTCAAGGGTCTTGCCAATGCACTAAAATCTTTAATGAAATGATGATAAAAATCTGCATGGCCAAGAAACCACCTAATGTCTTTGATTGTCTTGGAAATAGGTAGATTGGAAATTGCTTCCACTTTAGAATTGTCCACCTCTATTCCCTTTGTAGACACAATGTGACCCAACACAATTCCATGAGTCACCATGAAATCACACTTCTCCCAGTTAAGCACCAAGTTATTCTCTTCACATCTCTCTAATACTCTCTCCAAGTTTCCCAAACATCCTTCAAAAGAGTCCCAAAACAATAAGAAGTCGTCCATGAAAACTTCCACAATCTTTTCCACCATGTCACTGAATATCCCCATCATACACCTTTGAAAAGTCCCCGAGGCATTGCATAGCCCAAAATGGCATTAGGCGATAGGCATATGTTCCAAAGGAGCAAGTGAATGTGGTCTTTTCTTGATCTTCCAGGGTGGTCTCTATTTGATTACAGCCGAAGTAGCTATTTAAGAATCAATAGAATAGATGTCCTACTACCCTTTTTAACACTTAATCAAGAAATGGTAGCGAAAAATGATCCTTGCGAGTGCATGAGTTTAGCTTCCAATAGTCTATGCAAACTCTCCAACCGGTGACCACCCGAGTTGGAATCAATTCAGTCTCCTCATTGGCCACCACCGTTACTCCCAATTTTTTCGGTAGTACTTGTGTGGTACTGACCCACTTACTGTCGGGAATCACAAAAAATGATTCCCACATCAAGTAGGTTGAGAACACTTCATCTCTAACCACATCCTTCATAATTGGATAGAGTCTCCTTTGTGCTTGTCAGGAAGGCTTGGTGTCCTCTTCAAGATATATTCTGTGAGTGCAAATGAGAGGGCTAATTCCCTTGATGTCAACAATAGTCCAACTGATCGCTCCTTTATGCTTCCTTAATACTCTCAACAGTTCTTCCTCTTGCTCCAACTCTAATGAAGAGCTTATCACCACTGAAAATGTTTGGTTCTCCCCGACGAATGCATATTTAAGTGTGGATGGAAATGAATTTAACTCCAAAGTAGGTGGTTGCACAGTGGATAAAACAAAATTCTTTTCTTGTGGAGGCAATTTTTCAAATGTCGGGGTCCAAGTTCCCACCCCTTGCATAGTCTCCGATTCCAAATCCTTAGCAAACTCTGCCTCTCTCAAACTTGTGTTGCACAATAAGTCCATTTGATGCTTGACTAAGGTGTCAATCCTATTGATTTCATGAATTTTCTCATCATCCCCCGGTTGCTTACATAGGTTGAATACATTAAGATCCATTGCCATATTCCCAAATGCTATCTTCATTAGATAATTCCTACAAGTGATCACGACATTAGAAATTGCAAGAAAATGTCTACCTAGAATTACAGGAATTTGTGTAGTGAGATTAGCAACGGGTGAGTGTCAAGCACAATGAAATCAATGGGAAAATAAATTTTGTCCACTTGGACCAACACATCCTATACTACTCCCCTTAGTGGTCTCAAGTTACGATCCGCTAGCTGAAAAGTGATGGAGGTTGGTCTCAACTCCTCTAGCTGTAGTTGTTGGTACATTGAGAATGGTAGAAGGTTGACATCGCCCCCAAGTCTAGCAATGCTTGTTCCATATGGCAATTCTCAATGTAGATGGAGATGGTAGGGCAGTTGGGATCCTTGAACTTTGCTGGGGTGTTTGTCCTAAAGATGGAGCTCACTTGCTCAGTGAGAAATGCTTTCTTGTGCACATTGAACTTTCTCTTCATGATGCATAGGTCCTTTAATATCTTTGCACAAGAGAAAATTTGCTTGATAGCATCAAGGAGTGGAATATTGATTTTCACTTGCTTAAACATCTCAAGAATATTAAAACAATTAGCAATCTTAGCAGGTTCCCTCAACCATTGAGGATAGGGGGCCGAGATAGGACAATCATTTAGAGTCAAATCAACAACCTTAGGCTTCTTAAGTTGTTCACCCTCTCTGAAGTTACCCCTAGTCTCTTTTTCATTTTTCAAAGTGGTTTTGGGTGAGACCTAAGGTAAAATGGTTTTTTCAATTTTCTTTCCACTCCTAAGAGTGGCGATAACCTTGAGTTGTTCAAAATTATCTTTAGTGGCATTGGATGACATGATCACATGTTGATCCTTGGGGTTCTCTTAGAGTTGTGTGGAAAATTTTCTTTTTTCTTGTTGAAATGACCCCATAGCATTAGTCAACTTGATAATTTGTGTCTGGATGTCATTAAAAGCTGCGACATTTTGGTTATTGATTGCAGTTTGAATTTGGATGAATTGATGTATGATATCCTCCAAATTTCTCTTGCAAGGAGGTTGATATATGGGTGGATTGGGTTGTTCTTGTTGACCAAGACCTTGTTGTGGTGGGTTTTGAGAAAACCCATATGGATTGGTCCTTTGGTATTAAGAGCTAGACGTCTGACCATGACTATAAAATGGTTGGTTTTGCTTTGGTGGGATGGGAGGTGGCAACGAAGTGGATCCATGAGGTGTAGGATTTTCATTCTTCCAATAAAAGTTCGAGTGGGAGCTCCATCCTGGATTGTACGTGTTAGAGTGTGGGGAATATGACTGCCTACTTTGATTGAATGCATGCACTTGCTCATGATACACTTCCTTAAGTGCTAAAATGTTTGGACACTTCGAGATGGAGTGCTCAACACTGTCATAAATCGAGCAAAATTCCTTGGCCTTAGTCACATTTGACACTTCATGACTCTTATTGACCTCTAATCTTTTCACCTTGCGGAACAATTTTGCAATTTTAGCAAACAAAGCTTCTTGGTCACAAGTTATATGGACCACCCCCACTTGGTTGAGTTCCCGTAGAGGACCTTGTTATATCGAAAAGATTAGTGATATCCCAAGATTGAGCATTCTATACCAAAGTATCAAAGTGCTCTAGGGCTTCATCGGGGTCCTTGTTCAAGAATTCTTCGTTGCACATCATGTCAATGAATTGTCGATGCCTTGACGTAATTCCCTTGTAGAAAAAACTAACTAGATTCTATGGTTTAAATCTGTGATGTGGAATGGAGTGCAATAAATCCTTATATCTTTCATAACACTGATAATACTACTCATTTGGTTTCTCAGAAAAGTTTTGAATTTTTTTTTAAAAGCATTGGTCTTGGGCACTGGAAAAAACTTGTTTAAAAATTCAAATAACATTTGGGCCCAAAAACTTATGAAGTGTGGTTTCAAGGAGTTCAACCAGGTGTTTGCTTTACCCTTGAGAGAAAAAGGAAAATAACTTCATGCGTGTCATATCTTCCATTGCATGATTCGAAATAAATATTCCAATTATTTTCTTGAATTCCTTAATATGTAAGTAAGGATTTTCTCATTCCATGCCATGGAATTGAGGAAGTAGTTGTAACATGCCAGACTTGCACTAGTAAGAGTATGCATGATGGGGTGGTTCTTCGTGTGGATTGGAGATAATCTCTCATTGTTCTTGCTAGGGGATCAATATGTAGATTATTTCCTTCATTTCTTGGAGGTGGGAATTGCATTCGGGGGTTTTGTACTCAAGGGTTTTGTACTACCCCACTCCTTGGATTGAGGTCCTTTATCTAATCTTTAAGAACTATGCAGTCTTTGGTATTGTAACCATGATCACGATGGAACTTGCAACCATGATCATGATGGGACTTGCAATACTTGTTTATGGACCTCCAGTTTGGATTTGATCACAGCTTCGATAGATATTTAGGGCTTGTTCATCTTGGATCTAGAAAAGAACTTGCTCAATTGAGGTATTAAATGGGGTGCACTTACGAGCAAGATCATCATGGGTATGAGACCCTAGGTGATCCCTAGCGCTAACTCAATCGGTGCGATTCTTCTTTGGGCTAGTTGCTCGGTCTTTCTTGTGCTTATGGTCAAGCCTTTTTCCAGACCACTTGGTTGTCCTCTTGGTTTCGGAGGATGAGGACAGTGTCTTCAACATTTATGTGAAATTTTTTCTCTTGATAGTAATTTCATCATACTTGATGGTGGATCTTTAGGCAAGACGAAGATGAACTAGGAGGGCTAGAGACCTCCCATGAATGCGGTGAGTGCCACTTTATCATCTACTCCATTGAGTTGGAGGGATGCAATTAATAATCTGTTGATGAAGGCTATGAGTAGTTCATTCCTTGTTTCACATTAAGAAGATAGGTGGGAGACTTTCTGTGCGACCTTCCACCTATGAAGTGGGATATAAATGAAGTACTCGATTCTACAAAAGAACTGATCGAGCTCGGCTTCATCTTATTGAACCAATGCCTAGTAGTCCTTTTGAGAGTGGTTGCAAATGCCCTACATGTTATCTTCTCAAGGACATTATGGAGCATTATAAGGGAGCTGTAGATTTCTAGGTGATTGAGGGGATCTCTCAGGCCATCGAAATTCTCAATCACTAACATTTTTACTCTAAGAGGTAGAGGGGTAGTTGGATGCAATGGAAATGAAAGGGACTCGGTGTGTTGCACAAGCGTCTCAACTGCCTCTAGGGCGTACGCTTGCACCATATTCATGACATTACTCAATTTATCATTGACCTCCTGAAATTTTCATTCCCATTAGTCATTGATGTGTGGTGAGCCAATCCATTCTGACTTTGCCCCTCAACTCCTTAGTTCTCATCATGTTGATCCTGAGCATTAGCCAAACCCTTTTTTGGGGGCTGTTGGACAATTAAGATTCACAATATCTACCGATTTTGGTGAACGAACTCTTCCATAGTCTTTTACAATTAGTTTACTCTTAAAATTTCCATTTGCAGTGACATTGGATTTCGTTGACCAATTGGGTGTGAATTTGATTGCCTAGCTTCTCGATTTTGGTTTTTGGGTGGATATTTTGACCTAGTAATAGCCATTGATCATATAGGTTCATGGAAAAATTCTTTGGCTTCCCATAGAAGGTGCCAACCGTTGATGCCAAAAATTGCCCACCAAGCTCTAAGGATGTGATTGACTAGAATTATACCTTGACCTCCCTGGAGGAGTCATTGCAAGAGAAGTTGAGGACAAAAGGGACTCTAATGGTTGACACTTCGATGATAACTCCATAAAGGAATTATTGAGAGAAATTGTATTTAGCTGGAAGTAAAAACATACCTAGATGATATCCAACTTGTCATTTCTATAGGTTAGTAGGTTGGCCAGTTAGAGGATTCTTATCCTTTATTTGAATAAATGCAACACTAGAATTGGAGTGGATAAGGACTCCTTGTGCCACAAAAATCTCAACTGAT
>CAUOFW020001945.1:50000-63247 GCA_963454935.2 Ilex paraguariensis
TCAACAATTTGGTACTAGGATTGACCTTCCATCTAACCATGTTAATGAGGTAAATATTTCTTTCCTTGAACAACAAATTGCAAGTCTAACTTCTCTTGTTCGTTAAATGGCTATAGGTAATATGCAAATGACGAAGGCTTGTGGGATTTGTTCGGTAGTTGGGCATCCAATCGATATGTGCCCAACTCTTCAAGAGAAGCCCATTAAGCAAGTGAATGCGGCAGGTGGTTTTCCTGGACAACCGCAAAGGAAGTATGATCCCTATTCGAGCATGTATAACTTGGGATAGAGGGATCACCTCAATCTTAGCTATGGGAATCCACAAGTAAATTAGCCTACAACTCAAAATAGTCCTAGTTACCAGCAATATAAGTAGCCATACCCCCCTAGACAACAACCGGCCCAAACTTCTAATTCTGGTGCGTCTTTAGAAGATATTGTTAAGTCTCTTGCCACTAAGACTTTGCAATTTCAACTGGAGATGAAACAATTCCAACAAGAGGTGAGGGCCAGCATTCCCAATGAAGATGAAATACCTAAGCGTAAGTTTTTGCCTCTTTCTAATTATAAACCAATACCTTTTCCTCAGGCTTTAATAGAATCTAGAAAAGATGAGAAAAATAAAGGTTTATATGAGACTTTTTGTAGATATGAGATAAATATTCCACTTCTAGATGATATTAAACAAGTACCTCGTTATGTTAATTCCTGAAAAACCATGTACAATTAAGAGGAAACAAAAATTTAAAGGATATGGGAAGGTGGGAGTAAGGGAGAATGTTTCTGCAATTATTCAAAGAAAACTCCAGGCAAAGTGCGAAGATCCAGGTATGTTTACTATCCCTTGTACGATAAGAAACACAAGATTTGAGATAGTCATGTTAGATTTAGGAGCTTCTATCAATTTCATGCCATATTCTATATATGCTTCTTTGCACTTGGACCTTTGAATAAAACTGGTGTTGTGATTCAATTTGTTGATAGATCTAATGCCTATCCTAAGGGTGTAGTTGAGGATGTTCTTATGCAAATTAATGATTTGTTTTTCCCTGTTGATTTCTATGTGCTTGATATGGAAAACTATGATCAAATTGCTCCTATTTTGTTAGGAAGACCATTGTTAAAGACGTCCAAGACTAAAATAGATGTTCATAGTCGCACACTTACAATGAAATTTGATGGTGAAATTGTTAAGTTTAATATTTATGATGCCATGAAATATCCTGGTGATGATAATCCTGTATATTCTATTGATGTGATTGGTTCTTTAGCACAAGAAGTTTTTGAAATTGATGGAAATGATGAATTGGAAGTTGCTATTAGTAAGCATCTTGAGAAAGAGAATGAGGAGTTAGCCTTGAGTACTGATTTGTAGGAAACTGTTGCAGCGTTGAATGATTTTCTGAAGTTACAGCATTCAGGTAACGTTCCTTATAATGCATTACTAGTTTCTAAGAAGCCTTTACCCTCTATTTTTGCAGGCCCCTATTCTAGATTTGAAGCCTCTCCCTAATTACCTCAAGTATGTGTTCGTTGGAGACGAAGGAACGTTACTAGTGTTCATCTCCAGTAAACCTAGTGCACCTCAAGAAGAAAAGCTTGTGTGGATCCTTAAAGAGCATAAGATGACTATTGGTTGGAAAATTGTAGATATTAAAGGAATTAGCCCGTCTACGTGCATGCATCATATCTTACTTGAAGAGGGAACAAAATCTTCTTGTCAACCACAAAAAAGATTGAACCCACCAATGATGGATGTAGTGAAGCAGGAGATCCACAAACTTCTTGAAATTGGAGTGATTTATCCTAGTTCGGATAGCAATTGGGTTATCCCGGTTCAAGTGGTTCCTAAAAATACTGGAATAACTGTTGTGAAAAATCAGAATGATGAGTTAGTTCCTACCCTTGTTTAGAATGGGTGGCGGGTTTGAATCGATTATAGAAAATTAATGCTGTAACTCACAAGGATCACTTCCCTTTAACTTTTATTGATCAAATGCTTGAAAGGTTAGCTATTAATTCTTACTATTGTTTCCTTGATGGTTATTCAGGTTACTTTTAGATTGCAATTGCTCTAGAGGATCACAAAAATACGACTTTTACATGCCCATTCGGGACGTTTGCATATCGTCGCATGCCCTTTGGCCTTTGCAATGCCCCAACCACTTTCAAAGGTGTATGGTTAGCATATTTTCAGATTATATTGAGCATATCATAGAAGTCTTTATGGATGATTTCGAAGTTTATGGAGACTCCTTTGATAATTTTTTGCATAACCTTGCACTTGTTCTTCAAAGATGCATAGAAAACTAACCTTGTGTTAAATTCTAAATTATGGTTAAACAAGGTATAGTTTTGGGTCATTTTTTTTTTCATCTAGGGGAATTGAGGTAGATAAAGCTAAATTTGATGTTATTCAATCTTTACCTTATCCCACTAGTGTGCAAGGGGTTCGTTCTTTTCTTGGACATGCAAGTTTTTAGTGAAGATTCATCAAGGACTTCTCCAAAATAGCATTACCCCTATGCAAGTTGCTACAAAAGGATGTGGCTTTTGAGCTCAATGAGGCATGTACAAAGGTGTTTGATAAGTTGAAGGAATTGTTGAGTTCTACCCCAATTATCCAGCCTCCTAATTGGAACACTCCTTTCGAGATAATGTGTAACGCAAATGATTATGAAATAGGTACTGTTTTGGGTCAAAGAATTGGAAAAATGTCTCATGCCATTTATTATGCTTCAAGGACTTTGAATGATGCCCATAGAAATTATTCGACTACTGAAAAAGAACTTTTAGCTATTATTTTTGCTCTAGAAAAGTTTTGATCTTATTTGCTTGGTACAAGTCATTGTTTACTCTAATCCTGTAGCTCTTCGTTATTTGATGACGAAGAAAGAGGCAAAACCCAGATTAATAAGATGGATACTTCTCTTAAGTGAATTTGATTTGGAGATGAAAGACAAAAGTGGAGCAGATAATCCAGCCGCAAATCATTTGAGTCATTTAGTCCATGTGGAGGATGAACTTCGTCTGCAGGAAATGTTTCCTAATGAGCAATTGTTCTTCGCGAGTGTGACATTTCCTTTGTATGCGAATATTGTAAATTATTTGGTTACTAATATTTCACCTCTTGGTTTTTCTAAGGTTCTAAGAGATAAGATCAAGAGTGATGTCAAATACTATGTGTGGGATGACCCATACTTATGGAAGCATTTTGCAGATCATGTGATAAGAAAGTGCATTCCTAAAAATGAAATTATTTCTATTCTCACCTTTTGTCATTCTTATGCTTGTGGAGGTCACTTTGGAGCTAAGAGGACAACGAGAAAAGTGCTAGAATGTGGTTTCTATTGGCCATCTTTATTCTGAGATTCAAAAGATAGGTAATATATCCCAAAGGAATGAATGCCACAAACCCCCATACTATTTTGCAAGATTTTTTACGTATGGGGCATTGATTTCATGGGACCGTTTCCTATATCTTTCAGTTATGTTTATATGTTTCTTGTTGTTAATTTTATCTCGAAATGGGTGGAAGCTAGAATGGGGTTTGTGGCATTCATTCCTACGAGAAAAGTGCTAGAATGAGATTCATATTCTCTTTGTAAGTCATGCGATCATTGTCAAAAGACAGGTAATATATCCCAAAGGAATGAGTGCCACAAATCCCCATACCATTTTGCAAGATTTTTTATGTATGGGGCATTGATTTCATGGGACCGTTTCCTGTATCTTTTGGTTATGTTTATATTTTTCTTGCTGTTAATTTTATCTCGAAATGGGTGGAATCTAAAGCCATCAGGACTGATAATTCTAAATTTGTTGCAGATTTTATCAAGTCTAACATATTCTCCAGGTTTGGAATTCCCAAAGCTCTAATAAGTGATCGAGACACTCACTTTTGCAATCGAACTGTGGAGACTTTGCTAAAAAAACACCAAGTGACCCACAAGATGCCAACTTCCTATCATCCGCAAACTAGTGGACAAGCGGAAGTGTCAAATCACGAGATCAAGTCCATCCTTGAAAAGACGGTCAATCCAAGTAGAAAAGATTGGAGTCTACACTTGGATGATGCCTTGTGGGCATATAGGACTACATATAAGACTCCAATTGGTATGTCACCTTATAGGTTGGTGTTTGGGAAACCATGACACCTCCTAGTTGAGTTAGAACACAAGGCTTATTGGGCTATCCAGAGTTTCTACATGAAGATGGATGAAAGTGGAGAACACAAAAAGTTGCAGCTATAAGAATTAGAGGAAATTTGCAATGATGCCTATGAGTGTGCAAGGATTTACAAGGAAAAAACAAAGGCTTTTCATGACAAGATGATCTCTAGGAAATAGTTTAAAGTTGGTCAAAAAGTTCTTCTATACCATTCACGGCATCGTTTGTTTCCAGGTAATTTACGTTCTCGTTAGATTAGACCTTTTGTTGTTACTAATGTTTTTCCTCATGGTGTAGTTGAAATTCAAATTTTAGCAACTTCCAAAGTGTTCAAGGGGAATGATCATAGACTAAAGACTTTCTATGAAAGTTTCCAAGTAGAGAATGTGGAAAAATTGGAGCTTGAGGATCCGATTTATACTAATTGAAGAAGAAAGCATTGAGTCAAGCCAACGACAATAAACAATGGCGCTACTTGGGAGGCAACCCAATGGGAGTTTGCTTTCTTATTCTCGCATTTATATTTTGGTTATTTTTGCCTTTTCTTTGCATTTCACCTTACATTGGGGACAAAGTAAATTTTAAGTGTGGGGGAGGGTATTTAAGTTGTGTTTTAAAAATTGCATGTTTTTTCAAAAATTTGGTTATGTATGATATGAGCAAGCTTCAATTATTTTTGGCTTGAAAAATTCATAACATGATTGAATAAGTAATCTTCCCACTTAGAATTAATTAGTCTAGTTATTTTCCTTGAGAATGGTAGTGACTAAATTTAGTAGACAAAAGCTGGTGAGATTTTGAGCCTTTAGACTGACACATCCATATCAGTCTCACTATTTTCGTTCATGTGGGATATTTTTCCATGAATTTATTTCTCTAGAACTTGCCTTGATTCTCTTCGAGGTCATATTAATACATGCATGCATGAACATGATTAAGGCCCTCTTTGTTATATGCTACATAAAGCTAGATAGCCTACCTTGTAATTAATTTTTTCCTTTGTTGAACCCCTTTGAGCGTTACTATTTTTTATTTTATTTTATTATGAACCCATGTTACAAGCTTTAAACCCGAAAAAACAATTCTTTTACCCAACCCAAAAAACTAGTGGAGCATTTTTCATCATTATGATATGTGTGGGTGTGCAAGAAATAAGTGTGGGGGTGTTTGGATTTGTGGTGTGGCTATGACTGGTGAAATAGAACAGGTTCTCATTCTCAATTCGTGAGTTCCATTGTTGATGAAATTTGAGTAAAAAAAAAGAGAGAAAGGAAGTAATGGAAGAAATTGCTTTTAATGTTACAAACTGTCCATGTTTATAATTCCTCCTAAAATTATGAGAAAGAGGTTTGTTTATACGTGATATATGAAAAGGTGGAAGCTTTTGTGAATAACTGTTCCCTGCTGCAAACGAAAAGTGTTCCTTTGAATGATCTCTTTTTCAATGCAGGAGTTTTACATAGTTTAAATGCTTTAAAGCCAAATTGAAGAAGCTACTAAATTGAGTGATTGGTTTTACATATCTTATATATTCAAGCTTGAGTTGATTCATTTTGCTCTACTAGTTTCGATGGTTTTTGAGCTACACTCCCAAATATTTCCCACCTTGATCCTAAACCCCGTTACAACCCTTCAAAAGTCCTTATTATTCGTGTTATGCATGTGATCCTAATGGTGGAGAATGAGAAGATATGCAAGCCTCTGGTAGATTATTTCCATTAGAATGAATTTGAGCGAAACACATACCCTTCAAACACATGAGAGTCGAGTGTTTATTTTCGTGAGGGTCTACGCATTTAGTTTACTCCATCTTCGAGTGACAATGCTTACTAAGTAATTGTAAGTTGTTTAAGAATGTTTGTTCATGATATGTAATGAGTTTTGAAGGGCTTGGTTGTTCTTTGTTAATGGCATTGCAACCTTGGTGTTTTTTGGAAAGTGAATTTGGGTTTTGCCCAAAGACGAGCAAAAGTAAAGGGTGGGGGAATTTGATGAGAATGCAAAATGTTATATTTTTTCCTTTTAATATTTAGCCTTTTATACTTATTTGGTGCCTAAATGTACTCATTATTCTTATATTTTGATTTAGGATACAAATAGAGGTATTAAATGCAAAACAAAACTAATTGGACGATTTTGGACAGTTCGAAATTGTTTCGTAATCTGGGCATAACTCTCTCATCCGAGCTCTGATTAAGATGATTCAAGATGCTATGGAATGCCAAGAAAAATCTCTACAACTTTCATGTTTGAGTTTTGAGAGATATTGGCTACATTAATATCAAAATGGGGCTTGAAGTTCTAGCGTGTGCACTGTTCACATTCTGGAATGTTCCTTAGCCCGTAATTCTAATATCAGTTTATTTTCGGAAGCTTAAAAACTTGGGGCACAAAAATTCCAGAGGATAACACCACTTTCCTACTTATATTACGACTTTATTTTAGTTTTAATCTTTCTGAAAGAGTCAAACTTGGAGAGGTTTCTAGGGAAAAGGGGATCAACAGGTAAAAGGGATAGGGAAGAAAAAAATCAGCAGACTTTGTACGCCGCTATACCCCCCCTTCTTCTCTAACCCTTCCTTTCAGTTTTCATGAAGACCCTGCGTGGCTAAACTTTGATATTTGGTCGAAGGAAACGGAAGCCTTGGAATCAATAAAACTGTGAGATATAATTTGTTTTTATTTTGAGTATTGGATGTTCTGTTGTACCTATTTTCATGATTGTCTCGTTTAACTACTAGGAGGCCTACTAGTTTATTATTCGTTGCAATCTACTGCTAGATTAGATATCAAATCCGTAATTATTTGATCACTCTAATTTGTGAAGCAACTAAGATTAAATGATTTGATATGTCAGAAATTATTAGGTCTTAGGAAGAACGCACAACTAAATTAAATGCAACCGCTTGTGCTTTTGTTCTTTAGTTTCATCGAATTTTCTAATTCTTAAGGCTGCTACTAGATTAAACCTTTGTACTTGTCTTGGGTTCTTTAATAGTTAATATTAATTAGATCGCTTGTTTTCTAATTAATTGCGACTAAGGAGAGATAGGAAGATCGTTCCAATGGTTAATATTCAAATAGTGAATTAATATATACTTGCATCGATGATCAATTGTAAAATTCCAAGATTTGTTCTTTCGATTGATTTCGATACTTTAATTTGAATTGTTCCTCAGTTTCTTTTCTTATAATTATTTTCGTTAAACTCGAACCCCCTCTATCATTGTTCACGTAGCTTAAAATTAGGATAGATAGTCTCTGTGGGAACGATCCTTACTCGCACTACTACATGTATTTGTAGGAGTATAGGTTTCATTTTTAGTTCCATGCGATAGCACACCACTCCTCTACCGAGCTCGTGCTCATTTTACCATTATCAAAATACAACTTACTGACCGAAAAAAAAAAAAAAAAACTGGCCATTAAGAAGAGAAAGAGTAAGAGAACCAACAAAGAAGAGCATTGCTATAGAAGTGCCTGAAGAGGAGGAAGGTTCCTCTTTGTCGTGTATATATATGTATATGGGTTAATTATAAATTGCACTCTAAAAGATCATTCAAATCTCAATTTTTATCCCCACAGATAAAAAATCTCAATTTTTACCCCCAAAGATTAAATATCTACATTCTATTGGACATTCAAATAGTAAGTTTGATTTTGAACTTTAGAGTATATCGAACCTACAAAATAAAGGGTAATATGAAATTATAATTTTTTATTAGGATAAAATCATATTTTTTAACGATTATATTAACAGATATCAACCAAAAAAGGTTATGTCTTACACGTGCACAAAACGTCATGAAATGTAGGAGTAATATTCTAAATGTGAAGAGGCTCAAATGATTAAATGACAAGTATGATGGAATTTAGGTTTAATTTATCAATTTAATTTTAGGCAGAAAACTGACGGCGATTAATTTTAGATGCATATTAATACAAATTTTTATATTTGAGGGTACAAATTAAAATTTTTGATTTTTGAAGGTGCATATTAATATAAATTTCTATCTTTGAGGGTGCAAATTAAAATTTTTGATCTTTGAGAGTACACATTGATATAAATTTCTATCTTTGAGGGTGTAAATTAAAATTTTTTATCTTTGGAGTTGTAAATTGAGATTCGAACTATCTTTCGGAGTGTAATTTACAATAACCCTATATATATACACTAAAAAAATTTCAATGACAATACTATCTTCGAACCACTAATTTAACAATCAGATATTAGCTCAAATATTCATTTCAAATGCTACATCAAATACAAAATGTTCATTCATCCCAAGAGACCGTCTAATGCAATCTCAATCTGCAAACTTAGAATCTGATATTGGATATTACATTGAATTCAATGCAGGCTCCGTTGTGAACGCAGGTTAGACTCTGATTTACTGCAAATCTTCTTCCCCTTCGGCCCCCTTTTTTTTTTTTTTTTTTTTTTTGGGGGGGTGTGGTATGTTGGTAGAACAATGGCTCATCTCCTCCAATACCAGAAATCATACCAGGATTTTCGATAATGTAAACTTGGCTTCCCATATCAGCCGCTGGTGCTTAGAGAGCTGAAATTTGCTCAGGGTTTGCATACAACTATAGTGGAGAGAGAGGGATCAGCTGCTCCACTAACAACAATGCCCTTACTTCTAACTTGCAGCAAGTATGCCATTGCTCTCTCTGTGATAACCTCACCAGGGATCAACAAAGGTATACCGGGTGGGTATGGACATATAAGCTCTCCACAAGTTTTTCCAAGGCTGTCTTTGACACTCACTTTTCTCTTACTTGCAAAGAAGGCGTCTCTAGGACTCAGGCTCATGGTAATTCCATCAAAGGGTGCACCACAACCATCATCTACCCTATCTTCAATGCGTTGAATTGGTAAGAAAGTTTCTGGTAAATGTTCTAGTCCTGATATAAGCCTATCAACATGCTCTCTACAGGTTCCAAGGTTAAAAGCAAACGTAATAGATCGGGTACCAGTAAGTTCTGAAACGACCCCATATTTCCTGTATAAGATCTCATCAGCTTCAAGACCAGAAAGACCAAGCTGCCATACACCAATAGTAATTCGCAGAGGATCAATTACTGGAAAATCAGAAAAACTTGGTAAATCGAGGACTGAAAGTTCACGAATTTTGTTGATCCTAGTTTTTACCTCAACAGCCAATTCAATTGCTTTGTTAAAAAATTTTTTGGGTTTTCACTTATTTGGGCCCTTGTGGCATCCAATGATGCTAAAAGCAGATAACTAGGGCTCGTGCTTTGAAGGTTTTGCAGACATCTACAAATTCTTTCTCTATCAACAAGATTTCCAGACACATGCAACATCGATGACTGTGTAAGAGAGCACAGAACTTTGTGAGTAGACTGCACAGCAAGATCAGCCCCTTGATGGAGAGCTGACCTAGGCAGCTGTGGATGGAATCCTAAGTGTGCCCCATGAGCCTCATCAACAATTACGGGAATTTCATGAGAATGACAGAGCTGAGAAATCGAACCCACATCGCTGCAGATACCATGGTAAGTAGGGGAAGTGACGAAAACTGCAGCTGCTTTTTGACCTTCCATTTCCAATTCCTTGATTGCCTTCTCTACCTGTAGCAACGACCATGTCAATTATACACAAAACATATGTAAATCCCAAGGAGGGTAAATAGAAATTAAGATCTACACGCTTTCACTGAATCCTATTCATTTTCTGTACCGCAAATACTTGAAAAGATAATTTCAAACTTCATCACTCAAACCCAATCTCAAACGTTAAACACTCAAAATAAACTACCTCTTACAAAAGGCGACTCATTTAAAACATGAAATGTGGTATTGTGCACTCACCTGAGATGGAGTGATGCCACCAGCAATGTCCCAATCAAAATTATACGCAGGGCTAATGTACTTTGGTAGTGCGCCAGACAATACCATGGCGGATGTGGCTGATATATGGCAATTCCGAGGGAGAATAAGAGTTTCTCCTGGTGAACATGTAGCCATGACGGCAGCATGGATTCCACATGTACTACCCCCAACTAGGAACCATGTCTCAAATGCTCCAAACAGCTTAGCAGCTTCTTTTTGTGCATCTAAAATGGGCCCCTCTGGAGTAAAGAGGTTGTCAAGTTCTGGAAGCTCAGGTAAGTCATGAAGGAAAGGTCTTACACCAATAAGCTGAGTCAATGACGATGGTGCAGCTCGCCCTCTGTTGTGACCAGGGAAGTGAAAACTGGCTGCATTTTCTTCTGCTGAAGCTTTCAATGCACTAACCAGAGGAGGGAGCTTATGTTGTTGGACTGCCGAGGAATCAGGAATAACTATATCATCCTTTGTGACAGATCGACAGTTTTCTATCAGGCTCATGCTGGCTTTCTTCTTCCCTTGATCTAAGGTATGCGTTTCCTGCAAAACATGGATCTCCAAATAAATAAGCAAACAAACCTCCTCATGTACAATATAACATTTATGCAGCCTATTTTTTTCCCAGCACCAATCTCATAACTACACCAAGACTTAGAAAGTACAGATGTAGGCTCTGCCGCTCGGCAGACCTTAGCCAGATGTCTTCCCAGGTGCTGTGAGGGTCGCCAACCTATGAGCCTCCTTGGTGACTGTTGATCAGTGATCCCATCCTGGTAAGTAAATAAATATTGAAATTGCCTCAAAAATTATAAAAAAAAAAGTAACCAAAGTCAAAATCCCTGCATCACCAGCCCCAAGAGCGATACACACACACGAGTCATAGCCAAGGCAAACTAAATTGAACATGGACAAAACTGGCAGAGATAAATTGGTAGGATCACTTCTGCATTCCCCAACCATTGTAAGTTTAAAAGAAATCATCTGCACCTATACTAATGAATTTAACTGGATACAATAGAAACATAAATATCTTCTAAACAGTCCACGAGTAAGAAATCATTCCAAAACCTTTACCATAGTAACTTTTTAAAAGGCTAAATAGTTAACCACCACATCGGTTTCGGCTGTAACAAAATTTATTTTCTACCTAAATACAAAGAATTTACAATGCCTGTTTAAGGGACAAAACCATCACACCAGAAAATTATTTGTGTTTTTGGGAACAACATTTTGCTTGAATGAAGCCTGTTCAGTGAATCTAACGAGATTTGAGATCAACAATACATAGAGAGTATTTTATCTCAGGTGAAGAGAAAATCTAAATTACTTCAAAGAATTTAAACTTCTTTCAAAGCTATATTTCTATTAAGATCAAACACATCAAATGAGACATTGATTGCATTGGGAAATTTAACGAGCAATAGTGGTGTTTTGAAAGCGTAGGAAAGTTCTTTCCAATTTCCACATTAGCTAGAATTTTATGCTAAATGATTTTGAAGTTCGTAAAAACATTTGGACATGTTACACTGCACTCTTGAATTCAGATTTGTTAACCTCTAGCTATAATATGCTCATGCTATCAATCCTTTAAGTCGGTCAACCAAACAACACCCCGCAGGTGGACGAAAAGAGGAAATATGATTTTTGGTGATTCTTGACAGAAGAAAAGAGAATTAATTGAATCTCACCAAAAGGTTTGAAAAATTGACATGGTTCGCATTTATTCGGATTTGTCGAAATAAGCCATTTAAAATAAATTCAATCAATCAGGCATAAGTAACGTATATGAAAAAGAACACTCAATTAAAGGAATTACTCTCAGATACAGGCCCTTTTACAATGTTGATATATTACATTATGAACTCAAGAAAAGCCCGTACACTTCAAATTGAGGCATCGACCTTGGGGTGAGCACATTGATTAATTATTTTTTCAAATAAAAGATGAGAAAAACAAAAGAAATTGCCAATAGTCTTAATCAAATCAAAAATTGAAGAGAAAAGGAGAACAGATTACTAAACAGATGAAGCTTCTTCCATTGTCCAATCATGCTGCCAAACTTAATACCAACTATGTTAAACTTAAATGTGGCATTTATTTTAGTAAAAAGATTTCTATAACTTTCCTCTGGAATGCAAAGTAAAAATAAGAAGAAAATATCTTGAGAATAATCCACCACTTCATGGCCGTTTCAACCGTACGAACATCTTTGAATATACATTAAACCCTGGCAAATTTAATAGAAACAATAAGTTTTAAGAAGGTTTTTCAAATACCCACCTGGGATATACCAGCCTCTGATCTCCTGCAAAGCCTGAAACTCCCTTTATTGCCCAAACTGAGGCAAAGGTGCTGCCAACAAATTAAAATCAAGTTTCCAATATAAGGTTCATTTGGGTGTTGAACATACAATAAATACAAAGCAAGCATACAAATAAAGATGCATGCTTGGGTGGGTGGGTGGGGGATAGATAGAGAGAGAGAGAGAGAGAGAGAGAGAGAGAGAAATCTTACCACATCCAGAAAAGCAGACACCATTGTTGGTATTGAGCGAAAGGTTTGACCGTGTCCAAAGTCTTCTGGATTTGCCCCCAAGTATTGGTGTAGCAGTCCATTAGGCTAGGTCCAGTCTACGTTTTACTAGACTGTGGGCCGTATTAAAAACTACCCTGGTAGCACAAGGAATTGGGGGAATTGTAAGCAGGGATACGAAATTATAATTATTGGTTAAAAAAAACATAATTTTTATATTAGGTTATTAAGTCTTTTTTTTTTTATAAGTTAATTGTATTCAAGTACACAATTTGACTTTTATAATTTTTTTGACATATTTACCTCCCTTAAATCATGCATATTCTTTTTTGGCAGTTAAGTTGATTTTGATTTTGTTTTATTTTATTAAAAATTTCTTAATATAATGAAAAAATTATATTATCACAAATTTTGTTTCTAACGTTGATTGTGTATATCTTAGCCGTTTTGAATTTTAAATTTTTTGTCATGATCCTTACCATTCAACATATCTCTCTTTTCTTTAATATATATATACACACACATGATATTACGAGGTCACACTATGAAGCATACTTTGTATTACTCCTACACTGTTTTGATATACTGTATTGATATGCTTTAAATTTGTGTAATTCTTAATCCCTAATTACTATTACTCGTAAAATGTTTTTCATATATTATATTGATACACTTTAATTTCATAAACCCTT
>CAUOFW020001946.1:0-63134 GCA_963454935.2 Ilex paraguariensis
CACAGTGAAATGTTAATTTTAACTATGCATCACACACCCTAAACCTAAATATTACTAGTCCTAGTAATACAAAACTTCTGAATGAAAATATATTTACAATGTCATTTTCGTAGGTCATCCAGTTGCATTTAGCATATGCAACAAGCCGTTAAACCCCTAGATTTCCCCTATAGGACGAGTGTTGTCTCGTGAGGGTTTCCAATAAAACTACCCACAAACTTCAGTTGAACAAATGCGTGTATGTAAGATTTCTTGTCAGAGTGAGTTAGCACCATGATTGTTGAGACACCCAACCCTCAATTTTTGACTTGTTTCCCAAACACTTCTCTTTCATAGATACGTACTCTATATAAAAATAAACACTTGTTACATTGGTAATTTGAAATTTCCTATGTAATAAGAATAATCATTCTAGCGACAAGAATTTTTATATAACAAACATTCTTCTTTATAACCTTCCATGGATAGCTTTGATTCCACAAACCTTTCTTAGAATGCTCTAACAAAAATTCCATCCGATTATAGTGACTTTTCTATCAAAAATGTAATCAGAAGAAGGTTATTTGTAAATTCACATGCACAAAAATTACGGAAGTGAAATTCAAGGAAACAGACTAATCATGTTTGGAATAATCTCATGGAAGAATATTGATACCAAGAAAGTAATACTTTAATGTACCACAAACTTTTGATTGATGTCCTACACATGCATTAGACTTGAGATCAATTAGGACTTTTTTCAGGTTATATTGTGGTCAATGGTCAGTGGCTAATGAAATGATGAAAAAGAGAGGTTCAAAATGGGTTATCCAATTTGGTTATACTTCTACACATTCTCTCCTTCTTTTCTTCATCTTGTCTTCGGGAAATTCATTCATGTTTTTCATTTCATTCCCTTTTTGTTTCAAATCTCAATTCTTTGGCTAGATTGACTTTTTTTGTATTTTCTTTCTTTGCTCATCTCATTCTGCCCTTTTGGTTGCCCTTTTCTTCTCTTATTTTCATACCCAAAAGCCCCTTTTTTTCTTTAGCAAATGTGCACAGAAATTAGATAACCCATGTAGGAATTTAGAATTCTTTTGACTTTGGTCACAGTCATGGTTGTACCAAAAAATTTATCCTTTTGAGGCTCAATCATGGTTGATAAGGGATTATATATCAAAAGACATAGATAAAGCTCAAAAATTCAATAAATGGCCTATAATCCTTTCTCAAGCATGTGCACATGTATTTGTCGTATGAACAGAATCTTTGTGGGATACATCAATAGACTACTCTATTTGCATCAATCAAAATAATAATAATGAGATTATTCAAGGATAGGAAGTGAAAAACCTAATTTGAGTAAGTATTGATTTTCTCTCAAAAGTATCACAAGGCTAAAAAATTTACCATGATATTTTTTGTTATCTCCACTGGTTATATCATGTTTTCAAAGAATGTCGGTTATATACCAATTCCATTTTCAAGTCTGAGTATTCTACATTTTAAGAATAAAAAATACCAATGTACATTTGACATTTAAGCATAGAAAAAATACCATTTTTAAGGAAATGTGGTTTTAAATATGGATTGTTAGGTTAGGTGTCAGACTAATCGTGTGCTTAGTCATTTTAGCAAGCAATCTCAATATTTACATCGATCCCATCAATCATTAACAAATAACAATGTAATGCTAAATCTAACACATGCATTTAAGAAGATAAATATAATAAAACTAAATCATTCATTTCACAATATATCATACTTCAAAACAAAAAGACTTAGATCATCAAAAAAAAAAATATAACAAATAGTCATCAATCCCTAGTACATAAATCACTCTCATTTTCTCGCCTCTGCAAAGCCTGAAGGTCCACCAGCTTCACCTCGCAAAAGATGGAGAATCTCATCTTGCTGACAGACAATCTCATCTTGCTTCGCATTGATGTCGAGCATGATCTCTCGTAATTTCCATCGGTCGCTGGTCTCTGTATAGGCCTATGCATGGGTCTACTCAACTTCTCTCTCCTCCTTAGTGTCCAAGGCATCCTGAACCTTATCGGTGCCTTGAGTTGGTGGCACATCTTGCCTTGTTGTCGGCCCTCCGCTATGACCATGGCTCCTTCTGAATGATACTTTATTTAGGAATCCCGTCGGCTTGAGCACCTTCATCTCTGGCCTGAACTTCACTCCCCAATCCATGCATATCTCCGTCACTAGCGTGCCGAAGGGGAGTGAATTCCTCTTAGCATCACATCCCTTAATCATTTTAGCCAATATCAAAGATGGGAGGTCTATGCTATGTTTTTTCCCTAGTGCGTATAGCAATCGAGCCATGCCAGGGAGTATCTCATTCTTTTGTCCAATGCGGGCAAAGTTGGAGACGACAATCAAGTTAAGCACCTTATACTTGTCTTTCACCTCCCCTTGCTTAAGGAACCGTCTTCTTCCCCATGCAAATGTCAACAAACCCATCAACTCAACCCCTACCACGTCCAACTCCACATTCTTCCTCGAGGGGTAGCTAGGCCTTGGTACTTGTGGTATGACCCTCAACTCCCATATAAGATCCTTGTCTACATTGATGTGAGCCCCCTCACATATGTCTTGATTGCCCCGTTCATAACCTCGGCATTGGAATAAAATTTCCTCATAAGTTCTTTCCCCGCATCACCACCATTTCTCAAGTACATACCCTAACCTCTAGCCTCCATGTTAGCCAAAATACCCAATTCTACAATTCATTCACACACAATGGCTTGATTTTGAAAAAAATTTCATACCTATCGACTTTAAGAGCACTAGGAAAGCGAGTGCAATTGTATCTTCGGACTAATGGTGGTCTTCCCTCCCTTTGCTTGATCAACTCTTCCACAAAGTTGGGTTCTTGATTGGTCGCCTTTCGTCTAGTAGGCATTTTCATCCTTGGAGGCATTTTTGGATTTTTGGGGTTTTGAGGGCAAGAAAAACTTGGAATTTCTTTGTAAAAATGTGAGAAATGAGATGAGAATGTAGTTTGGATGCTTGATTTTGGGTAAAAAGTGAAAGGGAAGGAAGTTTGGAGGCTTGGGTAGTAAAGGGGCGAGCTAGGGTTTGAAGAACTTGAAGGGTTTCAGGCGTTGTGATTTGGGCAAGACGAACCAGGTATTTATACCCAAACAATGAATGTTTGAATGTTACTGACGTTTGTACGAGGATAGAAAAAATTTTAAAAGAAGGTTCGAATGTTAAACTGTCGTTCGAACGAAAGTTTTTCCTAGTACTTTTGATATCCTACATAGATCAAAGTACTATAAGCTCCTCTAGTTCAAACGTGAAAATGGCATTTGAACGTGGGATCCTAGTTCAAATGTTCATCAGGAGTTTGAACTTGAGGTGCTCTCAGTACTTTGGTTTTGGTGCAGAGATCAAAAAGTATTGTGAGCTCCTACCATTCGAACGTTAAATGGTGTTTAACACCAAAATAAAAATCAGAATTTATACACATTTATATCCACATATTAAAATAAGACTATATGCACAAATTGAATTTGGAGAATCATGGCATCTCAGGATAAGTTCCTACCCATACTACAACTTCGTTGATATTTTGGAACATTCCTTACTTGGCCTACATCTTTATTTCAACAAAAAGACTTTGTACATCTAATAAAAGGAATATTTACACTTTTACAAAAAGAGTTTGGACCATTGGCTTTCATCTTAAAAACATGTTTTTTTCACAGTTTTGTAAAGAAAAATTCTAATCCTAGTCTTGCCTTGTCTCCATGTCATTTGAACTATCAGTGACTCTTCCAATTTCTTGTTTCACATAACGTATAAGTACAGGACTGGTATGGTATGGTGTCTCAGGAAAATCCTTACTCTGCCCATATACTATCCAGTCTAATCGATCGAATGTGCACCGAAAATTGGTTCGAAACACTGATTGTATTCCTTCATGTGAAAGATAGTGTCACATTGTTTACATGCACTCAGTCTTTTGGCATGACGGCGGTTAGCAAAAGTAATTCAGCCACATAGTGATTTCCTTTGCTCTTCTCGGATTTCAATTTTTCTCACCATTCTTGCTTTTCTCATTATCACAGAATGCACATCAGATGGAAATGTGCGTAAAATACCTAAACTGAATCAAAAAAATCTTACTATCTATGCTTGTTAAGCTTAAGACACCCTATTTGATTCTTTAACGTTTGCTAGTCACAAAGACAATTGAAGCTACCTTAAAGTCATGATCATCATTTTTTTATATACTAAAAAGACTGTATAAATATGAAATACAAGATAAAATACGCAATACGATCAAGAAAAATTAAAATTTTTAAAAGCACAAAATATGAACTGTAGTTCTCACCTCCAACCTAAACTCAATATTGCCCTCAATGTTTCGAATTTACCAGTATACACAAAGTGTAGTTAGGGTTGAAAGTAGAGATCTATTCATCTGCCTACGCCTATAAACAAAATACACAATTTAATCATCTTTACAAAAATAAGGATTTCGGTTAACATTGAAACCCTTTTGCGTAAGTGCAAACAGAAGAAAGAAACCTATGAGCAAATACAAAATTAAAATGCAAAACATGAAACAAAGGATTGTGTCTGTGGAGTGTGTGGCTATGGAGTTGCAGAGAGTGAATTGTTTGAAGAGGAAAGGGAAGAGGAAGAAGAAGAGTGGCGAATGGGAAAAGGATTAGGGTTTGGAGGCCTTTTAAAGGTGTCTGTTCGGATTGGGTTGAATTTCTCCTGACCAGATCCTTTTTTGTGTCAGCAATTGTGAATCTATCCCAAATATTCGGGATCCATTAAAAACATAGATTCCACATCTTTAACAAACTCTTCGTAAAATGGTTTTAAATTTTGTCCATTAACAGTAAAAATATTACCATTTGATGGATTCTCTACTTCTACTACTCCATCTCCAAACATTCGTCTTACAATGTAAGGTCCAGTCCATTTTGATCTCAACTTACCAGGAAATAGGCAAAGCCTTGAATTGAATAGGAGGACTTTCTGTGAAGGGCAAAGGAATTTCTCACTATGTTTTTGTCATGAAAAACTTTCATCCTTTCCTTTGCAATTTTAGCATTGTCATATGCCTCATTCCTCAACTCTTCTAATTCATTGATTTGAAATTTTCTTGAAATTTCAACCTTATCTAGGTCAAAGTTCATGGTTTTAATGACCCAGTATGCTCTGTGTTCCAATTCTATATGTAGGTGACAAGGCTTGCCATAAACTAATCGATAAGGAGACATGCCCAAAATTATTTTAAAGGCAATGTGATATGCCCAAAGTGCATCAATTGGTCTTAACGACCTATCTTTATGGTCAGGGTTTACCCTTTTTTAAAAATCATTTTGATCTCTCAATTAGCCAATTCAGTCTGTCCACTAGTCTGTGGATGATAAGAGGTTGCAATTTTATGAGAAATTAAGTACTTTTTTTTATCAAATTCTAAAAAGGACGATTGCAAAAATAAGCACATCCATCACTTATAATGGATTTAGGAATTTTAAATTTGGACAAAATATTTTCTTTTAAAAATGTGATCATTATTTCGGCAAAGAATTGCTTCAATCCATTTGGACACATAATCAATAGCCACTAAAATATATAGATTGTCAAAGAAAGGGGAAAATGGTCCCATGAAATCGATACCCAATAATCAAAAACTTTAATTACCAGAATGGGGTTCAAGGGCATCATGTTTCTTTTTAAAATGCTTCTCAACCTTTGGCATATATCACATGTTAAACAAAAAACATGAACATCTTTAAAAAGTGTGGGCCAGTAAAATCCACACTATAAGATTTTTGTAGCGATTTTTTTTTGATGAAAAATGGCCACCACATGCTTCAGAATGACAAAAAGATATTACATTTTTGATCTCTTGATTGGGGATGCAACGCCTTATGATTTGATTCTTACCATATTTAAATACGTATAGATCTTCCCAAAGAAATTATGAACCTCCCTTAGAAATTTCTTTTTGTCCATCACGGTAAAGGAAGGAGAAAATGAATCAGTGGCAAGAAAATTAGCAATATCAGCATACCATGGTGTTTCTACGATTGTGAACAGTTGTTCATCAGAAAAATTTTCATTGATTGGTAGCCCATCCTCATGAAATTCATATGTTAGCTGGGATATATGATCTGCCACCACATTCTCGACCCCTTTTTTGTCCTTAATGATCAGGTCAAACTCTTGCAATAAGAGTATCCATCTCAAGAGTCGTGGCTTGGCATCTTTCTTTGTGAGCAAGAACTTCAATGCAGTATGATCAATAAACACAAAAATAGATGAACCAACAAGGTAAGAAAGAAATTTCTAGAGAGCAAAAACCACATCAAGCAATTCTTTTTCAGTTGTGGAATAATTCATTTGAGTATCATTCAAAGTTTTACTTGCATAGTAAATCACGTATGATTTTTTCTCCTTTCTTTGACCTAACACTGCTTCCACAACATAGTTACTTGCATCACACATCAATTCAAATGGTAGACTCTAATCAGGAGGTTGCATTATTGGAGCAGAAATCAACATACCCTTGAGCTTATCAAAAGCTTGTTGGCATGCTCCCTTCCATTCAAAAGTTACCTCTTGACTTAGGAGATGACACATGGGTTTGTTATAGTACTGAAGTCTTTGATGAATCTCCTATAGAACCCTGCATGTCCTAGAAATGATCTGACATCTTTAACAGTCTTGGGGCAGGCAAATTTTCAATTAGATCTATCTTTGATTTGTCAACTTTTATACCTTCAGACGACACAATATGACCCAAAACAATACCTTGTGTTACCATGAAATGACATTTCTCCCAATTGACCACTAGATTGGTTTCCTTATATCTTATCAACACCTTTTCCAAGTTTGTTAGACACAAATCAAATGAATCACCATATACAAAAAAAATCATCTATGAACACTTCCAAAACTATCTTAACCCTGTCACTAAACAAACTCAACATGCACCTTTGAAATGTTACAGGAGCGTTACAAAGTCCAAACTGCATTCTTTTGAATGCAAAGGTGCCAAATGGGCATATCAATGTTGTTTTATCTTGGTCATCAAGTGCTATTTCAATTTAATTGTATCCAGAATACCCATGTAGAAAACAATAGAATGTATGACATGCAATTATTTCCAGGACTTGATCAAGAAAGGAAAGAGGAAAGTCGTCTTTGCTAGTTACCAAATTGAGTTTTCGATAGTCTATGCACATCCGTCATCCTATGACAACTTGAGTTGGTATCAATTCATTGACATCATTTTTTTCCACTGTGTGACCCCAGACTTCTTGGGCACAACTTGGGTTGGGCTAACCCATTTACTATCAGAGATGGGAAAGATTATTCTTGCATCCAATAATTTGAGTACCTCAGTCCGCACAACCTCCTTCAAGTAGAGGTTCAACCAACACTGCATTTGATGATAGGGTTTTGCATCATCCCCAATGTATATAGCATGATTGTAAATTAATAGGCTTATACCTTTCAAATCAGCAATGGTTCACCCAATGGTGCTCTTATGATGTCTAAGAACTTCAATTCGCTTAAACTCTTATGACTCTGCAAGCTTGGATGAAATGACAACTGGGTATGACTCTTCCTCCCTGAAAAATGTGTATTTTAGGTCAGGTAGGAGAAGTCTGAATTCAGGCTTTGGCAGCTTGACACTAGATGAGAGTGAATTTGTACCACTTGGGGTTAGTTCTTCAAATTTGGGTAGTCATGTCCCCACAGCATGAGCGGGGCAACTCTGTAAACTTTGATCATCATCTGTTAACTTAGATGTGATAGAATTCAATAGATAAGATTCAGCAAAATTTTCACAAAATGCATCATTCAAATGTTTATGTGCCAAAGACTCAATGAGATTAACTTCTCTCATTTCATTTTCCTCTTCTGGGTGCTTGGCAATGTTGAAAATGTTAAGCTCAAAAGTCATATTTCTGAAAGTAAATTTCATGACTCCATTCCTGCAATTGATTAATGCATTTGATGTTGCTAGGAAAGGTCGACTAAGAATGATGAGAATTTGATTCACTAGACATATTACTAGCTGAGTATCCAAGACAATGAAGTC
This sequence comes from Ilex paraguariensis, assembly GCA_963454935.2. Lineage (NCBI taxonomy): Eukaryota > Viridiplantae > Streptophyta > Magnoliopsida > Aquifoliales > Aquifoliaceae > Ilex > Ilex paraguariensis. Next base: position 8,078 of record CAUOFW020001946.1, read on the forward strand.
AACAGGAAAGAAGAAGTTATCCACTTGAACAAGAACATCATCAATAATACCCCTCGAAACTTTGATAGACATATCTACAAAAAAGAGTGTGATACAATTGGGTTTGAGTTCACCCAAACCTAGTTGTTGGTAGACCAAAAATGGAAGTAAATTGACACTAGCTCCAAGATCCAGCAATGCTTGTTCTATTTTGAAATTTCCAATGAGACATGATACAATTGGACACCCAAAAGCCTTGTATTTTGGAAGTGTTTTTTGTTGGAGTATGTTTCTAGTTTGTTCTGTCAAGAAGGCTCGTTTCTTAATATTTTAGCTCCTTTTGATTGTGCACAAGTCTTTTAGAAACTTGATATAAGAAGGAACCTGTTTGATTGCATTCAGAAGTGGAATATTGATTTTTACTTACTTAAAGAGATCGTACATTTCTGCATGGTTATTCAGCTTCTCTGCTTTCTTGAGTCTTTGTGGAAAAGGAGCAGGAATAGGATATGAAGGATCTTTTTCCTTTGATGGTTCTGGTTCCTTTTCAATCACAGGTTCAGACTCAACTGGTTCATTGATTGGAATTGACTCAGGTTTTGGCTTTGAAATTAACATGTCTCTAATGATTTTGTCAATTACCTTGCCACTTTTCAATGTAGTGATAGCTTGAGCTTGTTCTTGTGGGGTTTCCATAGTTGAAGGATTTCCCACATGATATTAACCTTGTGGTTATTTTGATTGAGCAGGAAACTTGCCCTTCTCATGTGTGGTCATTGACTAGATCAACTTTTGGATATGACTTTTGAGATCCTAAAAGGACTAAATAGTCTGGGTTTTAACGTCATTGAAAGCCCGAGTGGAATGATTGTTGTAGTTCATTAGGCTTTGCATGAATTGATTCAATGTGTCCTCAAGACTTCTCTTATGTGGTGGTTGGTATGGTTGATATGCAGGAGGTCCTTGAGGTGGTGGTTGTGAACCTTGTTGTGGATTCATTGGAGTTGGTTGTGTGTTCCTCCAACTGAAATTCAGGTAATTCCACCATCCTAGATTATACGTTTCTGAATAAGGGTTGGAATAAAGCTTGTTAAAATTGAAAATTGCATTTGTTTGTTCTAACAAGACTTCTTTAAATGTTGGAATGGTAGGACGCTTCCCAGTAGGGTGTCCTATCAGCACACAAATCCCACACACTTGTTCTATGGGAGGGCCAACATCAACTTGATTTACCTTTTTCATCTCTAGAGCTTCAAACTTTTGAGATAAGGTAGTCATTTTTGCTCTCAAATCATTATCTTCTTTCAAGACATACTTACCCCCTTGAGAAGTAGATGGTTTGGCTTTAATAGTTGTAGGAGAGGTTGAGTCCCACATTTGAGAACTCTCAGATATGGTATAAAAAAATTGAATGCCTCTTCTGGAATTTTTTCCGTGAACTCTCCTTGAGCCATCATTTCAACAAACTGACGTAGTCTAGTGGGCAAAAAATAATAAAAAAATTCCACCAAAGTTCAATTTACAAAAGCATGGTGTGAGCAAGCTTGGAGAAGATTTTTGAATCTTTCCCAAATTTGGTAAAATGTTTCTCCCTCTTTAACCAAAAAATTCATGATTTTTCTTTTGAATGCATTGGTACGGTGTAGAGGAAAAAACTTTCTAAAAAAATCATTCTGTAATGCCTGTCAGTTTGGTATTGAATGGGCTTTCAAAGAATTTAGTCATTGTTTAGCTTTGCCCTTTAAAGATAAAGGAAAAAGTTTAAACTTGGCCAATTCAGAATTATCTTGGAATGTTCCACATACCTCCTCAAAATCTTTAATATGCAGATATGAGTTTTCTGATTCAAGCCCATGAAATTGAGGTAGTAATTGCATTATCCCAACCTTAACATTAAAGAGGGGCGCATTTGCAAGAAACACAAAATAAGAGGGGACACTATTTCATATGGGATGCAAATAATCCCGTAGAGTTCATAGGAACTTCCCCTTTTCTCTCAAGAACTTCTCCTGTCTCCCATTATTGGTCATGTTATTATCAAAAGAATCTACTAATGATTGAGGTGAAGATGGTCCAAATTGATTTACAGACCCAACAGATTCTTCTAGCAAATTTTAAAAGCAAGGATCATCCTCAGACATAAAATAAGAATTATATACAGTAAATCAAATATATATATATATATATATATATATATATATATATATATATATAATAAATGAATGTCTTTTTACTTTTTCCTTTAAAAGTCCATTAGGTTCCCCGACAATGATGTCAAAAATTTGACTTGATCCGAAATGTGTACACCCAAGTGCAGGCGGTCAAGTAGTAGTCATAATCCGATTAAGTTCGGAGTTGAATCCACAAGGAACTATTGTTGATGTTTTGAAGTAAATAATGACAGAGACCAAAGTGCTGGAACCCTTGAGATTTGAAGTTATGATGTATATGAAATTTTCAAGACAAAATATAATATTCTCTTAAATGAAAAAGTCACCATTTAATTCAAGGATCTAGACATGTAGTCAATCATCTAGTTGTTATATTTGTGCTTGAGAACTCAATTAACCCCTATGTCAACAGCAAGTTAATTGGACGATAAATATCGACTTTGAGAATTAAGAGCACGGTTCCGATGTCTTTGTAGAGATTTACAAGAATTGTCAGTGTCGAGACTTAACCCGTCTACAAACAAGCAAGTAATTCTACAAGTCATCCAACGTCCGTGATATTATTCCATTCTTAGTTAAAGCACAATAATAGTGAGGATTGAAATGTTGTCATGAAGATCTAGCTTGAGTACTTTCAAAGAACCAATGAATCCTCTTATGCCAAGACTTAACCTATCTTAGAAAGGACTCATGATCTTACAAAGTACCTTAACTTTGCTAGATGCATTCAATCCTTTAATAATCAATCAAAAGATAAAGCATTAAGCATAAATGAAATGCAAAAATATTACTTCTGAATGATTTACACATTTCCATCACCTCTTACTAAAGAATGAATAAGAAACAACTCACTCTTCATGACTTTGAGAACTATTCTTTTTCCTCTTCCCAATATTATTTTTAAAAAGTGCTAAAGGAAGGTATTTATAGGCAAGGAGGAGGGGGTAAAAGGAGAGTAAAAGAATAGTTCTAGGTACTAAAAGCCCAAGTGAATGCCCCAAAATTCGGATGGAGATCTAATCTTTTTACTGCCTGTCTAGGGTTGGCGTTCGAACGTGGAAGCCTGTCTTCTTTGATGAGCATTCGAACGTAGTACTCAAGTAGCTTTTGTCACACACAGTAGATAGCTGCAACAGACCATGTGTCATCACCCTAACAATCTCCTAGGAACCCTCAATTTTTTCAAGATGGTGTTCAAATGAGGATTGATGTTTGAACGTGGATGCTTTACTTCCTCCTCCAATTCTCTTCCAGAACACGTGGGTGTTGCTTGAAAGTTTGATTTTATTGATTTTAGGTCCTAGTACAACTTTTTCCCTAAAATGAAATCATTTAAACTCCATCAAAGCATAATTAGTCTTGTAAGTGCATAGTGAAATGTTAATTTTAACTATGCATCATCAGGTCCTGTAGAAGCCAGAAATGTCAGGATGCCTAGCCAAACGGTCCATTGAGCTAGGGGAGTTTGACATGGAGTACATCCCTTGAACAGTTGTAAAAGGATGAGTGGTTGCTAAAATTTTAGCAAAATTTACTCATAAAGCATTAGAACTTGACGATTAAACTATACAGGTGGGAGAATGGCAGATGTACGTAGATGGTTCATCCAATTCGATAGGAGGAGGAGTTGGATTAATTCTTGTCTCACCAGCTAAGGAAAAAATTGAGTATGCGTTGTGCTTCGGGTTCAAGGCTTCGAATAATGAGGCAGAGTACGAGGCCCTCATTATAGGACTCTAGCTTGCCAAAATATTGGGGGTAAAGAGAAAAGAGCTTGAAGGTGCATAGTGACTTACAACTTGTGATCAGACAGCTTCAAGGTGATTATGAAGCTAAAGACCCAAGAATGAGCTCCTACTTGAAGATGGCAACAAAAAAAATTGCTGGTTTCGAGCACTTTGAGATTTCCCGGATTGCAAGGTCAAAAAACTGTCATGCATATTCTTTAGCTCGTCTACCTCTACGCTGTCTGATAGTCTTACTAGAACTATACCGGTAGAATTCTTGTCGGAGCCTAGCACTACTACCATCAACGTCAACCTGGTCTAACAAGAAACAAGCTAGATGGATGAAATAATGGCGACCTCCACACAAAATACTACCTCAAGAGACCCCTTGTGGAGGAGAGCTTTAAGATGTTATCCTAAACGAAGTACTCTACAAGAGGGACTACTCTCTACTATACCTTAGATGTTTAGCCTCAGTCGAGTCCTCCTAAGTCATGGAGGAAATTCATGAAGGAGTATGTGAAAACCATTCGAGATGACATTCGTTGGCTCAAAAGATCCTTAGACAAGGATACTTTTGGCCCACCATGAGGAAAGATGCCCTGGACAATGCACAGAGATGTGAAAAATGTCAGAAATTTGCAACAGTTCCAACATTCCCTACAAAAAAAACTCACCCCCGATTGCAAGCTTGTGGTCATTCACTCAATGGGTTATTGACATTGCAGGACCACTCCCAATGGAAAAAAGGGAAAAATAAATTCGTAGTAGTTACGGTCAATTACTTCACTAAGTGGGTGGAACCAAAACCATTAGCAATTTCATTTGGAGATCAATTGTTTACAGGTTCAAAATTCCCGCCATTATAATAAGTGATAATGACAAACAGTTTGACAGTGATAAGTTGAGAGAATTCTACTCTGAGGTGGAAATCCACAACCACTACTCTTCTCAAGGTCATCTGCAAGAAAATGGACAGGCAGGGGTAACTGATCAAACTCTGCTTCAAAATATATAGACCAGGCTTGAGCAGTTAAATAGGCTTTAGGTTGAAAAGCTTCCAAGCATCCTATAGGCATATAGAACCACCATAAGAGTGTCAATTGGGGAAACACCTTTCTCTTTAGCCTTTGGCACAAAGGCAGTCATTCCAACATAAATAGGAATGGCAACTCATCGAACGACAAATTTAGATCTTAGTAGGAATGACTGATTGCTCGAAGAAAACCTTGATTAGCTAGAAGAGAAAAATCTCAAATAAGTTTGGTAGCATACCAAAGTTTGGTTTCTAGATACTACAATGCCTAGGTAAAACCCAGGTTGTTCCAACTTAATGATCTGGTACTTAGGAAAGTCCCATCCATGAAGAGTCCATGAGAAGTAAAGGTGGGAGCAGCCTGGGAAGGACATTACCGCGTCACAAAGATAGTGCGACCTGGAACTTATTGATTAACCCTAATTAAAGCATAATTTAATTAAGTTAATAGGTCAATTGTGTTAGTTAAATAAAGTTAAACTAGTCAAAATAAGTCAAATTAGGGTTAATGTGTGAATTAGGGATAATGCATTGATTGTTGTTCTTTTCAGAGTTTTGTACATCAAAGCTACCAACAACTGGGGAGCCAATTGCGTCAAAACTACAAAATACTGGGGAGCTAATTATCAAAGCTACAAACTATAGGGTGTTAATTATCAAAATCTCAAAATAAAGGGGGATCAAAGTGTAATTCAAGCCCTCCCTTTTTTGCCTATAAATACACCTCTTGGGTCTTGTAAAGATCATCTTTTTTTCCTTGTATCATCTTTCTTGTAAAAAGCATCTTTTGATAGTGGAAAACCCTCCAAAAGTCATTATGACTTTCTTGTATGATTGTTTTCTCGAAAAGAGCACTTTTTGGTAGTGGATAACCTTCCAAAAGTTATTATTGTTTTCTTTTAATTTATTGTTTTCTTTTATTGTATTATTATTTTTTTTTAATTCATTGCTTTCTTTTACTGTATTATTACTTTCTTTTAATTTATTGCTTTCATTTATTTCTATTGTCTTGAGCTTCCTTCTTCCCTTAGAGGAGTGAAACTTTTTCACTTTTCTAGAGATTTACCAAAGCCGTGAAGGCTGGAACATGATTCACTTATTCTTTGTCGAAAATTAGCTCCATGTGTAATATATTTTACCTTGCAACTCCTCTACTTGGAGGGAAGAGCATCACTCACTTTTCTAGCTTTACCAAAGCCATGAAGAGTGAGTAGTTTCTCATCCAATCTTTAGTAAGAGGTGATGGACATGTATAATTATCCGGAAGTTATAATTGTGCATTTCGTTTATGCTTAGCTCCAATCTTCATTTCTTCATAATGTCTTCTCATTACATTGTTGTCGTTACCTTAAGAATGAGAAGCTGAGCCTTTAAGCTGGCTAATCCAAGAGAGACCTCCTCTTGAGTATGTCATTTCAACTCATTTCCCTTTCTCCTCTCAGTGTACGATGGTTCGATTTGACTGGGTAGAGGGTGGACGGGATTGTGAATCTTTGATATCCCGTAGACTTGTCACGGGTTATGCTTGGATCCTCACGTCCATCTCGTCCCTAGCTTCCCATGATTGGAGGAAGGATTCAAGTTGACTTGGTAATCCCATTGGAGTGAACCCTTTGGATTAGCCAACATTTTTCCCATTCCAATTTCGTTAAGACAAAATCACAAACCAAACTTCAACAACAAAAGATTTTACACTTTATTTTTCACCAGAATCACCTTCAAAATGATTCACCTCCATCCTTGAGGAGACGACCTTGGAATACGATTCCAAGTAAAATACGACAAGCAAAAGTCTCTCTGCGCTTGGGGAGCATTTTTGTTCACACACACAAATTTGACATTTCATTCATCCACCATTCTGTTGTCCTTTGTTTTGACAACATTCTAAGGGACAGTGACACTCCCCTTCACACACACACCATACATACATTAAGGAATGATGTCTGAAGGTAAAGATATTACAATAGAAATGATCAAGCACCTATCACCTTGAAACTATGGAAGGAGCAAAGTTACCACGTCCTTTTAATGTAGAACACCTAAAAAAGTTATATCAATAGAAATCTTCTTGTATTATTCCCAGGGAAAAAGCTATATTGTTGTTTGCAATAAAGAGCAAAGTTTTTTCTTTTTTACAATGAGCAAATGCAAGAACAAGACTTAAAGGAGCCCAATTGGACTTTCAAGCCCTTTACTTACTTCGAATTGAATCAATGTCCCAGCAAAGTAAGACAAAGTGGCGGTAGCCGAAAAATAATGTCCTTTTATAAGACTAGCAATGCACCATGTGCGTGGCACGTGACTAATTTTTTTCAAAAAAATTAATAAATAAATATTTAGTATATGTGTACTTAAATTAAATGCAATCATAAATTACCAAACTTATTTTTTCATCTCTCATGCTCCATCATAGAATTTTTTCAAATTCTGTATATTTTCAAGATTTGTTATTCTAACTTTAAGAAAAATGATTAAAAATAAATAAATAAATAATTAAAGTTCTATTTTTTCTATAATTTTTAATTGAAATTAGTTTTTAGTGATGTTTGAAAATAAAATTTTTTTAAATTATTTTGATTAAGATTCCACTTATAAATTATTGAACAAAATACAAATAATTATGAATATATCCATCGTATTGGAACCTCACTGTATTTAAGATTAATTAGGTTAATTGAGATAAAATTTAATATACAACGCTATAATGTATATTATAAAGCATATTAAAATTTTAAAAAAAAATCAAGTTTTCATATAAAATCTTAACACAATTTAAAATTTTTACTTTAACTAAAAAATAATGTAAAACTATATATACATTATTTTTTATCTTAAAATGAAAATGGTTTTGATGAAAAATAAAATATACATATATAGTCATAATATTATTTTTATAAATGAGATGAGTAGTATTATATTGTTGGAGTTTTTGAAAGTTTTTTTTTTGAATATTTTGTTAAAACTTCTAATAATGCATATATTTTTTAAGAGTAATATTATCAATCAAAAATTTTCATAAAAAATAACATTTATAAATAGAGAGTAGATAATTAAAAAATTAATTTGATTAAGATTCCACTTATAAATTATTGAATAAAATAAAAATAAGTATCAATATACCAATCATATTAGAACCGTACGGTATTTAGGATTATCTATGTTAATTGGGATAAAAGTTAATACACAATGCTATAATATATATTATAAAGCATTTTTAAATTTTTAAATCAAGTTTTCACATAAAATCTTAACACAGACTGAAAAATTTACTATGACTAAAAATTATGTAAAGCTATAATACATTATTTTTTATCTTAAAAATGAAAGGGTTAAATGTTTTGATGAAAAATAATATATATATATAGTCATAATATTATTTTTATATATGAGATGAGTAATATTATATTGATGAAATTTTTGAATTTTTTTTGAATATTTTAATAAAACTTATGATGATGCATATATTTTTTAAGAATAATATAATCAATCAAAAATTTTTGTAAAAATTGACATTTATACATATGAAATATATAGTTAAAAGTACTCTTAGAAGTAATTTGAAGATTTAAATGCATAAGGATGTGATGGTAATTTAGATATTAAATGTGAAAGGATAAAGTGACATTTTTAATTTTTTATGAGGGTAAAATAGTGAATCAAAAGTTTTTCATGTTAAGATACTTTTATTAGTAGTATAGATTAAAATTCTTCCAAAAGACAGAGGGCCCGAGAAGTCATCTGACCTGATTTATATCATACACCTAAGTATAAGTGGTCAAATTACAATATTTCTCGGTTAAGTCCGAGGTCGAATCCACAGGAAGCTAACTGTCGGTATTCAAAATAGAAATAGTAAAATTGTCGTGTGTGTAGTGTGCAATGCAACAACTTATGGTGTGAGCTTAGAATTGTCAAATAAACACTTAACTAAAACATTGAAAAACAATAATAAAAAGGTACTCTTTAGTGTGGGGATCCAACATGCTTTATACTGTTTATTTATGAAAATGCCACCTTACAACAATTAATTCTCATTTTACTAGAAAATTAACCGATAGGTTTAATGTATAACTAAACCATATCACAACAACTAATTAGGTTAGTTGGAAGATCTTAGTACCATGCAACAATCAAATAGCTCTAGTAAACCCGAAGATGAACCATTCAAAAGGTTTACTCTAGTTATTCAATTGACAGGTTCATGATTCAATGAAGACGGAATTTCGGTTTATACATTGAATCAAAAACATTGATTATGGCGAGACTTAACTCGTCTATAACTAATCTCCCGACTGTTGTATAAAGCCCAACTATGTGCATCACCGTATCATGTATGAAGTACATAATAATAATAATAATAATAATAATAATAGATATAATGGTATATATCAATTGGCTTTGCTTGGTGTTCATAACCATGAGCATATTATAAATGTAACCATCCATCAATTAAGGGAGGTATAAACATTAGCACATAAATAAAATATTAGCATTTCTATAACTTAAACAGTATTACACATGAATTCACCCTTCACCAAAGAGTTTAAATAGACTAATCACGCCTCATTTCCATAAACGAGCAAAAGAAGTAAGATGATACCATTACAACAGAAAATAAAATACAACACATCATCCTCCGAGGAATAGTTGAAACGTTGACACTCTTATTATCAGTTAGGGCACAAAAGTGAGAGAGGTTCAACTTTTCAAGTAGAAAGGATAAACAGATATGTAGAAGTAGAGAAAATTCTAGCTGAGAAGTGATTCTGGCAAGGCTTCACTCGTCTTTTCTTTCTCTGCTTTCTTCTCTCTTGAAATGGACTGAACTCCGATAGATTCCTTCGTGAAATGGCTACAGCGGGCTATTTATAAGAGCCAGAAGGAAGGGTAGAGGCGGCAAACACACAGGCTGGCCAATCAGGACTTGTTGTTGCTTAAATGGACCAATAGGGAGAGAGGAGGGGGAAAGGCGGTTTAGCCACCGTCCGGACGGTGGCAAACCTCTGGTTTTCATGCTTGGCAGCCTTTCGTGTTTGACCTTGTTGACTTGATAATTGCACTTGCCTCCCCTTCTTCATTTAGAATTTACACTTTGATCCTCATGAATTTTTGTAATTTCGCTTGAAACACTGCAAAATGTACAAATTACACATGAACCCTAATACTTTACAAATTTATCATTTTAACCCAATATTTGCACACATCTAACCCTAAATCCAAAATTAATTACACACTTTTTAGGGTTAATCACGCCTCCAACCAAACATTACTAGTCTCTAGTAATAAAAATAAATAAACAAAACAAAATCACTTTCGTAGATTTCACGATTGCATTTAGCATATGCAACAAGCCATTAAACCCTGAGGTGATCCCTAGTAGATGAGTCTTGTCTCATGAAGGTTTCTAGTGAAGATACCTACAAACTTCAACAGTTAGGATTTACAAAATTCATATTTTTCACAGATAAAATTAAATCATCATTCTATTATGTTAACAGGACACCTCTATTCCCTGATTATTATAAGAGTAACACAAATTAACTATAACACTATTCCATAAATTTTCAAAAAAACTTGTGTGTGTGCAAGGATTTCTTTATTTCAAAAACACTTAAAAAATATCACCACCCTTCACTCTGTTGTACAAGAATTAGCCTCGATGTCAATTCTTTCCTAGAAATCACTCAGCAAACAATACAATCAAGATTTAGTGACTATCACTCAAAAATTACATATGAGGATAATATTGTTATCAAGACAAAGTAATAGCACATGTAATATCCCAAAAGAAGGTTATTTGATCAAAACTGGAATTTGGCATAATCTCATGAAAAAATATTAACACTGCATTAAACAACATTATCAACACTCTCCCTTTTCTGATGAATAGGAGGAAATAATACATATGCATGACTTTTGGAATCAAAAAAGACTTTAGCAGGGTTATAACGTGGCTAAAGGGTATTGGGTTTAAAGAAACAACATCAAAGGTATTCAAAAAGCTATCCTTTCTGATTAGTGTAGCACACATCTCTCCCATTTTCCCCAAAACTTTTACACATGGTATTTCTCATTTCTTCTTTGTGCAATCTCTTGGTTAATTTCTTTCTTTGTCTTTTTTTCTTTTTGGTTTTTTTTTCTTTCACAAGTTCTTTTTTCCTTTATTTTCTTGAATCATAGTTGCCATTTTCCTCCTTTTTCTTCATGATGCTTCCTTTAGGAGAGGCTGCAAGAAAATTAGAAAGCAAGTGTCGAACAAATATATTTTTCTATGGCTCGATTAACTGATGGATTTAAGAAAAAAAAATTTCACTTAGGCTCAATCATGGCTTACTAGGGATATTCTTTTGCAAAAGAATGGTTGAGGCTAAAAATAAAATCACAAATGGCCTACGATCATTTTCCATAAATCATGCACCTGCATAACTTCCAGTTAAAAAATAAAGAAAAATGTTAATCATGTTATCCAATGAGTGCTAACCAAAACAAAGTTAATGAGATTATTCAAAGAAATATTACCGCTAAACCGAAAATTATTACTTGAGTAAATGTGAAAAATCTCTCCAAATAGGATTGACTCAAATCTGCATAAGGTTTGCATCTCCACTATATATCTAAGCTTAATAAATGATTGTAGTATTTCAGAAGGTTTTCAAAATAATAAATTGTTACGTGCTCAAAATGCTGAGTTTCTATGAAAGTATTTAGATAGTGCACAATCAATGTATGAAAATCTTGTGTACTCTGATTAGGGTTATACCTGCAAAGCATTAGAATGATAACATAATTCTTATCGTGAATTATATGAGATAAGTATCCTAACACAACAAAACTTAGCAAAATCATCAACAAACAAAATTATTTAAAACCAAATCCAAACAACTATTCAAAATATAAAATTGAAATAAAGTGCATAAGTAAAGAGTTTGGTAAATGGAAACGAAGAGCATAGAAACTTCAAGAACTATGGTCACTAAGCTGATGGGCCTTCACCATACTGTCCTCGAAGTAGTCTCAAGATCTCATTTTGATTTTCTTCATAGTTAGCCATCCTTTGATCCAACTCAGTGATGCGAGTCTCTAATCCCAACATAATCTGGCGATAAGTCCTGCCATCAAGTGGAATATAAGGGTGCTCTTCTTGTTGCTGAGGCTCCCTGGTGGCTGAAAGTCTGCATCTCCAGGGAATAGATCGGCTTACATTTCTATTGGTGCTTCTTGTTGTTCTTCTACCTACCCTCCATGGATTTTTTTTTAACGAAGTTTATCCAATGGTGCTAAATGCTCCACCGTTGGCCATTTGGGATCTGTAATGACTCATTTTGTCCTGCATAACTCAAGTACTAACACAACAAATAGGAGTGAGGGCTTCTTAGCTTTAACATTTACCATCATTTGGTCCATTATTAGTGTTAGCAAATCAATGGTGTGTCCCATTCCAAAGGTATACAAAAAATAGGCTCTCTCAGTGTAGATTTGGTTTTTCTGAGACTTAGGCAATAGATTGTTCACAACAATCAAGTTCAGGATTCTATATTTATCGGTTAAGTCCCCTTGCTTAATGTACTTATTCGGTCTACCCCAGACATATTCTGGATTCCCAGTCGACTCAATCCCAACGACATTCATATTAGGCAATGCAGTGTAGGGATACTGTGGATGCTAATACCTTGGGATCAAATTCAAAAAATTAGCAATAGTAGCCAGTGTAACTTGAAACATAAATACAAAATTGTCTTAGCCTGGTTTCTTTTGCATTACTATAAAATTATAAGACTAAACATTCATATGTAGGACCTACCAATTTCACTTAATTGAGCCAACTCTGTGCTTCTAGATTTTGCCTAACCTCAATTTGTCTGAAATCTTCATATATGACAAGTCTCTCAGCAGTAATAGGCTTAGAATGAGATTCTCTGATTTTGCCTAACCTCTTGTTCTTGGTCTTGGATCCATGGATTCTTGGATTTCTTGCTTAAACTGAGATTTAAAGGAATTTTGATCAGTAGAAACCTATAAAAGATGATAGGTAAGTGTTTTATCAGAGCAGAATTGAAGAAACGTTGACGGGTGAAGCAAATCTAAAGAGAGAAGATGAAGAAATCTGCTATTTTTTCAAAATTCTACTGTGAGAGAACCACTGGACTATTCAGTTTTGCGAACTGTGGGCTTTATACTTGGCAGTACCATCTGGATGCTATTAGCACCATCCAGACGGTGCTGATCCTCTGCATCTCCCTTGGGCTTGTAGGCTACTGACCCTTGATCTCCTCTTGGTCTCTAGCTTTGGTTTTCAACCTACAGTTATAGAAAATCAATTTAAAGTCAAATATTTACACATTTAACTATCTAATAAACTTAAATTCTACATTAACACATAAAATCAAATTATAGTTATACACATCTTAAGATTATACAACTTTGACCATAATTAGTTTTAATCAGAATCTTCTAAATTGAGAACATCAGTGAATCGATTAATTTCTTGTTGCACATATCTTGAAAGCATGGGACTGGAATAAAATGGCGTCTTAGGGTAATTCTTACTCTGTCCATACTTAATCTAGTCGAGACGATCTAATGCTTAACCTGAAATTGGTTTGATACATTGATTAAATTCTCTCATATGCATTAATCGATCGAACTTTACACAACCACCGAGTCGTTTTGCTCGTCGACGTTTTTCAAATGAACTTTTCATACACAAAGGTTTTGCTTGATTACCAAAAATTTCTAATTTTCTTACAACCGTTGTTTTTTGCTATGTACAAAGAGTGTATATCTTTCAGGAAAAGTACATAACATACCCAAACTAAACCAAAAAAAAATTTCATCCATTTTTGAAAAATTTAAAAAATAAATTAGAAAAGACTCACTATCAAATTCTTTAACGTCTGTCGGTCACAAAGACGAACATGGATTGTTCCCTCCTAACCTAAATTAAACATTGTCCCCAATGTATAGTATTATAAAGTAATATGATAGACAAATTTCAAATAAGATCTGGAAGCGAGACCAATCCATAATACAAAACCCTAATCTGTAAAAGCAAACAGCAAACATCAAACAGAAAGTAGTATTATTTACAATCAAACACTTATAAAGACTTTTGAAGGAGCATATACTGGTTCCATTAACTAAATGGAATCCATATTTTGAACAAGTCCATCATGATAAGGTTTGAGCCTTTGACCATTCACTTTGAAAATATTTCCTATTAATGGATTCTCAATTTCAATTGCCCCATGTTCAACAACTTATTTGACAATGTAGGAGTCTTTCTATCCTGACCTTAACTTTCCAGGAAATAGGCGGAGCCTTGAATTATCTAACATGGCTTTTTGAGAGGGCACAAAGTACTTTTCCACAATATTCTTATCATGAAAATTTTTCATTCTGGACTTTACAATCTTTGCATTTTCATATGCTTCACTTCTCAGTTCTTCCAATTCTTGAATCTAAAGTTTACAGGATGCACTTGCTTTGTTAATATAAAAATTCATTATTTTGATTGCCGAGTGTGCTCGATGTTCCAATTTCACAAGCAAGTGACTTGGTTTACCATAAACTAGCCAATAAGGAGACACTCCTAAAATAGTTTTATATGCAGTTCGATAGGCCCAAAGCACATCAATTAGTCTCAAAGACCAATCCTTGCAGTCAAAAATATATTTTATCTCCCTATTGGCCAATTTAGTTTTTCATTTGTCTGGGGATGATAAAGGACAGATATTTTGTGATAAATTAAATATTTTTTTCATTATGTTTTCAAAAAATTTATTACAAAAATGTGTTCCCCCATCACTTATAATGGTCGAGGAATTCTAAATTTAGACAAAATATTTTCTTTTAAAAATCTAATCACTGTGCAGTAATCATTGTTTTGATAAGGAATAGCCTCTACCCATTTGGAAACATAATCAATGGCAACCAAAATATACAAATGTCCAAAAGATGGGGGAAATGGTGTCATAAAATCGATGTCTCAGCAATCAAAAATTTCAATGACCAAAATAGGTTTCAAAGGTATCATGTTTCTTTTTGAAATATTTCCCATTTTTTGACCTCTGTCACTATTTAGACAAAAGACATGTACATCTTTAAAAAGTGTAGGTCAATAAAATTCACACTACAAAATTTTAGCAGCGGTTTTTTTTTAGGAAAACTGCCCTCCACATGCTTTAGAACGACAAAAAAGAAATAACCTGACTGATTTCATGATTGGGTACACAACGTCTTATTATTTGATCTTTACAATATTTAAACACATATGGGTCTTCCCAAAAGAAATTGCATATCTTTCTCAAAACTTTCTTTTTCTCGATCCAAGTATAATGAAAAAGAATAGTGCCTATGGCCAAATAATTAGGTATATCATCATACCATGGTACTTCTGTTACTGCAAATAGCTGCTCATCTAGAAAGGTTTCTTTCATTGGTATTGATTCTTCCTTATATCATAATTCATCCTTGATATTTGATCAGCTACCACATTTTTAACTATTTTCTTGTCTTTAATGTTAAGATCGAATTCTTGAAATAACAATATCCATCTTAGGAGAAGTGTTTTGCATCTTTCTTGGTAAGCAAATATTTCAAGGCTACATGATCAGTAAACACAAAAATTGAGGATCCAACTAAATATGATCAAAATTTATCTAAAGTAAATACTATGACAAGCAATTCTTTTTCTGTGGTAGAATAGTTCATCTGTGCATCATTTAAAATTTTGATCGCATAGTAAATTACATAGATTTTTTTATCTTTCCTCTGACCTAGAATAGCTCCTACTATATAGTTACTAGCATCACACATTAATTCAAAAGGTAAGGACTAGTCAAGAGGTTGCATAATTGGTGTAGAAATAAGCATGCGTCTAAATTTATCAAATGCTGATTGACATGCATCATTCCAATTAAATGGCACATCCTGACATAGAAGATTACACATTGGTTTGAAAATCAAACTAAAGTCTTTAATGAATCTTCTATAGAATCCTGCATGACCTAGAAATGATTGAAAATCTTTTATAGTCTTAGGTGGAGGGAGATTGACTATTGAGTCAATTTTGGACTTGTCAACTTCAATTCCCTTTGCAGAAACTACATGTCCTAAAACAATGTCATGTGTGACAATGAAATGACATTTTTTCCAGTTTAAAACAAGATTTGTTTTCTCACATCGAGTAAGGACTTTTTCAAGATTCTCTAAACATAATTCAAATGAATCACCATAAACCAAAAAGTCGTCCATAAAAACTTCCAAAAATCACTCCACCATATCACTAAAAATTGTTAACATACTGCGCTGAAAAATGCCTGGAGCATTACACAATCCAAAAGACATTTTTTTAGAAGAAGAAGTGTCAAAGGGACATGTAAAAGTGATTTTTTCTTGATCATCAATTTCTATTTCAATCTGGTTATAGCCGGAGTATCCATCTATAAAACAATAATATGCATGTCCGGTTATTCTTTCTGAAACTTGGTCCAAGATAGATAAGAAAAAATGATCTTTTCTAGTGAGAGAATTCAATTTTCGATAGTCAATACACGCACGTCAACCAATAACTATACGCATAGGGACTAATTCATTTTCTTGGTTTTTCACGATGTGATACCAGACTATTTAGGCACTACCTGTGTAGGGCTGATCCATTTACTGTTAGATATAGGATATATAATATCAATGTCTAATAGTTTAAGTATTTCAGCCTAGACTATTTATTTCAAATGTGGATTCAACCTTCTTTGGGTTGTCGAGGCTGTTTAGGGTCTTCTTCAAGATATACAATGAGTACAGAAAAGATGACTTATTCCTTAATATCTATTACCTTCTAACCGATTGCACGTTGATGATTTTTTATAACTCTGGTTAATTACTTTTCTTGGACTATTGACAATTTTGAAGATATTATTACTAGATGAGTTTCAACTTCCCCCAAGAAGACATATTTCAAGTTAGTCGAAAGAGGTTTCAACTCTTGTTTAGGGACTACAACACTAGACTCTACAGACTTAATTCTGGAAGACAATAAATCTTCAAATTTTAGAATCCATGATTCAATAGTTGACATATCTAAAGACTCAACAGTATTTACAAACTCTAATGCATTCGACTCTTTCTTTATACAAGTAAATTCAAAAAGATTTCGAGTTAAGGACTCAATGCAATTCACTTCATGCAGTTCTTCTTCCTCTCTGGTTTGCTTTGCAATGTCAAACACATTCAATTCCAAAGTCATATTTTCAAATAAAAGTTTCATAATTTCATTCTTACAATTAATCAAGACATTTGATGCAGCTAGGAATGGTCGCCCTAAAATGACAAGAATTTGTGTAAAGACTGGCTATGTATCTAAGACAATAAAATCTACTAGGAAATAAAACTTATCAACTTAAACAAGTACATCCTCCATAACTCCACGTGGAATTTTTTCAGAACGATCCGCCAACTGTAATGTAACATTAGTGGGTTTTAATTCACCCAATCCTAACTGCTCATAATTAGAATATGTTAGCAAATTAACACTGGCTCCAAAATCAAACAGAGCTTGCTCAATCCTGAAATTTTCGATTATGCATGAAACTATAGGACTTCCAAGATCTATGTACTTTAGAGGGGTCTTGTGATGAATGATAGCACTAGTCTGTTCAGTTAAAAATGTTCTTTTCTGTACATTGATCCTCCTTTTCACTACGTAAAGGTCTTTCAAAAATTTGGCATAAGATGAGACTTGCTTGATTGCATCCAACAGAGGGATGTTAATATTTAGTAGCTTAAACAACTCAAAGATTTTAGCATGATTGTTCAAGGGCTGAGGTTTCTTGACTCTTTGAGGAAAAGGTAAAGGAACAAGACTTGAATTTTCTTTTTTATTTGGCAACTCTATTTCCTTTTCAATCAACGGTTCAGGCTCAATTGGTTCATTTACAAGGATTGACTCAGCTATGGGTTCTAGATTTTTGTCCTTAATGGTCTTCTCAATCACCTTACCACTTCTGAATATGGTAATTGATTAGACTTGGCTATGGAAGTGTTCAGAAGACACGATAATAGCATTTTGACCCTGTGGAATTTTAGATTGGGATGAAAATTTTTTCTTCTCTGTTATGCTCAAATACTAGATCAATTTGGCTAAATGACTCTTGATATCCTCAATATTCTATGAAGTTTGAGCTTTGAAATCATTAAATACATGGGTTGTCTGAGTATTGAAACTCATTTGAGTTTGAATGAATTGGTTCATAGTGTCCTCTAAGCTCCTCTTATGTGGAGGTTGATAAGGCTGATATGGCTGCTGAGTTTGGGGTTATGAAGAATGTGGACTTGGTGGCTGACTAACAAGCTGTGTATTTTTCTAGCTGAAATTCAGGTGATTTCGCCACCATGGGTTATAGGTTTCAGAATAGGGATTGGGATAAGGCTTGTTAAAATTTGAAATAATTTTGGTTTGTTCCACCAAGACTTTTTTAAATGCTGGAATAGTGGGACATTCAATGCACAAATTTCACAGTATTGCTCAGTGGGAGACATATCAAAAACTTCCTTGACTTTTTTCATTTCTAGGCTTCAAGTTTCCAGGACAAGGTAACTATTCTGGGCCTTAGGTCATCATCCTCTTTTAACATGTGTTTCCCTCCTTGGGATGAAGATGACTTAGTTTTAACAATATTTGGTGAGGCCGAGTCCCAGATTTGGGAACTCTTAGAAATGGTATCAACAAACTTAAATGCATCATCGGGACTCTTACCCATGAATTCTAATTGAGCCATCATTTCAATAAACTAATGCAGTTCGGACAAGAGGGCATCATAAAAGAAACCAACTAAGGTCCAACTTTCAAATGCATGATGTGGGCAAGTTTGGTGAAGATCCTTAAATCTGTCACAACATTGATAAAAAGTTTCTCTTTTTTCATTAAAAAATTCATGATTTGACGTCTCAATGCATTAGTGCGGTGCACAAGAAAACAAATTTTAAAAAATTTAGTTTGTAGGACTTGCCAATTTGGAATAGATTGAGCCTTTAAAGAATTTAGTCATTGTTTAGTCTTATCCTTTAAAGAGAAAGGAAAATGTTTCAACTGGGCCATTTCAGAATTATCTTACAAAGTACCCCATACTTCCTCAAATTCTTTCATAAGCAAATAAGGGTTTCAAGACTCAAGACCATGAAACTGCGGTAACAGTTGTATTGTCCCTGCCTTAATGTTAAAATTTGGAGCATTAGTGGGAAAAGTAAAATATGAGGGGACACTAGTGTGTGTGGGATGCAAGTATTCTCTTAAAGGTTAGATGTTCTGAACTAGCTCTTGTTCCCTTTGATGATTATTAGTCATGCTGAACTCAAAAGAGTCGAAAGATGCTTGTGACAATGAAGATGACTAAGATGAAGGACTAGATTGATTTACAGACCCTACTAATGACTTAACAGACATAAACAATGAAAAGACAACAAACAATATATACACATATAATACAACTAGATAACTTCCCTGTTCGTTTTAGAATCACCGTAACTCCCGGCAACGGCACCAAAAAGCTTGATCTGACCTGATTTATATCATACACCTAAGTATAAGTGGCCAAATTATAATATTTTTTAGTTAAGTCCGAGGTCAAACCCATAGGGAACTAACTGTTAGTATTCAAAATAGAAACAATAAAATTATCATTTATGTAGTGTGCAACGCAATAGTTTATGGTGTGAGCTTAGAATTGTCAAATAAACACTTAACTAAAACTTTGAAAAACAATGATAAAAAGGTACTCTTCAGTGCGGGGATCCAACATGCTTTATACTGTTTATTTGTGAAAATGACACCTTACAACAATTATTTCTCATTTTACTAAAAAATTAACCAATAGGTTTGATGTATAATTGAACCATATCACAACAATTGATTAGGTTAGCCAGAAGGTATATGTACTGTGCAACAATCAAATAGCTCTAGTAACTCGAAGGTGAACCATTCAAAAGGTTTACTCTAGTTATTCAATCGTCAGGTTGATGATTCATTGAAAATAGAATTTCAATTTTATGCATTGAATCAAAAGCATTGATTGTGGCAAGACTTAACCCGTCTATAAATAATCTACTGACTGTTGCATAAAGCCCAACTATATCCATCATCGTATCATGTATGAAGTCCGTAATAATAATGATAGAATGGTATATGTAAATAGGCTTTGCTCGATATTCATAACCATGAGTATATTATAAATGTAACCATCCATCAATTAAGCAAGGTATAAACATTAATGCATAAATAAAAAATTTGTATTTCCATAACTTAAACAATATTACACATGCATTCACCCTTCACCAAAGAGTATAAACGGACTATTCACGCCTCATTTCTATAGACGAGCAAAAGGAGTGAGATAATCCCATTACAACCGAAAACAAAATACAACACATCCTTCCCTGAGGAATAGCTGAAGCACTGCCACTCTTATTACGAGTTAGGGCACAAAAGTGGGAGAGGTTCAACCTTCCATGTAGAAAGGATATATAGAAATGTAGTAGAGAAAATTCTGGCTGAGAAGTGGTTCTGGCAAGGCTTCGCTCGTCCCTTCTTTCTCTCTTTCCTTCTCTCTTGCACTGAACTGAACTCTGGGGGATTCCTTTGTGAAATGGCTACGGCAGGCTATTTATAGGTGCTAGAAGGAGGAGTAGAGGCAGCAAACACCCAGGTTGGCCAGTCAGGACTTGTTGCTTAAATGGACCAATAGGGATAGAGGAGGGGGAAAGTTGGTTTAGCCACCGTCCGGACGCCACCACCACCTTTCAGACGGTGGCAAACCTCTGGTTTTCATGCTTGGCAGCCTTCCTTGTTTGACCTTGTTGACTTGATAATTGCACTTGCCTCCCCTTCTTCATTTAGCCTTTACACTTTGATCCACTTGAATTTTTGTATTCTCACTTAAAATCCTGCAAAATGTACAAATTATGCATTAACCCTAATACTTTATAAATTAATTATTTTAAACTAATTTACACACACAGTTAACCCTAAATCTAGATTCAATTACATACTTTTTAGGGTTAATCAGGAAGTAGCAATTTAAATACAGTACTCAAAGTCTTTGTTTCTTTGACCAAAAAAAGTAGCAAGAAAGCTTTCTGGCACTTCCCTACTAATCAGTTAGGCCTCCTTTGGCACTTCTTTGTTGAAGGAGACCCCTGCTCCTAGCTTCGATTCCTCAAGGCAACAACCATTACCACTGACTCCACAGCAAGTTATGCACTATTGTCCTCCGAAGCTACTATCGGTCCATTGTCATCATATGGGATCACCTCCGCAATTGCCAAAGAAAGGCCAAGGCCTAGGAAGACAAGTATTTTAGGATTGATTAAAATTTTGAGAGGTCTAGGACCTCCCTTAGAAGCCCAGGAAAAATCCCTGCCCATCCATTTGGACTCAAGGAAGGCCTCTTCTCTGTAAAATACAAATAGGCAAGGTTATAAAAGGAGAATAAGGCAAGAATATATGACAAAAAATGAAAACAAGGCTTGCCTACATTTTTAGGAGGATTCCAAATCAAGGGAACCCTTAGACCAATTCCTACAACCCCTTCAAACTCCCAGCCTTCCCCTGAGATGAGGAAAAACCTCTCTTCCCAACTAGGGCGAGGATGGAGAAGCTTAGAGATGAATTTTGGCATGTCCTCCGTTCAAAGGAAATAATAAAAGTCGTAGTCATCAGGAGCCAGATGAAATAGGTTGGTAAACTCCTCAATTGTTGGAGAATGGTCTAATCCAGCATGGCACCAGATGACCATTATCCCAACAATAATGCCCCACCCTTCTATGGAGATCCAAATGGAACATAAGTTGAAGAAATGAAGAATAGCCCTCACAAAGGTACAAAAGGGGAATCAAAGGCAAGCTTCAAAGACATGCTCAAAGAAGCAAGCTCAAGTAATGAACATCGTATTGTATGGTGACTTAGGTGTAGGGACCCGAAGTTGGATCCCAACAGGGAACCCATAGAGCGCCCAAATAGTCAGCAAGTTCGTTACTGTCATGATGTTGGAGACTAGCAAGTCGGCCTAGGCATGGTCTATGAATAGTGCAGCACGCTTATTGAAGGTTCTTACTTGACGTTAAGCGTCCATGAAGAAAGAGTAGGAGGAAACATTTGAAAGAAAAACGATAAGGAATTCAGAGTTTTGAAGGCTTAAATAAGGGTTGTGTACCTATTCCTTAAATGGATTTAAATGTAGGATACCTACATCTAGGAGATGACGTGATCGATATTCAAGGCATCATGAAGTCAAAATGATAACATGTATTCCTTTTGGTGGAAGAGTAGTTAAGAAAGAGCATAACTGTCTACTCTATGTCATTTCAAATATTAGAGGAAGAAAAGAATTCATTATTTGGATTAGGCCAACTAGGAAACCCGACTAGTCAGAAAATTTCCTTTGGGCCAATTTGGCAGTTAGCTCACTCAAGATCAGAGTTAAAAATAAAAGATTAAAGTCAAAATTCTTCTATTAATATCTTAGGAATTACAGAGGAGAGTAAATAGAAAAAACATAAAGTGGAACTGCTTGGGGGCAAAGCAAGAACAGTAAAAATAGCTTCTGATGGACCCACCATCACTCTAGTAGCTTCCTTAGTCACATTAGAAGGGTCATTGGCATTAATCAAGGCTAGCTATTCTTCTCTCGTTGAGGTCAGGATATCCACCTCTTCGTCATCACCCGTTTCTTTGTTGTCCATAGCCACTAGAGCAACATCTCTCCGGGTTTGAAAGAAGAAAAATCCAAGTCAAGAAATTTCTACTTGACCCATTTCTAGAAGTCTTCAAATCCATCAATATAATACTCCAACATCTCCTATTTGAATTCTACGGAACCTTGATACGCCATAGCTCCAGCAGCTTTTAGCTCAACCTCTTTTTGCCCAGCAGAGATTGAGAACTCTGAGACTTTTTAAAAAGGACCTCCATCCAAGTCCTTTCTCCTTACAGAGAGCTTAGATAACTCAACCATGACCACTTTCAGCCAGGATTGTAGCTCTCTATTGAGCTTAGTAACCTTGTCCCTATTCTTCTCAATAGAGGAAAGGTGACTAGAAGACTTCTCGGTAACTCCTTGGAAAGAAAAGTATCCCTACGAGCAAAGACCAGCTTTGCCTCTTTCACCTCAAGCTAAGAGCGAATGGATTGAATTCCCTCCTTAAGAGACTTCCACTCACTCAGCGCAGTATAGGAAAGACATGTGGTCAAAATTGCACTTCACATTTTATTAACGAAATGATGAAGCTGAGCTATGGCCTCCTCCACATTATCCCACATGGCATGGGGAACAATTGTTGGAGGAGGAGGAAGTGGCAACGAGGTGTGCCTTTTCTCCTCGATGGTCCTAGGAGCTATACCCTTCCCTTTGTCCGTTGGATAAGTAGTGGGAATCTCTGCAGGAGAAGATGATCTAGCTAAACCAGCAACAACTTGGGAAGAGCAACCCCTGGAGGTGACCTCAGTGTTTGAAAAAGATCCTGGAGAAATACCAAAGGTCTGAAGCATCTTTTTCCCTCAATGGAAAGACATCCTTGGCCGCTTGCGAGAAAAAAGGCTAGTTTTTAATGCCCTCCTAGCAACAATAGCCTAGAGGACTCTTTTGTCAATGGCCTTTGGAGCCATAGTTGAAGAATCATTCAAGGTCGAAACAAGCCCACAACAAAAGACTAGGCAAACCAAGGGAGATCTATACCTTTTAAAGGAGGGTTTTCAATAGGTGATTCCATAGGGCCACCAAAAAGAGGCCCTAGAAGACACTTAGAGAGAGCTTGGTTAGTCACAAGCTCAGAGAAGTCCTTGATAGGTTAATCAAGCGCCAATTTAATCCGCACTCTTGAATTAGAAGATAAGGGATTTGACTTGCCTACAAAGAAGGATATATGAGAACCTAAAGGGGATCCAACAAATAGCTACAAAAGAAATTACTTACTAGAAAGTGGGTTAGGAGTTCCCCAAATATGAGGGACTTAGAAACAGTTCTCAGAAAAAGTTTTAAAGGCCTCAAATTCCTAGCCAGAGCCAGAAACAAAGAAAAATTTGTCTTTTCATTCATTTACATTGGAGGAGAAGCCTGTTAGAAGAGAAGGACTCTCTCTTCAAGAAATAAAACCAACTCAAGCCTTGCCCCGAGCAAGAGATGAGTTTATAGCAGTGTAGTAGCTCGGCAAAGGAGGGTTGCACACCGATGCCATTATCCTTGGCCTAGAGAACGCCCATACCAATAAAAAAAACCCCAACGATTAGGAGTCAACTGGGTAGGAGCAAGGTTCAAAAGCTAGAGTCTCTCTAATATAGTTAGGGAGTGGGAAATAGAGCTCCGCCTCGAAGATGGACTCTTAGAAATAGACTTCCTCAGGGAAAAAGGAATTAGCAGTTTCATTAGAATAAGGGATCTGAAGGTGCATAGAGTTCGGAACTAAGTATCGAGCTCTGAGCTCTTCAAGAGAGCCCTCGTTCAAATAGCTAAAGATGCTCTTGGCTCCGCTGATTCTCAAGATTGAGGACCCAACCTCTTGAATAGATTCAAAGCCCCACAAGTGTTAAGACTATCTCAACAGAAGGATGATCAAAATCGATAAAAGAGAAATTGAAATATGTGGCTTCAATGTATGTGATATAGAGAGAGTAATTGTGTTGAAATAGGAAAGTAGAAGAACATTAAGGCAAGGAGTCAAAGGTGCACCAGAATTCCAGAATCTCAAAGACAATTAGAAAAGAAGGCAGAGAACTCTTATATACTAGGGCTACAACAGTTCTTTGGTGGTTGAGTATACCAAGCAGCCACTTCTACTCCTTCCAATGGTGAATGTAATCAATGCCTTCAGTGTACCTTCTATTGGTCCAATCTAGCGGTAGCTGATGGAACTAAATATGTGCTAGGGTAAAACATGTGCCAATAGGGATCACAAGACAAGCATATGAGTTGGATCCAGTGTGAGGAGATAGTTCTAGAACTCAAACTGACTCATCGATTTGCTCGCCAATATCCCACCATTTTAGCTCAAATCAATTGCTAATACTTGGGGAAAGAGGTTCCACATTTCTTGCCACCCAATTTGAAAAGCAGCTGCAGAGCTCCAACGGTAACAGTAACTTAGCCTATAAAGGGAAGGAGGAAGCTATGCCCCAGGTAAGTAACACCTCCTAGCTACACTCCATCCTATCTATAATGTCTTTACTAACTTTGTCATCTGAAGGTCGACCACCAGAGTCCCTTTGGTCCTTGACTTTTGTTCCGGAACTCATCAGCGACTTCCGGATCGTCGCTTCACCTTGGTGCTATTTTTTGGGAACAACAGTTTCCATGCAGAAGCTCCTTTGACACTATCTCTTTCATGGTGGTTAACCACTTCATCCTGAGGTTGAAGAATTTTGATTCAAGAAGTATTGAGTTGCGTAGAGTACTCATTGCAACAAAAACATAACACATAAATTTGATCTATATACATTATTACAATGAATTAGACCTAAACCGAGCTTTCACACATTAAGAGGAATCAATAAAGACAATTCAAATTTGGTGCTTACAGTGTTACCATAATGCATAACAGATTAACAAAAAATGTTTATCAACTTAAAATAGAATAACACAATCACATAAGGCCTCGAAGTTATATATAAGGGGCAATCTAAAAGTTTGATATAACATGTGATCGAAATCTTCATTGGTGGTGAGTTTTGCAGAAAAAAATATACAACAATAAATCAAAAATAAAATTGGATGTGAAAAACACCGAGTGCTTCTAAAATTGATAACAAAACTCTCGACGCAGTCATATCCTATAAGAAACAATTAATTGTGCCTAGATTTAGGTTTTGCTATCAAGTTTTATGAATCTATTCATGAACCTTGATCAAATTTACTAACCAGTGCACTTCCCAGATCAATTATTTAGTAAATTCTTCATTCTCTCTTCTAATAGCATTAGACATCAACATGACTAAATCTATGCAGAAAAAAAAGATATGATAAGCTGGTTTTCCATAAGAATTGACCCATGTCTTTATTTCTAGATATAAACTAAAGGAAAATTTGAAGGTCGGTCCCTCTATATGGACTTATTTGAACTTAAGTACACCAAAGAAACTTATTTGTTATGAAGTTCACTTTTTGTCAATTTTACTATATTATCTCTTCCCTTTAAAAGTGAAGTAAAACTAAAAATTAAAAACTACTAAATTATAGGAGTTTGACTAACATTAAAAAATGTGTTCTCTCATATCTATCTATATCCATATATGGTTTAAGATTATATCTCTCTCATATATATATATATATATTAGTAATTACTCATGTCTGAAGGCACTACATTACTCGTAAAAAATTCTGAATATTTTTTCATAAATAAAGACAATGTATAATACAATTTTAATAATACAGCGATCAAATTGATATTATTCAACATGTATGCAAAACGTATATGATCAAACATATATATAACGAAAGTCACGCTACAACTACTGTAACATATTAATTTAAAAATCTAAAAAAATATAATTATTATTGATCAAACATCCACAATTTTAACATTTTTAATAAATTTTATCTCAAATTTCAAAAAAATATAACTATTTGTTTTTTCGCAGGTTTCTACCTAAAGTTCATAATATTATTTTGCACCATTTTTTCAATGCAAGTTCGTATAACTTTTGCATGGAAAACATCCAAAAGTTTCACGTGAATTATCATAAATATAAAAAAAATTGTTGAGAAATTAAAATCAGTTTCTATTTGAGTTCAACTTAAATATTCATAAAATTCAATCGAATTTAAGTTTTGGTGGGGGTATTTTCATCCCATTTAAATTTTCATTATCAAACTACTAAGCCCATCCCATTAGTAATTAAGTCAACCCCATGCTACATACACCCTGTTTAATAAGTAAAATCACATTATATTTTGTCATAATTAGGGGTTCATTATCTATTCTATCTCATGCAATCACAAAAATAGTTTTTTAATATGAATTTTTCTAATGAGATACATGTTAGTATTACTTCTCAATTTAATTCTATGTTTGATTTCTTGTTTGTTGTATAAATTTTCATTATTTTCGGTATGTTTTGATATCTCTGTCGAGTTTAATAATTTTTTATTTAGAATTTATATACGTGTATATACATGTATGCTTTTAGATTATTTGTTATTTTTTTATTTTGTTTAAGTTTTGCATCTATGTTTGTTTTTCTTGTTAGATTTTGTATTTGTGCTTGACACTTTTTTTTTCATATCCGGTTTTGCGTCTTGTGGTTTTGTGTTTTGTAGTTTTGTTTGTTCCTTTAATCTTTGCTTAGTTTTTTTTTTTCGTTCTTGTTTCGGTTTGCTTCTTTCTTTCTTTTTTTTCCTTATTTTGTTTTTTTATTTTTAAAAGAGGGTGGGTATAGAAAGAGTGGACTTAATAATTTAATAATGAAAAATTAAATGGGGTGAAAATGGAGATTTGGGGGACGGAAATAACCCCACCATTTAAGTTTAAGTAAGAATGTATATTTTATGCTCGACAGTCAAATTCAGCTCAATTCGAGTCTTAATCATAATTACGTTAAATCAATAATTGAATTTAAGTTCGACTCAATTAACACTTCTATCTAAAACCTACAAATTAATTATTATCATTTCCGTTCACTGTGATGTCATAACTTCTTCTTTTTTTTAATTTGGTTATTCTTTATTACTTTTACAATCAATTTTAATTTGACTTCAACTTGAATACTCGTAAAATTCAAGTAAAGTTAAATTTAAGTAAGAATATATATTTTATACTCGACAATTAAATTCAACTCAATTCGAATCCTAAGCATAATTACTTCGAATTGATAATCTAGTAAAATAAAATTTGGAGGAGGAATTTTGATCATTTGATTAATAATTTTAAAACAATTTGAGCCGCGAAAAACACAAAACTAATAATGCTAGCTCCCTTAGTATATAGATATATCACATTACATATATATTATTCGCTTATTATACTATTCGAATATTATAGTATTTTTATTTCAATATAAAATATGACCTATACTATAGTCAGTCGACTTGTTTTGATGCAAAAAATCTGTATTTATGGTCCATTTGTTTATTTAAAATTTTTAAAAAATAATTTTTAATTAGAATCATAATTAACGACATAATTAATTTATAGTATGAGATAGAGAGTTATAAGAGAGATAGGATTCTTAGAATTTTGGAATGAATGAAAGTCTTGCTCAAAAAATTGGGGGGAGAGTAAATTTCGTATTAGGACCGTCGGATCAATATTTCTTCAAGCGATCTTATAAACTGTCACATTTTTATCATTATATAGCAACGTAATTATTTTTGAAATGTTAAAATATGTAATAATGTATGCATGAACTGTGTAGATTTTACGAGTAGGAATAAAAATGTTAGTTGAGGAATAGGGTATGTTGTAGAATTTTGGAAGTATTCCAGAGTAAAAGCACATGTTAGAAAGAATTTGGATAAAAAGGATTTTGGACACTGTCTAGTATTTGGACCATAAATTTTTAATTTGATGTCCATTTGATCTGAAATTTTGATAATAGATAGTAGATTTCTAGGAATACAAAATAGTATTTCACGAAAAATTTTCAAATCGACCTCTAAATGGGCCAAAACTTCACTGAAATTTTCAGCAGAAACTGAGAGGACTTTCGAATGACAGTTCGTCTCAGTACTTTTGAGTTTAATGGACCTCTGATGGAAGAGCAAAAGTACTTGGAGCACACGACGTTCAAATGCCAAATGACGTTCGAATGTAAAGCAGTAATTTGCACTAGTGACGTTCGAACGTGAACTACGAATTCTGACTTTCAAATTCGTGCACAGGGAACCATTTCACCCCCTATAAATACTTAAGCACACCTCTCTTAGCCTCATTTCAACATTTATAACCCTAGAGAGGCTTAGAGAGGAAGAGATAAGGGGAAAAATACAAGATCAAAAGAGATTTGCATATTGAAGAGGATCAAAACTTTTAAGTTTTCAAGAACACCAAGGAAGAAAAAAGGTAGGGATTTTCTTCCACTCTTGTCCATTGAGATTAGAGCATATATATATGTGTGTGTGTGTGTGTATGTTTTCACTCTCAATCCTACATATATGCTGTGAAATCATTATTTCTTGATGCTCTTGAAAGAATTACCATGTTTTGATGGAAGGTATGGGTGAATAGCCATGAAATCTTTTCTTCTTGTCTTGAAAACCCTAATTTTCAAGAAAAATGGATTTTTCTCTCAATGTTCCTTGTTATTAATTTCAAAACTCTAGTGGTTGGTATTGAACAATAAAATGGTATTGTTGATGATCTCTTGCTTATTTTCAAAAATTTTTCTATTGGAATCATACATATGAAAGTTGGGGATTTTTGAATTTTGCTTGTGATTTGAGGAATTGGGTTGTATTGTATCTCTTGTAGATGTTTAGATGACCATGGGTGGCCATTGACCGGGTATCGTAGAGTCGTGTAGATGCGTTTCTTACTCCATGTGGGTTTGAAGGTTCATTTCCACTCGTAGTGGGGTTGGTGTCTTGCGAGGACCAAACCATTATTCGCTCACGTGTTATCGAGACTGAGGGTTGATATACTACTCCTGGGTTGGATCGTCCCTACTAATGCGTTGGTATACGTCATTCCTAAAGATTGGATATCCTTGCGAGGATTGGGTGTGTATGTATGAGCCAGGATATTCTCGATGTGTTTATTCATGCGATATCATATATCATTCCTGAGATACATATACATAATGTTGTGAAAGATACAAGTTGTGGCTTGATATACATTGTGAGTAATGGTACAAGTTGTGGATTATTGGTTATTGTTGTGAAAATGGCTTATTGTTGGAATTGGTTTTACTTCTTCATTTTATATATCGAGATTGCATAAACTTGAGATCGGATGTCACTGTTTTCTTTCAAAAGTTATATATGATATTTGTGAAATGAGACCGACTTGTTTATATGTTTTTAAAACTTTGTCCAAGTTTGGGAGAATTTTCCTACACAGCTTAATGCTCACCCCCACAAACAATATTATTTTTAGATTTTGTTTTAGAGGAAGAGCTCGGAGTAGACGAGCAAATATTTTGGGGAGCTCAAGTGGATGGGCATGTGGATCCGGAGGGGAATGTCTAGAATTGTCTTTTTATGTACTAGACTAGGTGTTTTATTTCAAGATATTGTTCATGTTAATACTTTCCTTATTCCGTTGTGAGATAATAGTTTTGACATATTCTTTTGGATGTAGTTGTCATGGTTTGACATATTCTTTTGGATGATGTTGTATATATTATGGAAGATGAATGGAATTTTCTTTACTTATGGATTTTATTAATTGCTCTCATGATGTGAATGATTTTAGATAGTAATGTTGTCTAAGGTGGATTTTGAGGCGTTACAAATCTGAGCTGCGAAAAGCTAAGGACAATGAATCTAGCTAGTTTATATATATATAAAGTAACATTAAAAATAAAAAATAGTAACATTCAAGCACAAAAAAAATTTATCAATTAAACACAAGAAATAATACCATTTAAACACACACAAAAATAGTAATATTTAAACATAAAAAAATAATAACATTCAATATTAATATTTAAAAAAAATAACAATAATAACATGTTTAATAAAAATAATAACATACTTAACAAAAACAGTAACATGCTTAACAAAAAAAAATAGCAATATAGAATATTGAACAAAATTAAAAATACAAATAGTAGCATTCAAATCTATAACTAAATAAAGAAACCTCTAATTCTTCGGTATCCAAAAAAGTAAAACTAAAAAAATAATAATATGCTCAATAAAAAATAGTAACATAGTCAATTAAAAAAAATAGCAACATGGTCAACAAAAAACGTAGTAACATGAAATATTGAAAAATTTTGGAGATTATTTATCAAAAAAATAAAAATAAAATTATGGATCAAACTAATAACACATTAAGCAAGTTTTTCAACCTTTTTTTTTTATAAAACCAACGACGTAGAAGTTTATGATGACCAGAATGAAGTAAAAGATATATTAGTTGTTAATGATATTCCAAACATACTGATTTTGATGTTATGGATGAAGAAATGATATCTAATGAGAAAGATTTGTTGTACTAGAGTGATGGTCTTCTTCTAATGAGAGAGAGAGAGAGAATATACATTTCAATTTCAATTTATGAGTAAATTTAGAGATAATAATTTCTAATTTAAGAAATTAATTTAAAGCTACTTTCAAGGTCTTTAAGGTTTTTATAATTGAACACACTGTTAAAGGTATTTTGAGATTTAAAAAAAATAGTGGACTTAAGTACTTATTAATAAAATAAAAAACGAATTTATCATCAAGTAATTTTCTTTAATAGACTCAAATCATTATATTTATATTCAGGAAGATTCAGTCCCAATTTTCACTAAACTAAATTACGACAACACTAACAAAACTTGCTGGCTTGACTTAACCGGACAGAATCAATTAAATTTGATAGTAATAACTACATAATCAACTGCACCTAATGGAGGCAAGGCAACTGATGAGGCCACTATGAATTGCCACCCACATATTCTCCTGAAACTTTTTCCTATTGTATTCTTTAGTGTATCTTTAAAAGCAACATCCAGTGAATTGAAAAATAGATGGTAATGATAGTTTCAGTTAGTGACTGTGAATCATTCTGAACAAACTTATAATGATAGTTCAGTTAGTGACTGCGAATCATTCCGAACAAATTTACTTAAAATAGGAGTTTTAAGAAGTCCATATATTTTAGGAAAATTTGAGAAATAGACCATAAGAATTGAAAATCAGAACCAACACTTATAAGTGATTACAGGCTGGGTGACTACCTGGCAGTGACAGCCAAGATACTCGTTTGCAAGGGATACCACTCACCATTTTTACAATGAATGCGTAATGCAGTCTATGGTTATTTTTAAAAATCAGTTACGGGCAAAACTTTTGGTTGTGATTGTCAAACATCAACAATCCTGATCTCATATAATGAAAATGCCTAACTCGTAAAATAAAGTCCAAACCTCACAAACAAACGTGCTATGATCGAGTAATTTTGTCGAATACTTATAGCTAATGTAAAAAAGAAAACGATCTTGTTAACAATTTGATTAGCAACTAATTCTAGGTACACATATAGACACATTATATATATATATATATATATATCTATATCTATCTATACTACTAATAGAATTACACTATCAAGAAAAACTTTTAATTGACTACTTTAACCCCTAAAACAATATATAAAGACAATACTAGCCCTATTTAATTTAGAATTCATATTAATAAGACTTGATTGATGTTAAACTTTTAATTAGACAAATTTACTCTCACAATACTAATATTATTAATATGGAATTCATATTAATAAAACTTTATTAATATTACACATTTCCAAGCATTTCATATTCTTTCTTTTAAAAGACAAAAAATAATTGTTAAAATAATTAAATTTATTTTTATTTTTTTCTATCTATTTTCATTAGTTGATGACAAGTTTCTGAATTTTCAAATGAAATTGCAAAAATGCACTAGAGTTTTATTTAGTATATTATTTATTTTAATATAATTTGGATAATATTATTAAACTCTAACTTTTCATTTTCTTCTGTTTTATATTTTAGTTTTAATAAATCCTCATTAGTTATGTTTATTGGCAATACTAGAAACTATTTTATTTGTATCGATTAGCAATGCTATGAATATGTTCAATCTCACATTAAATTACTTATCACCACTTAAATTTTTAAATTTGTTTAACCAATTGTTTATAATTAAATGACCACCATAACTTAAAATAGTTCATTTCCGTATTTTTCATAATTTAATATGTGTCTGCGATATTTTTTAGTTATATATACTCACGTACTATAAAAATATATTTGTAGCATTACTATGATGTTGCAAATAAAATTAATCTAAATAATTAACTTAATGTGAAAAGTTTTAAACTTTAAGTGTAAAGGTTTAAAAAAAGGTAATTCATCAAAACTTAAGAGAAAATAAAACAATAAAAAGTAATATTCGTTCTGCAAATATATAGTGTTATGTCCATTACAAATTACACAAATTATATAATGGAAATATTCAAACAATTATATTTATTAGTAGGTATTTGTTATTATATTTATTTAATTATTTCAGAAACAAAATTATAACTTAAAAAGTCCATGTGCACAATCTAACATATCAAAAGAGAAAAACATGGAATGAGACCGTTCAAAGAAATGTGAAGTGGAATATGAGATGAATCTTCAAGGAGGTATCTGTAAGGAGTAGAACTCTCTATTAAGGATTTCGGCTTGACCTGGATTAACTCATGCGGGCGACCCCCCAATAGCCTTTATCTCTCAGTGCCCGCAAGAGCTTTGTCCCACATCGACTGAGAGTCTCCTTTAAGTGCAAGGGCTTATATGCGAGGGAGGGGGAGACGACTCTTAGTCGATGTGGGACGAAGCTCTTGCGGGCACTGAGAGGTAAAGGCTACTGAGGTGTCGCCCGCGTGGGTTAACTCAGGTCAAGCCGAAATCCTTAGTAGAGAGTTCTACCCCTTACAGAAATGTCGCTAGTGGGTACATCCTCCTTTAAGTGCAAGGGCTTATATGCGAGGGGGGAAGATGACTCTCAGTCGATGTGGGGTGAAGCTCTTGTGGGTACTGAGAGGTAAAGGCTACTGGGGGTCGCCCGCGTGGGTTAACCCAGGTCAAGCCAAAATCCTTAGTAGAGAACCCTCTACTAAAGATTTCGGCTTGACCTGATCAGGTCGCTAATGAGTACCTCCTCCTTTAAGTGCAAGGGTTTATATGCGAGGGAGGGAGACGACTCTCAGTCGATGTGGGACGAAGCTCTTGCGGGCACTGAGAGATAAAGGCTATTGGGGGGTCGCCCGCGTGGATTAACCCAGGTCAAGCCAAAATCCTTAGTAGAGAGTTTTACCCTTACAGTATCTTTAGGTGGCAATCTCAAGAATTGTAACTGATTGAGAGAAGCAGCGACCAAAGTTGAAGGCGAGTCAGGGGGGATTTGCAATGGGGGCAGCTGCCCCCACTGGAATTTGAAAAAAATATTGGGGTGTAGTTGAAATTTTTTGAAGTTTTAGAATTTGTTAAAG
The DNA here is from genome assembly GCA_963454935.2 of Ilex paraguariensis. NCBI lineage: Eukaryota > Viridiplantae > Streptophyta > Magnoliopsida > Aquifoliales > Aquifoliaceae > Ilex > Ilex paraguariensis. The sequence continues at coordinate 42,139 of CAUOFW020001946.1, forward strand.
ATTGCTCCCACTGAAAATCTTTTAAACTTAAGGGTAGTAATGTATATTTTCAAACATGTGGGTTCCTTTAAACGTTAGCAAAAGTAAAAAGTTACTTTATCAGGGCACAGGTCCCTGTTTTCTTTGTTCCGGCCAACACTTCGTCCGTCGCCTTTGTGATCTTTCTCTGTTCAACGTCCGTGGATCCTTAGGCTCTCTCTTTGTTGTAGCTCTGCACTCTGAAAATTCGTTCCCTTCAGTTTTTTACTCTTTAGTAGTACCTCTCTATTTTTTACTTCAATTATTATTGTCAAGATCTATTGGAAAGACAACTTAAAAGGAAGGAAGTTTAGGAGATTCTTTCAAAGCTGGCTTATCAGAAGGTAAACAATGAAGGATTTCTTTGATTTCGATCATTATTATATGTTTTTAATTTTTGGTGTCGTGATTAGGGTTTTCAAATAATTGGATTTTTATGTTTGGAATTTATATGTTATAAATTATTTTTTGGATTAAATCATTTCGATTGATTAGGCTTGAGTAAATTGATTGTAATGAATTAAGTTATTCCTATATCTAAGATTGATTTAGCTAAAAAAAATCTTGACCTGATTTAGTTATTTTTTTTTGGACCCTAGATTGATTTAATTGACTTGTGACAGATTTGATTTTTTTAAACTATTTTGATGTATTTTGCATGAATAATGCATACTAAGTTATGTCTGACTAATTTTTTAATCAACTATTGATAAAAAGTTTTTGTCAGATTCTATAGATAATAACTTCATAATATTTTTTTTTGTTGATTTTTTTGTATTTCTCTCGTATATAAAGGTTGTCTTTAATTAATATTCTTTTAATGAAACAATGTTTTTGGTGAAAACAATGTCAATAATTAGAGTTAAATATTTATATGTTTAAAATTGTCCCCACATAAAAAGTTATCTGGCTCCGCCGTGAGGGGAGTCATCTATCTATTTTCTATGAGTTTGTTGACGCCATTGCCATATCAGAGAGAGGGAGAGAGCCATGAGAGTTAAAGAATGTAGATTGGCATAGAGGGATTGGGTTAACGGTTTTGTCAAAGTGATTGGCTTCTTAGACGACACTTGGAATTACTGATTATGCTGCTAATAAATATACACACAGACCCTTAAGGTTTGCATGCACATGACACGTAGACTCTTATTATTAATATTCGTTATATATCCATTAGTAAATTATATCTAAACATCTAAAATTTGAAACATATAATACTTAGCTCCCCCAAATTTAAAATATTATATTTAGACAAAAAATATTCTAATTAAATATAGGATATCAAATGTTTTAAATTTTATAACTAAAATTCAAGTTCTATTATGTTCTTTATTGAAATAAAATCAAAAATCAAAATTTAATTTTTTCTTAAAAAAATTATAATTAGTACTGTTGATGCCAAATTTTGGATTATATCTACGTCAATTTGTTGGACTTCGATCAACTGGAAAAGAAATTGGAGGCTAGAGGGGACCTCTGTGGGTTGACTCTCTGATACATAAGTTAGTAAGTGATTTAAAAGTATAAACTATATTTAGAAACTAAGAGTGGCATACCTGGACCATTTTTGGATTAAATGGACTTGTCACATTGGATCAATTATTTTATTATCAAGTACAAACATATAAAATAAGTCTGCTTAACACATTTGCATGTTACATTATGTCAACCATTGACATAAAAACTAAACAAAATTTCAATTTTTTTGAGAAAAAAATAGTAATCAGTATAAATAAATCAAAGAACTTAATTTAACACTCATTTACATACAATTATATTTTCTATTGGAATAAAATTTAAAAACCAAATAAGGGATTAAACTATAATTGTGCAATATCTTTTATCTTTAATTGAGGTAATTTGGTTGTTTAATAGATTTTGCTAATTTCGTAACTAATAAGGGGTCTAAGTGTAATATTTTAAATTTGAGAGGTCAAAGTGTTATACGTTTACAAATTTCAAAGGGTCTGAGTATAATTTACTAATAATATCCAAAGTCTCTAAGCTAAGTGTTGTGCGTGTACAAATTTTAAAGAGTTTATATGTAATATTTTAAATATCATGGATTTAAGTGAGTAAGTGATAAATCTCACGGATATTGAGTGTAATTTTTTCTAACTAAAATGAATGTAATTAATTATATATTAATTAAGAGAAAACTAAAAGACAAGAAGGATTCCATTGACCCCCGAAAAAATTGTCACCGATGAAAAAAAATGGATTATCAAAAGTTAAATTTTGTAATTAAAGCTTAAATATTAATGTTGTTACTATCAAAAGATTAACGTCGTTAATCTATATAATAAAGTAGTTAAATTATTTGTCTTGAATTTTTCACAGTCAAATCTTTTGAAAATTATTGATCCGATGATCCTAATTGAACATTCATTCTTTTTATAACTTTAGGACTCATATCTCTTCTCTATTTCATACATCCAAATATTTATCTCTCTATCTCATATCCCTTTTATATACACTATATATATGTATATATCTCTTAGACATTTTAAATATACTCTCCCCAACACACATTTTCTCATCTCTCATATATATAGATATCTATCTCTTTGTGTTATTTGTATTTTTATTTTTAGTGCTTCTTTACCTAAAGTAGCAGCTTTGACATGATTTTATTGTGGTTAAATATTATGTGTTAAATATGCTATTGTTATTTTTTAGTAATTCTATACTCATACATTTGTATGATTTTATAGATAAAAAAATATTTAAATGTTAAAAAAAAAATTTCAAAACCAAGCTAATCAATCACCAATAAAAAAAAATAAGTGAAATCAATTGCACCAAAAAAATTAAAAAATTCAAAGCCAAGTAATCACCAATAAAATAAAATAAAAAACAAGTGAAACCAAGTCCACAAAAAAAACAAAAAAAATTCAAAGCCATGCTAATAATCAATAAAAAAAATAAGTGATACAATTGCACCAAAAAATTAAAAAAAATCAAAAGTCATGCTAATCACCAATAAAAAAAATAATAAGTGATTGAATTTATAATTATATTATATTATTAGGTTGAATGGTGACGATTGTGATAAATTCATATGTTTTATAAATGAGTAAGATTTTATTTATTACTTAAAAATTATAAATTTTATTAGGTTTCGCTAGTATTTTTTTTATTTTGAGGTATTTGATACATGTGATGTTGTTTTGGGGAATTTTTTATACATTTTTGTGATAGTTCTATTAATATGGAGGATATAATTGACAGTATATTTTGGGTCATTTTAAAAAAATTGATATAAATATTTTTGGGTCATTTTCTCTTTCAATTTGGACAATTACTTTCGATTTTTTTATATGTTATATAGTGTTTTTAGGCATGATCAATGACTAGTTATTTTATAAGGGTTATTATAGTCAAATAAAAACATTCCATCTATATTATATTTTAGGGTTAATTGCATTGAGGGACCCAAAATATGATATTTGTCTAATTTTAGTATTTAATATTTCAATTGTATTATTTTAGTCCTTAAAATATTGAATATAATTCTATGTGGTCTCTTAAGCATATAATGTCTAGATTGCTAATAATTTTTTATTATAATTTTTTTATGTAATAACTAAATATAGATAAAAAAATAATTTAGATAACTTTTAACTAATTTTCTATGGGTTAATTGCAAGTTGCACCCTGAAAGATCATTCGAATCTCAATTTACACCCTCAAAGATCAAAAATCCCAATTTACACCCTCAAAAATAAAAAATTGTATCAATGTGCACCCCCAAAGATCAAATATCTCAATTTGTACCTTCAAAGATAGGAATTTGTATCAATATGCACCCCCAACGATAAAACATCTCAATTTGCACCTCAAAAATAGAAATTTATCCAATATACTATGAAATTCAAAATCAAGCTTACCATTTGAATGTCTAATAGAATAAAGGGTTGCATATTGAGTGATATATTGCATTGGATATAAAAAATATTATATAAATATCTACATTCTATTAGACATTCAAATGATAAGCTTAATTTTGAATTTTAAAATATATCGGACCCACAAAATAAAGAGTAATATGAAATTATAATTTTTTATTAAAATAAAATCATATTTTTTAATGGTTATATTAACATATATCAATGAAAAAAAGTTACGTGTAACATGTGCACAAACGTCATGAGATGTAGGAGTAATATTCTAAATGTGAAGGGGTCCAAATGATTAAGTGACAAGCATGAGAGGATCTAAATATAATTTATCTATTTAGTTTTAAATGCACATTGATACAAATTTCTATCTTTGAGGGTGTAAATTGAGATTTTTGATTTTTGGAGGTGCATATTGATACAAATTTCTATTATTGAGAGTGTAAATTGAAATTTTTGATCTTTGGAGGTGTAAATTGAGATTCGAACTATCTTTCGGGGTACAACTTGTAATTAATCCAATTTCTATCTAAATTTTAGTCAAATAGTTATCTAAATTATACAATTTTGATTATGAGGTATTCAAATTTTAATTAAAAGCTATCCATATTACACATTTTTGGTTAATAATTATCTAATTTTTTGTCAAGAGTTACCTAAATTATTTTTTGTCCATATTAGATATCACTTGATATGTCTATAATAAAAGATGACTAATAATTTGAATATTATCTGCTTTAAAGGTCAAATAAAAATATATTTAATATTTCAATAATCAAAATAATACAATTAAAACATTAAAAACTAAAATAAAATAAAATCTATATTTTAAACACTTCTAATGCAATTAACCCTTCTAAAGTAGTATAGATAAACTAAAATTTCTTAAATCTTTCTGTAGTGCAATTCGTCCTAAGTTGAGTAAACTCCTCCGGGATCTTTTTCGTCCTCCTCTGTAACTCTCTTTTGCCCCTAGCCCGGTAGGCTTCTACTCCTCTGTCCAATGCTAAACCCACTTTCTTCCATGGCCCCTCGTTAACAATCACGCACCTAAAACCCACATGCCTTTCTACTCCATGTGAATGCGAGTTCAGGGAAGGCGCTTTTTTGCGAGAAGTCAAAATCGTTGATCCAACGACACTAAGCACCTAATGGCAGATCTACAATCTCCCCCATCACATCCACCTCCTCCACCGCCACCAACGCCACCGCGCTCCACCACGGATCTCTTCGGTGACCCGATCGATTCCCATCCCTTATGGTTCAAGCAGTCCTCATTCCTCGATCCAAACTTCGACTCTAACGCCTACATCTCCGACCTCCGAACGTTTGTCCCATTCGAAACCCTCCGATCCGAGCTTAACTCCCACCTTTCTTCCCTCAAGCACGAGTTAATCGAGCTCATCAATCGCGACTACGCCGACTTCGTCAATTTGAGCACCAAGCTCGTGGATGTCGATTCGGCCATTGTTCGGATGCGGGCCCCATTGAATGAGATCAGAGAAAAGATATTGGTGTTCCGTGGGACAGTGGAGGGATCTTTAATGGCGTTGCAGAGTGGGTTGAAACAAAGGGCGGAGGCTTCGGCCGCGAGGGAGGTGTTGGAGCTTTTGCTCGATACCTTTCATGTTGTGTCAAAGGTAAGAGTACAGATTTTTCGGATTTGAAGTGTATCCTAGTTTTTTCTGAGAGGATTTTAACTGCATATAATGTTGGTATTTTGGGGTGATGGTTTTGAGTTTGGTAATTGCAAAAGTGAGAAGAAGTTGAGATTTCTGATATTGGAGTGGCATTGGAGGAAATGGAGAACTTCTTTATAGATTTAGTCTATTTTACTCTCTGTCTGCCCAGAAAATTTAGGAAAATAACACATATTTGAATTTTGGGAGCTTAGACATTTTACGCATTTTAAATGGAAACGGGGATAATCTACTTGGAGATTTACTATATGGCCGGGGTACAATTCTTGAGGAAATGTAGGATGGTACTTAATGTAACTTATGTTTGTATTCACTTTCCGAAAAAAAAATATTTGTATTCAATTTTTTCGTTTTTCAAAAAAGTACTATGAGCATGGTACAGTTGGAATGATACTACACCTTCAAGAATGTAGGATTGCATTTTATGTAACTAATATTTGTATTCAAAATTTTCCTTTTTGATAAAAGAAATTGATCCTACACCTTCAATATTTTACTTTGAAATTAACTTAGAATCCTCAGATTATGAAGAGAATACTAGTTAACATCCCTTGAATACCCAGAAGCATCTAGCCCTTTTGCTTGGTGGGATGATGCAGGACCAGAAACCAAATTTCTTTTTGGGATCTTTGAATTACCATAACTTGAAGCTAACAAATGGGAACTTTCAATCAACTTAGTTGTACACAATTATGTACTGAAAGTATCTTGGTCGACTAAATATTCTGTGTTAATTGTATACTTGGTCTTTTTTCTATGCAAACAAAAAGACACTTCATACCCTTTTGAAGGATATGAAATATTGCTTCATTTGGTTGCTGAGGATGTGTTGGCAAAGAGGAGTTGAAATCTTGGCCCTACCAAATTGTAGAAGGTGCAAATGAAGTAGAATTTTGGATCTTAAATTCTTCATTGTTTCAATGCAAACCTTGTTCTAGCTTTCTGAAAAGAAAAGAAAAAGCATAAATTTAGAATTACCATGTGTTTTACTTTGTTTTCTTTCCAATCAAATGGAGGGTCACATCTAGGGATGAAGCGAGGATTATTTTCTTAGAGGCCCAAATAGTGATGTAACTGGACATTTGTCTTCAATGGGGGGTCATTCACTAAGCAACAACTAATGTTAAATTTTTAGTTGAGTAAAATATATCAAAATCATTTTTTTACATGATCCATCATAATATTATTTATTCTTAGTAAATAGAGAAATTTGATTCAAGGTTGCTGAGCGAATTAGTTGTAGAACACTTTAGATTAATTCGTGAAACAATCAATAATTTAAGTCAATTTTATTGCATAATCATTTGAGAACAACTAAAATTTATCATGTCTTTGCAAATTACGAAAAGCAGCACAAAAGGAAACAAAGAGTGTGCAGGTCTTTCAAAAAGTTGTTTTATACGGATTTGAACCCTTTGTATTTAGGTTCTGGTGAATGATATTTTGTTCCCATAAACTATGGCCTTTATTTCACCCCATCCATTTAGGATTGATTTAGATATATTGCACCACAAATCGTTCAAATGTGTGATATTTTATACAAATTTTTAAATTTAATTTTGCACAACTCGTTAAATTGAAAAAAAAAAAATCCACAACAATATTCTAAATGGTTAATGGTATAACATGTTCAATCAATAATTGACAGAAACAAGGAAACCAAAATCATAATTTTTAAGAATATAAAGTATAATTTTAAAACTTGAGAGGGTCATATAAAAATAAAAAAACTTAACTTAAGGAGGAGGCGAATATAATTTCAAGTGGTGTAAACATGATTTTTGAAACTTGAAAGAGGGGGGGGGGGGGCGTGGCTCCCTTGGCCATAACATGGCTCTGGCCATGGTTGCATATTTTTTCTGATGGTCTTTATGTATATTGTTTTCAAGGAAACAAGAATAAAATGAATGATAAAAGTTTGAAGAGTACATGAGAAAAAGGGGGTCCGGTAGATAATACAAAATTGAAAATAAGATTAAGAAGCTAAAAGCAAAAAACAACAATGATCCGTAATCGAAAAGAGCGGAATTCCTTCGAAAATTCTTTTGTTGTGGAAGCCTAAAGAGGTGCCATCTAGAGTGGGAAGGTTTTATCTTATGCGTCCCAATTATGTGTGGAATATCTTAACACCTAAATATGTTCTTTGGGTATGGTCATTCATTTGCATTTCCAAGCTTTTTGAAGCAGATATAGAGTATTGTTAGTGATAGAAGAAAAGGGAAACAAAATTAATTGGTCTGGTTGGTTCCCAATGATTTGTGCATATTGTTGAAATGAAGTTTTGATTCTTCTGAGTGAAGGTTGAGAAACTGATAACAGAGCTGCCTAGTTTGCCTGCCGATTGGTCCAATGGAGATGTGAATTATACAGAAAATGGTCATTTAAGCAATGGTATCTCCTTACAACATGCTGAAAATGGAACAAGTCTCAGGGAGACTCAAAGCATGCTTTTGGAGAGAATTGCCACCGAAATGAACAGGCTCAACTTCTACATTTCCCATGCGCAGGTCTTATCATGCTCTCATCCTTTTGTTAAGTCATTCTTGATTGTTGGACTTGTCCTAGGATTTGTGATTATGGTAACATTAAACTACTATTGCTTGTTTTTGGAGATCTGTTACTGCAACTTGTAAGTTTTTTCCCCTGAAAGATTAAAGTTTAGTGTTGGTCCAGAGCATCACTTGGTTGCCTCTAATATAACCTATGATTGCCAAGGTGAAATGTCCTGCTGAGCAAATAGGTGCTAGTTCTTAGTTTTCACAATTCATTTAACATTTATGATAGATTATATATATAGCTGTAGTCCAATCTAAGAGAAATAGCAAGGAGGATTTGAAACACTGCTGAGTTGACAATATAGAATTTGAAGTGGGTTTGGGCCACATGAAATACTTCGAAACAAATGCGAATTTTTAAACTTCATATCTCAGTGGTACCAGCGCATTGAAGTATGAAATATCGAGTATAAACTCCGATTATTTAATCAATGTATCAATAATCAATCAAATATTCTTGTCTACGTGAGTATATTATGTGGATAAACAGGAGCTGAGGCTGCTGAGCTACATAGATCCCTAGGTCACCCTTTCCCTTAGTATAAAAAAGAAAAATTACCTTTTTGTCAAAGAAGCTGACAATTATGATAACCTTCTTACACACATATAATAATGCTAATGCAATTACATCTTTCTTCCCTAGCCCAAATCACTGTGCTGCCAGATAGCTATAATTTTTGTGGTATAATAGCTGTCCTCTTGTGACCTTTTCTTTTATTTTTCTCTCCCTATGTATCTAATGCATTTTCAGCTTGCGTATGAGTCTCATCATACTGGTAGTTATGCAACATTTAGGGCAATAACCTAGACATTCCTTACAAACAAGTAGCTATCTTTGCTTGAGCTATTGCAACGCATGCATGGAAGAACAGTCAATACCTTTTCATCAGATGTGCTATCTCAAATGTGTTTGAAATTCTCAATTCCTCTATCCTGAGGATATGGTGGAATTATGTTTGTGTAATATTTTATTGTTTTTGAATTGGTTAATTTCCTCTGGTACGTGTTAATGCTCTATTGAGGATCTGCATCCACCTAGTTTCTATAGATTAAATTCCATTGTGAAGAATCAGTGGATTCTAAATAATGGTGTTAATAACTTATGCAAAGTCTTTTCTCTATTATGGCAGTACAGAATCTGCCCTTCATTGGGAACATGGAGAAGAGGATACAGAGTGCTAGTGCATTGTTGCACACAAGCTTGGGATGCTGTTTTGTAGATGGCCTGGAACATCGGGATTCAATTGCAATATACAATTGCTTACGTGCATATGCAGCGATTGATAATACCAAGAGCGCTGAAGAAATTTTTCGTACAAATGTTGTGGCACCGTTGATACAGAAAATTATTCCAAACAATTCATTGGGGGTCACTGGTGGGGCATCTGGAGATGCACTTGAGGAGGATTATAAACAAGTCAAGCAATTTGTTGAAAAAGATTGTAAATTTTTGTTGGAAATTTCTTCTACAGGTATAATCATTAACCTTTGTTGCTGGGTTCATGAATTTTGATTCAACAATCTCTTGCTTTTCCAATTTTCGTTTCTGATATGACTGCCTCAGATATGAGCATTTTATTTCTTTAATACCTTTTATTTGACTGGGGTCTATTTGGATGCTGAACCAGAAATTCTTTCTATCTTCACATATCCTTCTCCAATCCTTTTTACTTCTTTGGTCATCCTGTTTTTAATCTGCATGATGTTCTTCAATCTCGCTTTCATTTTGAGTAATTGATCAATATGAAGAAAATAGACTTGCATTTCATATTCTGAAATAATAAAAGGTGTGCTGTATGCCTGCGCTTTCTTGCTAGTTTCTTATGTTTCAAAGCTGGCAGCAAAAAAGGATAGGAAACAACAAATTTTTTATTTTATGTTTATTAACCACGTGCAGTGTTTGACATGGCGTGCAGAAAATTCAGGTTTGCATGTATTTTGCTTCCTGGCTAACTCAATCCTTAAAGAGGTTCTCTCGGCAATCCAAAGGGAAAAACCAGGGGCCTTTTCTCCTGGAAGACCTACAGAGTTTCTAAAAAATTATATATCAAGCCTGGATTTCTTGACTCATTTAGAAGGTAGTAGAAAGACTTCTGTTGTATCTCTATTTCCAATTATGGCCGGTTAAAATACATTGTATATGCATATAACTTTTTTATTTGGGTTATAACATCCAATGGTTATGCAAGGTTACTGCCCATCCAGATCTGCGGTTGTGAAATTTCGAGCGGAGGCAGTCTATATTGATTTTATGAAGCAGTGGAATGTTGGGGTCTATTTCTCATTGAGGTACTCAGTATTATTAGACAATTGCTAGTCTGTCAGAATAGAAAAAATCAATTTATTTCTATGTCCTGCTTATCCTCCCGTTCCCCTCACCCTCACCCTCACCCCACCCTCACAAAATCAAAAAAAGAAAAAGAGAGGGTAAAAAAACCAATAAGAACATAAAGCAATGTCATGAGCAACTGATATAAATTTGTAGCCTCAGGTTTCAGGAGATTGCCAGGGCTTTGGATTCTGCACTTGTGGTTGCTAGTCTTATGCCAGTTCAGAACTCAAATTCTTACCAACAAAATTCTCAACATTTAAAGTTAAAGCAAAGTGTCTCTCTTTTAGAGTGCTTGAGATCCTGCTGGAGAGAGGATGTTCTTGTTCTTTCTTGCTCTGACAAGTTTCTTCGCTTATCTTTGCAGCTCCTTTCTAGGTCAGTGTGAATTTTGGAATGAGAAAATTTGAACTTTCCTATATATTAGAACTAATTTGCTGACCTTCGAATTATTTGATTGCATAATCCTTATAGATACTCAAATTGGTTGTCAGCTGGACTGGCTGCTCGTAAAGCTGGTAATGCTGGCTCGAGCACTGGGTCTGAATGGGCTATTTCTGCTCTACCAGATGATCTCATATATGTATGTATGCATCATTTGTTAATATCAGTATATCGTACTTTCTTCTCTGGAACAATTTTTTTCTATGATCGGTTTGCTATTTGCTCTTTCCAGGGTACACATTTTGTTGGTTGTTTTTTTTTTTTTTTTGGGTGGGGGGGAGGGGTTCAATGATGGAGGAATATCTTATTCAATTTTTTCTTGGTAAGTCTCTTTAGGGAGGGACATGCCCCTGGTTTTCCATCTCTGAAATCTAATTGACGGGGAGAAGATTTCTGTGATAATGATCATCGTGGAAAATGAAATCTGTTTGAACTATAAATAGAATAGTTACTGCATGACAATACCGACTTACTGACCTAGTTTTTGGGCATCCTAACCAGAACTACCTAGAAAGACTCAGGTCCTGGCATATGCTATTTGATGTTTTAAAATGTCCAAGGATATCTCTTAGGATGTATTTGCCGGCAGAACATGGATGTGGTAAGCACATGTTGAACCTGAACCAAGCAAACTATCTGTTTTCTTTGGGCTAATGATGCAATCTGTCAATGGAATTGCAAAAGAAGCCTTGATGCCTATGTTATGTACTCTGCAGCTAATCTTTCTGTTGGGGATTGAAGAATTTGCATTTAAATTTTACTTTTGAGTAGTATAACATATAAACAATCACTTATTCAAATAACCTTTATATAGGATGTTTGATATATCGTCTTGCTTATGTGAAATAGCCAATTAAGAAGGAAAAATTATCTGATTTGCATTTTGTTCTTCATTAAGTCTCTGCATGGAGATATTACTGATATTACTGGTCTTTACGGTATATGAGCATGGAAATTAAGTGGATTCTTATCTTGTAGTAAAAGTATATATAGTTTGGTGTTCTACTCTATAAGTGTCGTGGCGTGGTACAATGGTAAAAGCCAAGGCTTTCAAAAGCAAGAATGCTGTTACATTTACAATATTTCTTTGGCATCTCTGGTGTGATGTACTTTATAACAAGCAAAAGTAGGTTGGCTAAATATGAAAGATCTGGATTCACACTGAAGACCCCAGGGCAGTTACCTTATGTCTGTGATTTCTTTAAGTCCATTACTTTTCTCAATTACAATTTTTTTCTTCCATTTTTCACATCCATATTTTTTTTCACTTACTCCTCCTGAATTCTAGTTAGAGAAACTTGTTAACAATTTGAGAAGCTTGAGCTTCATGTTTTTATGTGTGCGACTTATGATGTATAGACTACATCTTATTGATGCCATTATACCCTATGCAATAGGTAACCATGCTTAATTTACATGAAATTTTCTTTTGCAGGTGATTCATGATTTAGATTGTCTGGTGATGGAGATTTGTGGTGATTACCTGGGACAAGTACTTGAGCTTCTCAAGTCATGCTCTGCCGAAATACTTGATCTTGTAAAACAGAGCATTTTACAGGGTGGAAAATCTTTAAAGGAGCTTGTACCTCAAGTGATGAACTCAATAGTAGAAACACTAGTTGAGAAGTCTGTGGAGGTAAGCTATATATCTAATCATAGTTTTTCTTTGAGTTTGCTATGCAATGTTGAATGGGTGAATCTAAGTGGAGATGTGGTGCCAGATTTTATGTTCAACTTGATGCTTGTAATTAATTCATATTGTTTAAAATTGATGTAGGACTTGAGACAACTGAAAGGAATAACTGCAACGTACAGGATGACTAATAAACCTCTCCCTATCAGACATTCACCATACGTCACAGGAGTGTTACGACCTTTGAAGGTATGCATTCTTCTTCCAATTATAGGATATATTGCATCAGTCTTCCTCTTGTTTTGAGTACAGTACTACTACTACGACTGCTACTAGTAGTAGTTGTAGTAGTAGAAGAAGAAATACTGTTTTAGCAGTAGTGCAGGATCTGGAGTGATAACAAGGTGTCTGTACTGGAAGGTGCAGCTGTATCACCTCCTTTTCCGAGGGGGAGTTACTGCTTGTTGGTTATATTGGTTCGACACTGCTTCATGCAAAAAGGTGGATGCTCTATATAAGTTTAACATGGAGATAATGCTCTATATAAGTTTAACTTGGAGATGAGAGTCTTATTTTGTTTGTTGGTGATAAAGTGACCAAACGCATGAGCTTATTATCATAGACCAGGAAAAGTTGATAGGATCCCCTTTTTCATGTACTCATGTCCCCTGGATGGCAACATGGGACGGGAAAAGGAAAAAGGGGGGGTGGGGTTTCTCTTGCTTTTGGCATAACAGGCCTCCAATGAGACATGCTGGTACAATGGGCTGTTAGCTCCGTGGTAGAGTACACCCCCGATAATTGTGTCATTTGCTTGGGTTGGGAGGGTTCTCAACTACATGGATTCAAAGTGCTCATTGTGCGTGACCCTCAGATGTCAATTCTCCACAGAACCTTTGCATGGCATAACATCTTGTTCGAATCGAAAATTCATTCACTATATTAAAGTGGGAAATTTAATCATGGTGAAGTAATATTGAGAGTATTTTAAATCACAATGCAGTCTTCTCTTTTAAAATTGATTATTAGTGCCTTAGAGTCCATTGTATCTGATCCTTCTTGCTTGGGAAGAGTTATTTAATTTTACAACCTTTTCTAGTTTGCAATTGCAATGTCACGAACATTTCTGAGGATGTTATGTGATTTATGTTGATGTTTTGACCTTATGAATTAGAAAGGCACAATTTATTTATTTATCAATCAATTTTCTGGGGACTTCTTTCGCTAGGCATTTCGGGTTGCTGTTCAGTCTGATATTGTGGTTTGGGGGGATTTGGCATAACTTCTATAAGAAGCAAAAAAATCACTTACCTTCAAGATTTTTTGATTTGTTTTTTATTTGGGAAGGTGAGCAAGGATTGCACTACCGTTGGTCCTACAAAATGAGCAAATTGCCAGAGACCAATGGTAGGCCGGTCGGAGGCACTTCAATGCCTAAGTCAGTAATGGTTCTGAAAGAGAGGAACATAATTTGCAGGATTCTTTTGTGTACCTTTAACTCAGGCTTAACCTGGTTTTTATAAGGTTGTACGGCATAGTCTATGCCACGATTTAGCTTTTGGACACATTAGGTGGCACATCTAATGTTTAGCTGAATCCTTTTTGGATGCTAGGATCTCTCCTAAACTTCTTCTGTCTGCTTATAAGGATGTGATGAATGTTCTTCTGTGATTAGGGCAACGTTTCTGTCAATTTAGCCTTGTCTTGCTCTCTTGCTTGTTGAAGGGTCTGTATAAAAGGCTATTTGTGCGTTGTGCTTTTTGAATTTACTATTTTGACATCATCTGCATGGTTTAACTGTGGTTGATGTGGTGCTTCCCTTGTGTTTCTTGCACGTGCTTTTGGTCACGTGTTTCAAGGCACATAATCTCATTAACTATCCTAATCATGCACAGTTGTTTTATGCCCCTTCATGTTCTATCTTTTGTTATTTTTCATAATGCAAGATCTGACACATGCAGGTTTTGTTCACGTTTATTGTACCGGTGTTATTTCCAATAAAATACAGAAAATATAACTTGTTATGATTTATGACACTCCTAATTGTAGGAATCATGTCATCATCCTTAAAAACCTAGAAATACTCCTTGGTCTGTGCCATGATTGGACTGGTTACATTAGACTGTAGACATAATAATATTTCTTTGCATTAGCAAGGTATACATGCCTGGGGGCAATCTGGGGGCAATGTTATATTTTCCACCATATTTAAATTCTTTGTTCCATCCTGTTCTAATGGAAAGTGTGATGCTATACATAGGATCTATATCGGAGTGCTTTTGCTAATCAATTAACTTCAAAAAAATCACACTTTCATTTAAAGGCCCCACTTTTTGCAGGCATTTTTGGATGGAGAGCGAGCGGTCACATATCTAACAACTGAAATCAAGAATGAAATCTTACACGGCACTGCCTTTGAGATTACTGGTCGTTATCATGAATTAGCTGCAGACCTTGTTAATGTGGTTAGTATATTATATCGATATTCTGTAGTGAAATTTTAGCTCCCCACCTCTTCTTGTACTACCTTTTTTGTCTTGAACACTCCTGATTTATAGGTTTTTGTCATCTTGGCCAGGCTAGGAAAACGGAGTCTTCACTTCAGAAGATACGTCTGGGTGCACAAAGGCGAGCTGGAGCAAGCTCAGATGTCTCAGACCATAATGTGTCTGATACTGACAAAATATGTATGCAATTGTTTCTTGATATTCAGGTAATCTTTGAATAAATCTTGTAATTAGTAAAGAGTGGAAGCTTGCAAAAGTTTTAATTTTTTAACTTTTCTTCATTTCACCAGGAGTATGGGCGCAACCTTAATGCTCTTGGAGTTGATGCAGCAAAAATTCCTGCATTTCGTTCTTTGTGGCAGTGTGTTGCTCCTTCAGACAGGCAGAATACAATAAACTTCTAGTTTCGTTACTAAAAACTGCATGACTGGAAAATGATGTACTTGGCGGCGAGTAGCCGAGTGTATTTTTGTCCTTTTGGGCAAGTGGTTATCTTGCAACTGGGAGCAGCAGCATTTGGCATTAGAGGCTTGTAGACATGCCATTTCTTTTTCTCTGCAAAATATTCCTGTGGAAAAGTGGCAGATCATATGGCTGCTGAGCATTTCACAAGTGGGAGACGAAGCATTTTGGCGTGAGAGGCACATGAGTATACATTTCCCTTTTCCCTTCTAATTATTTTTGTAGTTAGGTTTTTGTTCTGTAATGCATTTTTGGTTGCTGCTATGTATTTAGTAGATACGATTTCACATCCATCTTATTTCCAATTGACATTCATCTTACACAATCCAATATGCAAGAGGGTTGTACTGTGTAAATTCGTACTGCTGTGTTAATGATGAATAAATTCTTACATTCAATCTGTCCAAGACAAGAACACAGTTCAGTAGCTTCTGGTAAAATACAACATGCTTCCATTTTTGTTCTATTTTTCCGTTGTTGGCCTGGCTGCAATCTCCATCCATCTGTGCCCCTCCCGCCACTCCCATTGCCCCTAGAAGGGCTCCAACCGGACATTTTGCATGGGGAATATACATTCCAAAGTCTGAAAGAACTAGCACCAAGAATATTGCTTGGTTTTCCTTTTCTCAAGCATCTATGAAGTATGGTAATTGGTAACTTTTTTTTATGTATTTTTTTAAAAAAGAAATTTAAGTAGAGTTTATTTTTGTATATTTAATTTTTTATTTTTTTGTTTATATTTATTTATTTTTGTTTTTCCTTCTCATATACATTCATTATTTTCATCTGTGATCCAATGCATGTGCCTATTGGGGCGACTGCTATGAAGTGAGAAAATATACTTAAGCTTTTATGATTCAATTATTTTTTTACATAAAAAATTCATAAAAATACTTCACCAAACAATAGCTTAAATTCTCAATGTCTGCACCTACCCCCCCCAGCCCCCCAAAAAAAAAAAAAAAAATCCCGGAGGAAAAGCAAAAAAGAATAGCTCCGAGGACCATTGATTTATTCTCAGCAACAGAATGGAGCTTGCAGATGTCATTAGTCGAATTGATTGAAAAAATTAGAATCTCAATACTGGTTAACATGCAAGATCGTAACAGGTATCCTGTTATGTACAAAGCCCAGATTAATAATATTTCATTGTGAAAGTAACATGCATTGCAAAACATTCATAAGAAGATTTATTACACACTGCTGATTCATTGACCAGGACCGCCAGATTTAGGAAGAATTATATTCAGATCTCCTGAAGTTTGTTATTTAATCACTTAGATTTTTAATATTTAAAATATTACATATAAACTCCTTAAGGTTTGTACGCGCGTAACAATTAGACCTCTGTCGTCAATGTCCGTTAGAATATCTCTAAGCAAATTATATTTAGACTCCTTAAAATTTGTATGTGTATAATATTTAGACCCCTCCAGTTTAAAATATTATACTTAGACAAAATATTATAGTTGGGATAGTTTGATCGTTTAATAGGTAGTATAAATGTATGCTAATTACAATTTTTTTAAAAAAAAATTGAATTTTTATTTTTGATTTTATTATAATAAATGATATAATAAAACATGAATTTTGGTTATAAAATTTTAAATATTTGATATTCTATATTTGATTGAATTATTTTTTGTCATAGTATAATATTTTAAACTTGAAAGGTTTAAATATTATACGTCTATACATTTTAGGGGGTTTGAATATAATTTACTAACAAATATTTTAATGAACATTGACGATAGAGGTTTAAGTGTTACGCACGTACAAACTTTAAGGGATCTATATGTAATATTTTACATATCGGGTCTAAATAATTAAATGACAAATCTTAGGAGGTGTAGGTGTAATTTTTCCCTAGATCTCTCTTCGTGTTCTTTCATCAGGTTTACTTGTACAAAGTTTGTCCATGGCATCTCAGTGAAATTAATACAAATGCACCACTAATCATTAAGATCATAAGTAAAACAAAACCGTCGCAAAACCATGCTCAATCACCAATTTACTACTAAGACAGGCTACGAGACTAATTTCTATCTGTCCTCCTTACTTATCAAGATAGATTTACAGCAGAAACAAAGAAAATATTGTTGCTGATGATATATTCTTACTACTGAGTTGGCTTCATTATACCGACAACGTGAATTAATTTTGTTGACTTTTTCAAAAAAAAATCCAGAGGGCAGGCCGCTTCTATCTAAACATAGCGGGAGAATGACAGAAAATATAAGAAAGAAATTTTTTATGTGTTTGTTGAGCATAAAATGGAAAATGCTGAAAAAAATTTTTCTTTCGTGCTTGAATTTTCTCATAACTAACCAACTTTTTTTTCTCGTAAACAATACAAAAAAATGCAAGAAAGTTATGATTTATATTTAGCTTCTTATTTTACCCTTTTTTTTTTAAAAATATTTATTGATTATTAATTTTAAAAAATATTAGTATGGATTTCATTAACTATATAATTTGGTCCAAAGATTTTCATGCAGGTGCTTGTTATATAATTAGGTTACAAGCCACTTTTTTAAAAAAAATTTAAACTTTCAATTATAATACATATTTTTTTTTCTTTAGGCTGATTTAATATAATTAAAGATAATTTGGATAATTAGAAAATTTTATTGTAATTTTATTTTCTTTCAAAGAATATAATGAAATTTTTTTTTAGACTTTCTTGCAATTTTTTTATCTAATCAAATATATGCATGAAAATATATTTATATTATTTTTTTTTCTTTCACTTCACTATATGTCATTTTTACTTTTCATTAGTTTTTCTTTCTAACCAAACGGACCCTTAATTCTCATTGCCTACTGGAAGGCGATCTTTTTTCCGCATTCTTCCATTTATTTTGCTACCGTTGCCTCCAAATCAGATGAAATCATATTCATATCCTCGAAATACGGCCAACTACTCTTGCTTTTCTCATCACTGTTATTTTCCTCTTAAAGCAGGATCAAATCAGTAACGAGGAACAGAAAGTAGTTACCATCACATGTAACAAAAGATGCAGAATTGAATGATGTAGGATTTCAAGGGTTACCATACAGCAGGTGGAATGTGAATGAGTTTCCTCATACAGTGAGGGAGAGGTTGGACAGTGTGTGGGGTTCTCCTTCTTGGTTGAATGCATTTCCAGGAAGTATGGTTACCCACATCCCTAATTCTAACTACGATAATTATCAGCTACTGTTAAGAGAGGCATGGAAAGAAGAAGAAGAGGTTCAAATTTGAACAAATGTGGACTACTGATCCAACTTGGGATGAGGTTAGTTGGAGTTGCTGGAAAGTGGCAAGGACATATGAAAAAGCAATGCAGTTCATAAACAATATTTAGATCATGTCGATTTTAGAATTTTGAAGTGGAAAAAGGAAAAGTTTGGTGATAAGTATGAGCAGTTGAGAGCAAATAACGAAAGGATATCACAACTACACTCAAAAGTTATTACTCAAACTTCTAAATTTGAGTTGTAGAAGAATCTCTTACGCCCCAATTTTCATTAAAGCATGCTTTAATAAAAAGTAATATTATCCCCAAAATTTCTTTTCGGTTTACAAAAATAATTAAATGAAATGAAACATTTGATTTAATCAAAACATATTTTTTAAAAAATTTCGACAGAATTTTATTTGAAAATCGGCTTCTAACCAGTTAGTAATAACACCCCTGTGAAAACTTAACATAATTCAAACTAACTAAATATCGTCAACATGTATCCATCAAAATATAATCCAACTAAAGTCAAGGTGACAATTAGAGGTCCACAGAGTCCTCCTAAATCTGGATACATCAAATACCAATATATATCAAAACTTAATACCAAAAGTCATAACTTTATATTACAATACCCAAAATAATAATATCTCTATGATATGATCAAATGTGCACCACAAATGTCTCAAGACAAACTTTTCAAAGACAATGTTTGTGTGCTAACATTTGTAAATAAGTTATACAGGTAAAATACAAATGATTCCAAATAGATTCTTCTTAATCCAAGTTTCCACCATGTATTCCATTATCACCTACGTATCAAGATGCATGTTAATCTCTGAAAATATTAGTAAAAAGTGAACAACCACAGCCTAATAGGATAATTATTTTTCCAAGTATGTACAATTTATAAAGTTTTAAATACCAACATTTCTCATACTATACGAATAAGTAATGAAAGCTTTCTATAATTAAGTATAGATACAATGTAATAAGTAGAACATTTATAAAAATCTCCTAACACATCATATTATTAAAAATATACAAGTTATAAATCAAAGGTTTATATGTTTGAAGTTAAACCATCATAGTAAATACCATGCATGTCTCACATATAGACAATATAATTAGTCTAACATCAGTTCTTGCATGAACCATTCCCTAAAAATCTTTTGGGTCTTACACCTTAAGATCTCATCGCCCTTCTTGCTTTTTAAAAGGACGTGTAAGACACAATTTGTGATGTCACACATGTCAGCATCAAAAACCACTACTATATCCAATCCGCTTTAGGACAAGTAGTCGCCTTGGCAACCCACTCAATAGGGTCAATCATCTACTAACCCTCTGTCTATCAGTATTAAGCATACATTTTTTAAAAAATAATTATTTGCTATATCTATGAACCCTTTTGAAAACAATGTCATAACCTTGACATCTTATCAAATATGCAGTAAGCTCAAAATCTCAAATTTTGCATTTTCAAAGAAACACAATAATTTTAAGAGAATAATTCATATACATTATGTACAAGATTATAGCATACTCCAAAACCTGAAATGTGATAACCTGATCCCGAAAAAGAAATGAATTGTTAAAAATTAGAGGGATCTAATTATGATTATTAAAACTCTAATAATTAATGTAAATTGGAGGGACTAAAACAAATAACTAGAAAAATATCTTGGGAAGAAAGTGAAGTCAAAAAAAAAAAGAACTTCAAGGATTCAATGAAGAAGTGTCCATTAAATATTAGTCCATTGGTGCCATGATGCAAGCTAAGCATGTCAGCATGCATATGTGTGTCTTGCATCATCACCTTGGAGCCCAAGGAATATTTGGCTATAAAAGGTAGTAGCTCAGTAATTCAAAATGGTGGAAAGAAAGAAAAGAGAGAAATAAGAAGGGAGAAACAAAAAAGAAAATAAAAAAACAATGAGGTTTTTGGGTTCAAAGTTGGATGGTGATTTTAGTCTCGAATTTTTTGAAATTGAAAATAAGCTATTCTTAATACGGTAGTGATCAAATTTATCAAAATCCCTTGGTGATTTGAGGTATATGATGGTATACAATATGCTATTGTCTTTAATTTTTTTTGCAAAGAGTATTATTTTGATCATCTAAATTTTTTATTCCTATTGATTATTTTCTGTTTATATGAAATTTTATAAATTTTGGTTGATCTGACCTGTATTTTGGGCTAAATACTTTGAGATTGATTGATA
>CAUOFW020001947.1:5000-109148 GCA_963454935.2 Ilex paraguariensis
CTTCTAATTCCTAGCCCACCTTCAGTTCTAGGCTTAGAGATATCATTCAAAGAGACCCAATGCCTCCTTTTGGATGCAATCTGACTAGACCAAATGAAATTAGCAATTAAAGAATTCAACTTATTTAGGATTCCTTTTGGGATATTCAGACAGGCCAAAATGTGGATAGGAATAGAACTGAGTACTGATTGTATCAGTACAATTCTCCCCATACCTGAGAGTAATCTGGCATACCACCCCTCAATTCTTTTCCTGAAGCTTTTAATTACCTCCTCAAAATAACATTTCTTTATCCTTCCTCTTATTATAGGACATCCCAAATAAGTAAAAGGACAGTCCTTAAGTGGAATTCCCACCACAGAAGTCAGCCTATTCCTTCTAGCAGAAGATATCTGCTTAGAGCAGTACATAGCACTTTTCAGCTTATTAACCTTCTGACCAGAGCATGCTTCATATATAGAAATAAATTTCAACACATTCAGCACAGAACTTTTGTTTCCCCTCAGAAAAATCAGAGTATCATCAGCAAATAACAAATGGCTAACAAGAATTGTTCCTCTTCCAATATGAAAGTGTTTTACCAAATTCTGAGTATAAATGTTCCTCAGTCCTCTACTTAGCACCTCTTCAGCCAAGATAAACAATGAAGGAGAGAGAGGGTCTCCCTGCCTTAAACCCCTTGAATTAGCAAAGTAACCATATCTTTGGCCATTTAAACATATAGTAAAGAACTGGCTCTTCAAACAGTTCAAAATGATTTGATTGAACAAGTCAGAAAAACCAAAAGCAGACAGAACCTTTCCCAAGAAGTCCCATTCCATTCTATCATATGCTTTCATCATATCCAATTTCATAACCATATTTCCAAATTCAACCTTTCTATCTAACTCACCCACAAGCATCTGCCCCAAAGCCACACAATCCCCAATTCCTCTCCCTTTGACAAAGCCATGTTGCTCTTCAGAAATTAAAGTAGGAAGTAATGAGGACAGTCTTGTGTTCAGAAGTTTTGTAAAGATCTTGTATAAGAAATTGCATAAACTTATGGGCCTGAAGTCAGAAAATGAAGATGGATCCTCTTTCTTGGGAATCAATACTAATAAAGTAGAATTTACAGATTTTGGCATGATACCTCCTTTAAGCAGAAAATTAATAGCTTCCCCCAAATCTACTTTAATAACATCCCAGGCAAACTGATAAAACTTACCAGACATACCATCCGGCCCTGGAGCACTTTCTATTGCCATTGAAAAAACAACCTCTTTCAATTCCTCTAAAGTGGCTTCAGCAGTCAATTTCTCATTATCCTCCTGACTAACATTCTTAGGTATAACATCAAAGATGTCATCAATGATGATATGCCTCTCAGATTTATATAGATCAGCATAAAACTCCTCAGCAACCATAGCTACTTGTTTATCCCCATACACCCAGACTCCATCTTTATTTTTGATTCTAGAAATCTCATTTCTGACAATTCTGCTTTTTGCAATAGAGTGATAAAATCTGGTATTCCTCTCCCCCTGAATAGCCCATCTAACATTTGACTTTTGCTTCCAATAAATTTCCTCTCTCCTTAACCAATCATCCATCTCACCTTTAGCATCCTCTAATTCAATGTTTTTTGAATTAGAGAAGTTTTGATCTAACTCCTGCTCAATCAGACTAATTTTTTGTTCAAAGATTTTCAGTTTCTCAAAAAGATTTCCAAACACATCTTTATTCCAAATTTTCATGTGAGCCTTTAGATATTTCATCTTAATGAAAAAATTGGCCATTGGATTATCTGAATAATGACCATTCCAGTTAGAAGCTATCAGAGCCAGAAAATTCTCATGATCACACCACATATCTTGAAATTTAAAATAGGAAATTCTCTTCTAGACAGAAGTATCCATAATTTTCAACAATAAAGGGCTATGATCAGAGTTACCTCTTGCTAAGTGAGCCACTTCCAGACTTTCAAATCTCAGATTCCAGCAAGGATTAATCAGAGCTCTATCCAGCCTCTGTTTCATTCTGAAACCCCCATTTCTATTATCACACCAGGTAAATTTATTCCCAGTAAATCCAGCATCCAATAGACCCCTGTGATCCAAAAAGTCACCAAATTCCTCCATAGATAAAAGAGAAGGAGAGGCTCCTCCCAGTCTTTCAGCAGAGGATAAAATTGTATTAAAATCACCCACAACCATCCAAGGGACATCAGAAGGGACATCAATATCCAACAGGTGTTCCCATAAAAGCCTTCTCATTAAAAGGTCACAGCTAGCATATACAATGGAGACCCAAAAAACCAGTGAATTCTTAAATGTAATTTCCACAGTCAATACTTGGCCATGCTCAAACATTACCTTCAATTTGATTCTCTCATCCCATAATACCCAAATATTCCTTTCTGCTAAAGCATTAGAGCAGAAATGCTCTAGTCCAATGCTCCTAGCAAAAGGAACCAGTTTGGACACCAACAGTTTAGGCTCTTGAATTGCAACAAGAGAAACATCATGCAATTTAATGAGTTTCTTTAATCTCCTCCTCTTAGCATCTTTACCTGCCCCTCTCATATTCCATGATAGAAAATTAATCATAAATTCATAGAAGAATGGACATCACTGGAACTAAATCCATTATCATCCTCATTTCCATCCAAAGAACTACCAGAATTATCAGAATCAACATTTACCACCTTCTGAGTTCTAGAACTGGCCTGATCAGAGTAGTAACCTTTATCTGGAGGTTCTCTTACTCTAACCAAACCATTCTGATCATCTAAAGACTTCTGGCTCCCTCTTCTAACTGTCATTCCATGTTCAACTAAAAAGGAAGAACCCAAGGATTGAGCATAAAGAGTTTTACACTCTCCAAGAGCTTCCATTAGGTTGATATCAGCCATACCCTGATTAAGAGGAACTAGATTTCCCCCTGATTTACCCTTGTTTCCTTCAATATCTCCCACAATAACCACCTCATTAGCAGCAGGCAAAAAGATAGGAGATGAAGAGTAAGAAATCACCAAGTTAGTACCTTCATGATCTGGCAGAATAGGAGGTTCCAAACTGATGTCAACATTATCAGTACCATCACCCTCTTGAGTTCCACAATCCACAACCATTGGGGAAATATCAAGAGACCCAACCTCAACTCCCACAACATCATTAATCAAAGCAGCATTTGCTATATTACACACATTGATCATCTCCTGTGGAACTGGATCAGTAATCAGTTTATCAGCAGCAGATGCTCCAATATCAGTATTCTTATCAGCACTGAATGTCTGCCCCAATACAGCCATATTCCTACCATTTTCCATGTCCTCCATTCCAATCACCCTTGCATTTCCCACCTCAACATCAACAGTTGTATTATTTGAATTTGCAGCATTATCAATATTCACCATAATAACAGAAGCTAAGCCATTTTCAATAACCTTTCCAGGTAAACTTTCAGGTAAATGTACAGGTAAATTCCTGCCATTATCCATTTCCTCCATGCCAACCTCCTCATTCAGTACAGCAAAGCTATTCTCCACAGCAGTATTTTGATTCATGGATTTCTGTCTATATTCCTTTCTGGGATGCACACTCAGTCCATCTATAACAATAGCTTTTCCTTTCTTTTTCCTCCATTCCTCATCCTTGTTAAGAACATGTTCAGTTGTCTGTTTATTCTCAGAGGCATCACCTTCCACTTTCTTCTTTCTTCTGCACAATATTTCATCATGCCCTTGCTTAAGACAAGCAGGACAATATTTATACTCCTTTTCATATACTATCCTCTGCCAACGACCACTCACTCCCCCCATGTCTAACCAGAATCTCCTAGGATTACTAGCCAGAAGATTCATTTCCACACAAGCCCTGGCTACACCAGGCCTAGAGAGATTTAGAGTAGCATTGTCTATCACCAAAATTCTACCAACTGGACTCAATATGTCCCTCAGACTCTCTCTATTAAACAGATGTATTGGAAGACCTGGCAAAGATATCCATACTAGTACAACAGGAGGCTCAATCCCAGGATAGAATTCTGGAAACCATTTGAAGAAACGAAAGAGGTAACCCTCAATGTATGTATTATCTTTTAGCCATACTTTCACATAATCCTCATACAAAGAAAATCTAATCAGTACATGCCTCGGATCAAGCACTCCTACAGAAAATTCCCCCTTCAATAACCATCTAGAATTAATAAACTCTTTTACCACACCCAATGAGGGTCTACCATAGGCACATTTGCCAATAAGAGTCTGATTAAAACCTTTGGAAAGCTCCATAGTTTCAACAGGGGACCAATACATACCAGGTTCCCCTTTATTAAACACAACTCTTTTAGTAGGCTTCAGAGGATTTACAGCATTCAAGGAACCAAATAGAATTGGAGATGAAGGAATTTGAATAGTAGAAGGATTTTGAGCATTCGTTGTAACAAGAGGAACTTGAGAATCTCTTCCAGGAATCTGGATCTGAGTTTTTGGCAGAAGTCGGTCAGTCGAAGGATCTTGAGGAGATGAATTAGGTGGAGGAATCAAAACAGAATGGGAATGCAGATTAACTCCTTGAGCATTTCGAACATTCGAAGAATCAGCAGGAATGTGCATTCCTAATCCAGATGACGAGCATTGATTATTTGTTGAAGATAACACAGCCGAAGGGAGAACAGAGGCAATTTGAACAGTCGGTGAATTTCGATTCAGCTGAGTTACGAGAGGCATAGTTACGGTGTTATTACATCCCAAAAGATCAACAAGTGTTAAGGAATTGATCTCTGAAGCAGCAGGAATTGTTAGAAAGTTTTCTACAGATGTAGTTTTCTACAGATGTAGTTTTCTTGAACAAGGAGGTGAAATTTTTGGTAATGTCAGGCGGTTTTGGGGGAATCTGATGAATTTCATGGCCAGATTTCATGCTATGACAATCAAAACAGTAGGAATTTCAATAAAATCACAAACAATAATGAAAATTCAGCTAGAAATGGAGAAGATCTGAAAAAGAAAGAGACAATTCTAGAGAGAAGTCAGACCTTCTCTCTCTAAAAAGAAATAACCGCCTCCTCCTAAACCATCTCTAAACCCTAAACCCTAAACCCTAAACCCTAAACCCTAAACCCTAACCCCTAAACCCAAAACCCTAAACCCTAAACCCTAAACCCTAAACCCTAAACCCGAAACCCGAAACCCGAAACCCGAATCCCGAATCCCGAAACCCGAAACCCTAAACCCTAAACCCTAAACCCTAAACCCTAAACCCTAAACCCTAAACCCTAAACCCTAAACCCTAAACCGTAAACCCTAAACCCTAAACCGTAAACCCTAAACCCTAAACCCTAAACCCTAAACCCTAAACCCTAAACCCTAAACCCTAAACCCTAAACCCTAAACCCTAAACCCTAAACCCTAAAACCCTAAACCCTAAACCCTAAACCCTAAACCCTAAACCCTAAACCCTAAACCCTAAACCTGAAACCCGAAATCCCAAACCCTAAACTCTAAAACTTGAAATCCTAAACCCTAAACCCTACACCCTAAACCCTACACCCTACACCCTACACCCTAAACCCTAAACCCTAAACCCTATTTTTTTTTTTTTGGTGAAAATAGAAATTTTGTTTATTGAGTGCAAAATTACAAGAAGCAAACCAGTCACTTTTTTTAAAATAAAACAATGACTGTAGCAACATTTGTCAAAAAACTATACAAGGATAAAAAGGTAAATCTACATCTCTGACCAAAGCTTGACTCATACAGCTCAATAAACTTCAGTACATTCAAAACAGAACTTTTGTTACCCCTTAGAAATATGAAAGTATCATCAGCAAATAACAAGTGACTAACAACTATTGTTCCTCTCCCAATATGAAAATGTTTAACCAGATTCTGATCATAAATGTTCCTCAGGCCTCTACTCATCACCTCTTCAGCCAAAATGAACAAGGTAGGAGAAAGAGGGTCTCCTTGTCTTAGCCCTCTTGAGTTAGCAAAATAGCCATATCTTTGTCCATTTAAGCATATAATGAAAAATTGACTATTCAAGCAATTCAAAATAATCTGGGTGAACAAGTCAGAAAAACCAAAGCTAGACAATACCTTCATCAAAAAATCTCATTCCATTCTGTCATATGCTTTCATCATATCCAGCTTCATAACCATGTTTCCACCCTCAACCTTCCTGTCTAATTCACCAACAAGAAGTTGTCCCAATGCCACACAATCCCCAATCCCTCTCCCTTTAACAAAACCATGTTGTTCTTCAGAGATTAAACCAGGAAGCAGAGGAGACAGTCTAGTGTTAAGCATCTTTGTAAAAATCTTGTATAAGAAGTTACATAAGCTTATGGGTCTGAAATCAGAAAAGGAACTCGGATCCATCTTCTTAGGAATCAACACTAACAAAGTAGAGTTCACAAATTTGGGAATTAAACCTCCTTTAAGCAGAAAATTAATAGCTCTACCCACATCTACTTTAATAATCTCCCAAGCAACCTGAAAAAACTTACCAGACATACCATCTGGCCCTGGAGCACTCTCAGTAGCCATTGAAAAAACAACATCTTTCAATTCCTCCAAAGTAGCTTCAGCAGTCAGCTTCTCATTATCCTCTTGAGTTGCTTCTTTTCAAAAGTATCACCTTCCACTTTCTTCTTTCGTCTACACAATTCTTCTTCATGCCCCTGCTTAAGGCAAGCAGGACAATATTTATAATCTTTCTCATACACTATCCTCTGTCATCTGCCACTCACTCCTCCCATATCTAGCCAGAATCTTTTAGGATTACTGACTAGAAGATTCATTTCAACACAGGCCCTGGCCACACCAGGCCTAGAAAGATTCAGAGTGGCATTATCTATCACCAGAATTTTGCCAATTGGACTCAAAATATCTCTCAGACTTTCCCTATTGAATAAATGGATTGGCAGGCCAAGTAAGGATACTCATACAGGTACAACAGGTGGTTCAATCCCAGGATAAAATTCTAGGAACCACTTGAAAAACCTAAACAGATAGCCTTCAATGTAGGTGGTATCCTTCAACCATACTTTGACATAATCTTCATAAAACGAAAATATGATCAGAACATGCCTCGGGTCTAACACTCCTACAGAAAATTCCCCTTTCAATAGCCACCTAGAATTAATAAATTCTTTCACCACTCCTAATGAAGGCCTACCATAAGCACATTTACCGATAAGTGTCTAACTAAAACCTTTCGCTAGCTCCATAGTCTCAACAGGGGACCAATACATCCCAGGTACTCCTTTATTAAAGACAACTCTCTTTGCAGGTTTAGGAGAATTTAAAGAATTCAAGGATCCAAATAGAATTCTAGAAGAATAAATAGGATTACCAGAAGGATTTTGAACATTCGAAGTAATAGCTGGAATCTGAATTCCTTTCTCAGGAACAGAGATCTGGATGTTTGAGGAAGTTCGATCCATCAAAGGATCTTTCAAGTTCAAAATGGATTCGGAATTCAAAGAGGATTTCGCTTGTAGGTTAATACCTTGAGTATTTTGAACAATTAAGGAATCAAAAGGAACCTGAATTCCTAACTCAGACGAAGATGCCACAATCGACACAGTCGAAGGAAAAATCTGAACAGTCGGCTTGTCAACATTCGATTGAGGTATAAGAGGCATAGGAATGGTGTTATTACATCCCAAAGGATCCTTNCCTCCAAAGTAGCTTCAGCAGTCAGCTTCTCATTATCCTCTTGAGTTGCTTCTTTTCAAAAGTATCACCTTCCACTTTCTTCTTTCGTCTACACAATTCTTCTTCATGCCCCTGCTTAAGGCAAGCAGGACAATATTTATAATCTTTCTCATACACTATCCTCTGTCATCTGCCACTCACTCCTCCCATATCTAGCCAGAATCTTTTAGGATTACTGACTAGAAGATTCATTTCAACACAGGCCCTGGCCACACCAGGCCTAGAAAGATTCAGAGTGGCATTATCTATCACCAGAATTTTGCCAATTGGACTCAAAATATCTCTCAGACTTTCCCTATTGAATAAATGGATTGGCAGGCCAAGTAAGGATACTCATACAGGTACAACAGGTGGTTCAATCCCAGGATAAAATTCTAGGAACCACTTGAAAAACCTAAACAGATAGCCTTCAATGTAGGTGGTATCCTTCAACCATACTTTGACATAATCTTCATAAAACGAAAATATGATCAGAACATGCCTCGGGTCTAACACTCCTACAGAAAATTCCCCTTTCAATAGCCACCTAGAATTAATAAATTCTTTCACCACTCCTAATGAAGGCCTACCATAAGCACATTTACCGATAAGTGTCTAACTAAAACCTTTCGCTAGCTCCATAGTCTCAACAGGGGACCAATACATCCCAGGTACTCCTTTATTAAAGACAACTCTCTTTGCAGGTTTAGGAGAATTTAAAGAATTCAAGGATCCAAATAGAATTCTAGAAGAATAAATAGGATTACCAGAAGGATTTTGAACATTCGAAGTAATAGCTGGAATCTGAATTCCTTTCTCAGGAACAGAGATCTGGATGTTTGAGGAAGTTCGATCCATCAAAGGATCTTTCAAGTTCAAAATGGATTCGGAATTCAAAGAGGATTTCGCTTGTAGGTTAATACCTTGAGTATTTTGAACAATTAAGGAATCAAAAGGAACCTGAATTCCTAACTCAGACGAAGATGCCACAATCGACACAGTCGAAGGAAAAATCTGAACAGTCGGCTTGTCAACATTCGATTGAGGTATAAGAGGCATAGGAATGGTGTTATTACATCCCAAAGGATCCTTAAACCCTAAACCCTAAACCCTAAACCCGAAACCCTAAACCCTAAACCCTAAACCCTAAACCCTAAACCCTAAACCCTAAACCCTAAACCCTAAACCCTAAACCCCAAACCCTAAAACCCTAAACCCTAAAACCCTAAACCCTAAACCCTAAACCCTAAAACATAAAACCCTAAACCCCTAAACCCTTAACCCTATTTTTTTTTTTTTATAAAAGGCAAATATATTGATGACAACCAAAATTACCTGAAGCAAAGGAACAGGACTATAATACAAGAGGAAAAGTCGTAGGTGGCTTTAACCCTTCAAAATAAAAGGCAAAGAAACATCAACAAAGGCCAAGGGCGCAAAGGACCAAATGAACAACCAATAAAAAACACATGCTTCCCACAGCTAAAAAGAAATAGTGCAGCGCAGTAACAAGCTATAACCAAAGCAATGAGATCCCAAAAGGCCAGCAACAAAAAACAACAAAGGCATGAAGAACCAGCTAGAAACCCATTGAAACCAGCTGATAATCCAGCTAAAAACCCGCTATGCAGAACCGTTAAAAACCTTCAATGATTGCAAAAGGGAATGTCAGAGCAGGGGCAATGCAACCCAAGCCAGCTGAGAAAAACCATCTCCAGCATCCCCAACAGAAGCAACAAAATGAGCCTTGGTTACCAGCTGGAAAACGCACAAAACCAGCAGAGAAAACAGCTGAAATGCAGTTGAGAACCACTAAAAAAAACCAGGCAAGAAACTAGCTGAAGTAGGGAAAAACCAGCAAAAGCCCGGGTGAAAAGCCCAACCGCTGACCAAAAAAGGGCAGGCCACTACACATCAGCCCCCAGATGGAACAAGAGAAGAAGACAGCACTGCCACAAACGTTGAGGAACAGGACCAGCTAAAAGAAACAACCCGCAAAAGACCAGCAGGGGAACCCGCAAACATTCCAACATCCACAACAAATGAGAATGAAGCAGCTGAAAATTCAGCTGGAAGAGCAACTAAATTCCAGCTAAAAAACCAATTGAAAGCCTATAAAGACCAGCTGGAAAAGCAGCTAAAACCAGCTGGACAGAACCACCTGCAGGATACCCAAAAAAAAAATAGAAACCAGCTAAAAGCAGTTGAAGACCTGTAGAAGACCAGCAGTAATGGACCTTGGAAAACATCTAAGAAGACATAAAAACCAACAGAGAACCCGCAGCAACCCATCATAAACCAAATGAAGACCAATAGCAGCACGTGAACAGTGCACCCCTAAGGCAGCCACGCAACAGAAAAGTGAGCCCATAAACAAAAGCAACAAGAATTAAGGAGGGCCCCATTTTTTTTCTTGTGTTTTTAATGCCTTGATGATCCTGCATCAAAATTAGCTTGGCATGAAGAGGGAGATTTAAATCTTGTGAAAAATTTGAAGATGCACCCTGCGTAACAGCGAGGTTAGCAAGGTAGTCAGCCAAGGAATTCGCTTCCCTGTACACATGAGCCAGATAGAACTTCAAGCCCTCTAACGGACCCAAAATATCCTCACAAATCCCCCAAAATTTCTAGGCCCTCATATGTCCTTTCATTACCATTTGGACCAACAAAGCCGAATCAGTTTCAATCATGAGGCCATAGTCAAGCAGCCCATAACTTCTAAATAACACAATACCATCCTTGAAGGCACGAAGTTCTGCCTCCATGTTGGAACATACCTCGTAGAAAAAGGAGGCAGCCAACACTAAATGCCCCCATTCATTTCTAACCACAGCACCACCCCCCGCACGTCCTGGATTACCTTTTGACGCCCCATCCACATTAAGCTTTAAAAAACCAGGATGAGGGAGAGTTTAGTTAACCCAAATAACCTTTGGTTTGAGTTCATGCTTCAATTCCACCTTTAGAGCCCGCAGAAACTCCATCCCCATTATACCTTCCTTTGCCTTGGAGTGAACACCATGTGCCTGTAGACGCAAAACAGAGCAAATATCCAAGAACACAGAATGAGCAGATAAAGAGTGATTTTCATATACTCTTCTGCATCTCTCCCTCCATAACCTCTAAAAAACCACCAGTGAGACACCTCTTAACAAGTTATGGCTAACAGAGTTTTTATTAAAAATTCTGATCAGCCTCATCATACGAACCATAGGTGATTCAGCCGAGAAAATCTGAAATCCGCCCAATGTAGCAATTCTTCCCCAGACATCTTTAGCATAGCCACATTGAATAAAGAGGTGAGTTGTAGATTCCACATCCACATAACACATGGGGCATTTGCTGGCCAATTCCACACCAATTCGTTGGAAGTTAGAGTCCACCACCACATCATTCATATGTATCTTCCATCCCAGCAGTTTAGCACTTGGGAAGACAGATTGGTTCCAGATCTCCGAGGGCACAGGCATAGGGTTATTTGAAATTCTAATAGCCTGCCAAGCGGATTTAACATTGAACTCTCCCGAGTCTATTAATTTCCATATAATACG
The DNA here is from genome assembly GCA_963454935.2 of Ilex paraguariensis. Classification (NCBI taxonomy): domain Eukaryota; kingdom Viridiplantae; phylum Streptophyta; class Magnoliopsida; order Aquifoliales; family Aquifoliaceae; genus Ilex; species Ilex paraguariensis. The sequence continues at coordinate 16,236 of CAUOFW020001947.1, forward strand.
ATCTTCTTTTTCACATAAGGCAATCCCAAAGTTTTGGATTTCTTGCTTTAAATGGACTGGGATCTAGACCCCCAACAAATGTCATTGCCAGTCCCCTCCAGCCCATACCGCATCCAGACATGGAAAGCACAAGGGATAGACACCAAGCCTAAGCAGTAATGGACCAACACCAGTCCAATTCGATCACCAAAAATCCACATTCCTTCCATTCCCCACCATAACTTGAGAGTTGTCTAGGACTAAGCTGAAAAAAGGTTGCAACATACGGAGAATACAAGCTTTACCAGTACCAAGGCACCTCAGCATGTGTTTGCCATTTAAGAATTTTGCTTTAAACATGTTCGCCCAAAGAGAGTCACCCTTAAGAATCCCCCACACCTGCTTCCAACGGAATGCAGTTTGAATATCTTCAAATTTTCGTATGCCAAGACCCCCCTCGTGCTTAGGTCTTGAAATATCCGACCATGAGACCCATTGTCTTTTCCTCTCTCCCATCCTACCTGACCACATGAAAGAGGCCATCAAGGATTTCAGCTTTACAAGAGTGCCTTTGGGAACACTTATACAAGAAAGCAAGTGGATAGGAACCGCATTGAGGATTAATTGAATAAGCACAACCCAACCCATATTTGAGAGTAGGCATGCAAACCACCCTTCGAGTTTTGCTTTAAACTTTTGGATCACTTCCTCAAAATCCCGTAATTTATATCTTCCTTTAATCATTGGACAACCCAGGTAGTTGAAAGGGCACTTTTTAATCAGTATTTGAGCGATCCTGGATAGTACCATTTTCCTGCCCTGGGGAATATTGGAGGAGCATATTAAAGAACTTTTTTGCTTACTAATTCTCTGTCCAGAGCTATTTTCATACCTAGCCAAGAAACTCATCAGGCGTTCCAAGGAGAGTTTATTTCCTTTGAGAAATAACAGGGTATCATCTGCAAAAAGGAGATGAGAGATAAGAAGAGAGCCCCTTCTTGCATGAAAGGCTTTGACCCTACCCTTGCCATAGAGCTTCGTTAAACCCCTGCTTAACACTTCCTCTGCCAAGATAAAAAGAGCTGGGGAAATCGGGTCACCTTGTCTCAATCCCCTAGATGAAGGAAAGAATCCAAATCTTTTCCCATTCAAGCAAACCGAAAAAAAATTGATTCTTCAAGCAATTACCAACTATGGAGATAAAAAGGCTTGAAAAGCCAAAACATTCCAAAGTTTTTTCTAAAAAATCCCACTTAATGCAGTCGTAAGCCTTCATCTATCCAATTTTAGAATCGCATTGTTGGCCTCCACCTTTCTATCAAGTTCACCAACCATTAGTTGGGCTAATGAGATACAATCCCCAATCCCTCTCCCTTTGACAAAACCATGTTGTGCATTAGAGATTAGAGAAGGAAGGAGAATAGTAAGTCCGTTGGAAAGGACCTTAGTAAAAACTTTGCACAAAAAATTACATAGGCTTATTGGCCTAAACTCTGTGAAAGAGTTGGGCTTTACCACTTTAGGGATTAAAACAAGAAGTGTAGAGTTCACTGACCTTGGGACCTCTCCCCCACCCAAGAAAAAATTAATCGCCTCCAACAGGTCATTTTTAATAGTATCCCATGCAACTTGGAAGAATCTACCAAAAAAACCATCAGCTCCAAGGGCGTTTTCCACAGACATAGAGAAGACAACCAGTTTAAGTTCTGGTAAAGTAGCATCCATAGTCAAATTCGCATTATCAATTGGGTCGACTAGCTTAGGAATAACCCCAAACAACTCATCATCAAGCCCATGATCCTCTGACTTGTATAGTTTAGCAAAAAAAGAGACGACTACCTGAGCTATTTCCTCTTCAGATTCACACCATTCCCCATCTTCACCTTTAATTCTCAACAGTCTATTCCTCACAGCCTTGCCCTTGGCCAACGCATGAAAAAATTTGGTATTTCTCTCTCCTTTCATTGCCCATTTAACATTAGCTTTTTGTCTCCAATACATTTCCTCCAACCTTAGGGTGTCCTCTAAATTCTTTCTTGCAGCTTCAAGGTTAGATACAGTACCAACAGAGTAGTTAGCATCCACATATCTTTCTGCCTCTCTCAATGCCAATTCCTGCTTGCTAATTTTTTCAAAAATGTTCCCAAAGATCTCTTTGTTCCACTTTTTGATTTTGAGCTTTAGCATTTTTAGTTTGAGAAAAAGATTTTCTATTGGGTTCCTTGCATAACTTCCACTCCAATTGCTTGCAACCAAAGGTAAAAAGAAAGGATCCTCAGCCCGCATGTCAAAAAATTTGAAATAAGAGATCCTTTGTTGGCCATCATTTTCCGTAATCTTAATCAACAGTGGGCAGTGATCAGAGCTCCCACGCGCCAAATGCATAACCTTGGGAGTTCTGAAACTTGGCAGTCTAGGCTGTGTTGGTAAACATTCTATCAATCCTTTGCCACATTCTAAACCTTCTGTGATGGCCATTACACCATGTGAAATTATTACCTTCGTAACCACAATCAATGAGACCCTCCGATTGAATGCAGTTCCCAAATTATAGCTAGCACAGAAGGGGGGGCGCCACCCAATCTTTCATTTGATCTCATCACAATATTAAAGTCCCTCATAACCAACCAAGGCATAGTGAGGGAAGCTGAAATAAGTTTTAAATGCTCCCACAAGGGTCTTCTTAATAAATAATCACAACATCCGTACACCACCGTAACTAAAACAGGATCAACTCCTTGGTAGGAAGCAGATACAGTCATTGCTTGCTCGAAATTCAGCATACTGTGTACTTTCAAGTTGTCATTCCATAAAAGCCACATGTTTTTCTCAGCCATTGGGTTTGCCATGAAATACTTTAACCCAATAGCAAGACCAAAGTTTTTCAATTTCGTTTTAGACATCTTTGGCTCAATGACAGCCGGTAGACTAACCTTGTTCATCACTATCAATTTCTTTAATCTGCTTCTCAAGTTGTCTTTCCCAGCTCCCCTTACATTCCACATAATGAAATTCATCATAAGGAGGTGTTAGCAACATTACCTCTGGGGAAGCACCCAGTACTGAATTCTGAAATGGTATTAATAACTTGGTTAAGCAGGATCATTCCTTGAGCTTCATCATCATTAGCAGCCTCACTTAAATTAGCCCAGATCTCTAAACTATCTTGGTCAGAATAAAAGCCCTTGTCTAGTGGCTCTTTATCCCTTATCAGCCCACTTTCATCGTCCACTGTGCAGATTTGATTTCCTCTAGGTTCATATGAATGCTCTACCAGGAAAGAGGAAGATGTAGAGGAAAAAGATTGTTTATTCAATAAGCACATTGTTGTTCCAACCGTATGCTGCACCTCCTCAGACCCAACCCCCTGAGATTGGGAGGGAGGATCAATATGCACGCAGTCCATCATTCCCTCGAAGCCCCGTGTTGGAATGCCAACAGTTGATGACGCATCATTTTCCACATCAACTCCCTGAGTTCCCTTCTCTTCAATTGTTGGGACAACTTGAGTTTCTTTTTCTTTAGATTCTATTCCTATTGCTATGTTATTTGCAATTATTGGAGAGCCAATATTGTTCTCCTTTGCAGCACTTTGCTCCTCTTCGACTTCCCTGCCCTAATGTTCCCCTCTTAGCACCTCGAATTTATTAGCAGCATTCTCTCCTTCTACAAATAAGTCTTTTGGTTTCGTGGAATTGTTCGGTACTTGGAGACCCTCTATTACGGTTGCTTTAGGACCCCCTTTTTTGGTAACTTTCTGTCATTCTTTTGTTTTCCCCTTTAGGTCTTCGCCTTTTTTCAAAATCCCAGCTTTCTGCTTTTCTTCCTCGTTTGGGCTATTAGTCTTCTTCCCCATTCTGTCTTCTTCTTCCTTTGTTCCTTTACGGAAATCTAGCATCACATGCCCTTGCTTCAAACATCCAGCACAGTACTTCACTATTTTTTCATAAATAATCTTCTGCCAACATCCACTAGATCCACCAAAGTACAGCCAAAATCGTGGAGGGTTGTCCGCTAATAAATTGACTTCAACGCACACCCTGGCCACCCCTAGTCTTGATAATTGCAGAGTTGGTGAATCGATTACTAGTATCTTCCCTATGGGGCTCAAAATATCACGAAGACTCTCTTTATCAAAAAGATGGATTGACAAACCTGGGAGTGAAATCCAAATGGGGACCACTAGGGGCTCGATTCCTGGCATGAATTCTGGAAACCATTTGAAGAACCTGAACAAGAAACCCTCTATATATGTGGCATCGTTTAACCAAGTCTACACGTAGTCCTCATGGACTTCAAAGCTTATCAGAACGTGTCTCGGATCCAAAATTCCCACTGTAAAATTTCCCTTTGGAAGCCATCTAGTCGTAATGAATTCCCTAATAACTCCAATTGAAGGTTTGCCATATGCACATTTACCTATTAAAGTCTGGTGAAACCTATTTGATAGTTCTTGCATTTCTTCGGAGGACCAATACATCCTTGGCTCTCCATTATTGTACACCACGCGTTTTGCTGGCCTAGAGTGAGCAGCTGAAAGAACAGGGGATGGTAAGCCCTCAATTAATTTTGATGGATCCAGTGGAATTGAAGTAATTATCGAAGTCGAAGGAGGTACAGAGCTCGAGAGGAGCGAAGAGCTTAAGGGGAGTAAGGAACCAGTGGGTTTCTTAAAAAGCAAAGCAAAGTTTTTGTAATTTTTGGGTTAGGATGGATACCCGAGATCACAGATGGTTTACCTGAGGGTTGATTGACATTTTGTAGCGGTTCTGGATCTTTTGCCCCTTTTTGACTATGCTCGGTAACTTGTACCTAGTCCGCCAGGTTTGATGGGGGTGGTAAATGGTAGGTACTGGTAGAGATAGGATGAACTGAATGAGCTGCAGAGGGCAAAATAGGGGCATGCGCGATGACCTGCACCGAACCAGAGGAATTTACCTCATTAGTGTGTAAGTCGGTAAACTGTACCGATTTTAGTGGGGTTAATGAAAATGAGGGATGTTTTGCGGCTAAAGTGGGATTCTTTGATAAATCGGGTGGCTTAGGTGGAATGTGGCTATGGTTATGAACAGAAGCCATAAATAAAGAACAGATCAGTCCGAGAAAATAAGAAAAAATGCAAAACAGAGATAAATTCTAGAGAGAAAGAGGAGCTTCTCTCTCTAGACATGAAAAAGTGTCCCCCTAAACCCTATTTAAATCCTAAACCCTAAACCCTAACCCCCTAATCCCAAAAACCCTAAAATATTAAAACCCTAAACCCTAAACCCTAAACCCTAAACCCTAAACCCCTAACCTCGAAACCCTAAACCCTAAACCCATCTTAACCGCAAAACCCATGGCTACGTTATAACCTTAATAAAGTCATTTTTTATTCCAGAAGTCATGCATGTGTATTATTTTCACCTATTCAAGAAAGGGAGAGTGTTGATAATGTGTTTGATGCAGTGTTAATATTCTTTTATGAGATTATGTCATATTTCAGTTTTATTCAAATAACCTTTTTTTTATACAATACATGTGAAATTACTTTTTTTTGTCAACAATATTCTTATCACGTGTAATTCCTGATTGAATAATCACTATAACGTGTGTGTATTCTTTGCTGAGTGATTTCAGGAAATGATTGACATCAAGGCTAATTCTTGCATAGCAAAGTGAAGGAGGTGATATTTTCTAAATGATTTTCAGAATAAAGGAGTTATCGCACACACACGAGTTTTTTTGAAAATATACGAAATATTATTATAACTAATGTGTGTTACTCTTATAGTGAAGAGGGAAATAAAGTATCCTACCAACAAAAAGGAAAGGTGATTTAATTTTATTAGTGAAATATATGAATTATGAAATCCTAACCATTGAAGTTTGTAGGTATATTCACTAGAAACCTTTATGAGACAAAATTCATCCACTAGGGATCACCTAGAGGTTTAATGGCTTGTTGCATACGTCAAATGTAATTATGGAATCTACAAAAGTGATTTTGTTTTGGGTTATTTGTTTTATTACTAGGGACTAGTAATTTTTGGTTGGGGGGTGTGATTAACCCTAAATAATGTGTTAATGAATTAGGTTTTAAAGTAAGTTGTGTGTGTGAAATGGGTTAAAATAACTAAGTTACGATAAATTAGGTTTAATGCGGAGGGGAGGCAAGTGTAATTACAACATTAATACATCAAAGCAAGGAGGAAGCCAGCATGCAAAATCCAAAGGTTTACCACCATCCGAACGGTGGTGGTGGCATCCGAACGGTAGCTAAATAGACTTAACTCTCTCTCCTCCTCCCATTGGTCTAGTGAAGCAACAAATCACTTGATTAGCTAGCCAAGTGTCTGCCCCCTCAAGCCATCCCTCTTGTGCCTATAAATAGGCCGCCTTACCTTTAGTTTCAAAAGGTTCACCCAGAGCTCAGTCCAGAAAGTGAGGAAAGAAATGAAGAGAGAAACTGAGAAGCGAGGCCCTGCCAAACCACTTTCCAGCCAAAATCTCTCTACTTGTACATTTCTATTTATCCTTTTTACTTGAAGGGTTGAACCTCTCCCATTTTTGTACCCTAACTGGTAATAAGAGTGGCAGTGCTTCAGCTATTCATCGAGAAAGGATTTGATTTGTATTTTGTTTCATTTGTAATGGGATTATATCACACCCTTTGCTCGTCTATAGCAATGAGGTGTGAGTAGTTTGTTTATACTCTTTGGTGAAGGGTGAACACATGTGTACTATTGTTTAATTATGGAAATGCTAATGTTTTATTTATACATTAATGTTTTTACCTCCCTTAACTGATAAATGGTTATATTTATAATATGTTCATGGTTATGAATATTGAACGGTACTTAATGCTATATACTATAGTAAATATAATTATTACGTACTTCATGCATGATACAGTGATGTACGTAGTTGGGATTTATGTAAAGTCAGGAGATTGGTTATAGATGGGTTAAGTCTTGTCTAGCTAATTCTTTTGATTCAATGCATAAACCGGAACGCCATCATTAATGAATCATCAACCTGCCGGTTGAATGACTCAAGTAAACCTCATGAATGACTTGCCTTCTAGTTTACTAGGGTTATTTAACTGATGCATGGTACAAAGATCTTTTGGCTAACCTAATCAGTTGTTGTGTTATGGTTCAATTTACATCAAACCTATTGGATGACTTTCCAATAAAATGAAAGTTAATTGTTGTAAGGTGACATTTTTGATACTTAAACAATATAATGCATGTGGGATCCTCAAACTGAAGAGTACCCCTTTTCATTATTGTCTTTCAACACTTTAATTGTGTATTTTATTTGATAGTTCTAAGCTCACACCATAACCTATTCCATTACACACTACATCCACGACAATTTCACCGTTTCTTTTTTGAATCCCAACAATTATTTGTCAACCTCATACTTAAATCAAGAAATACTGCAATTTGACCACTTATACTTGTGTGTATGACATAAATCAGGTCAGATCAATACTATTCGAGTTGATTGTGTTTACGGTGAATTTACTTGTGAATGTAATCCATCTATACAACAGGACAAAAAAATAATTATGTGATTTTTTGTGTTTACGTGACGAGAATTAATGGTACGATACAAGTTGTCTATGTGGCAGGAAGTAATTACAAGATTCGAGTCACCTACGTGATGTGACAGGGATTAAATATGTAATTCGAGTCATCCACGTGACAGAGAATATTAGGTGATTGTGAGTCATCTAAATGATGGTGTCTATGTGACAGGAATTAAATATGTAATTCGAGTAGTCTACGTGTCGGGAATTAGCCATGTGATTCGAGCCATCTAAATGATAGGCATCTACGTGACAGGATTTAGCTATGTTGTTGAGTCATCTAAGTGACGAGAACGAGAATTATTGATGTGGCTCGGGTCGTTTGAAGGACAAGGTTATTGGTGTGATAGTTTATGGCCTATATGGCAGATAATGTCTGTGTGGTGTATGTTGTCTGTGTGATAGATTATAGCCTGTGTGGTGGTTATTGTCTATAAGGCACTTATTGCCTGAGTGGCGGGTATGTTATTACTTTGGCGGTAGGTAAGCAAGTATAATCATAATGACAAGCAATAGTGGTTCTAGCCGATGTATGTGCAAAGGCAACAATATTTACAATATATTCACCTATTTTATGTGTGAGATGACACAAATTTTATTATAATCATGATCTCACTTCTTATTGCTTGTGTACAAGCATTCACTAAGCTTTTGATGCTCACATTCCGTTGTTTATATGTGTCCAAGTAAATCAAGTATACGAGAAGAGTCCACTGCTGAGTCTAGGTGGTCGTAGAGTCTTCTATGTTTCCTTTAACTTGTGAAGCATTGTAATTAGTAAAGTTTATTAATACTTTTGATGGTTGGTAATCTTGAGGTTAGGGTAGCAATAGAGTCGTGTAGTGTCATTTTCGGGTCGTGTCAAAAAACCCTCAACTAAACATGACCTATTAAAATAATCGTGTCACAAAATTCAACATGAACCCACCACGCTTATACCCCATGTAACCCATGTAACCTGAACACAACCTACTACGACATGATAACTGTTCAAGTCGTGTTCATGTCACTTAACCCGTTTGACCTGTTAACTAACCCGTTAACCAAACCATGACCTTTTTACATACATTATAGAGTCAGAATCCAAAAAAAAAAAAAACTATTCAACGTCAATAAATAGTAAATTTAATCAAAAGCCATTCATCCACATCTCTAAAGAAAAACTAAAATAATACAACACAACCAATTAACATATTCTAAGTTCTAACCAAAGGTTACTAACATCTCAAAAATAGCATATCCTAATAAAAATAGTACATATTGGATAATAAAAACAATTCTTAGACACACATCAAGATCATATTCCCAAAAAGTGAGCAGGCTATCAACTAGTACAGACTTTCTTCAGCAGCCACTAGTAGAGAATCCTTTAAAGTCACAATACAAAGAGTCTCACAACTCATACTGCTTCATCTCCTAGAAAATTGGATGTTATGAGTTAGAGTTAGAGTCACTGATGAACCAAAAAGTAATAACAATATTGAGGCTCATTTCAACAAACTTAGAAGTCTGGTCATGCTTCATTAATTACCACGTTCAAACTTTCCATAGTGTTGGGCCAATTTATGTTTACATTCATAATATCTTCAGTCTCCAATTCAAATTTAGCACCTTCTAAATGGCGAAACAAAATAAATATAGACATAAGAATGTTCTTTTCAATCAAACTAATAAAGCAATTTATGTATTTTCCTCTTCTTCAAACAACCAATCTTTAGTGCATATTAAAGCCTCTACAACTTGAGGTTTAAAGCACTACGATATTGGTCAAGAACACAACCACCAGTGCTAAATGCTGACTCTGAAGCAATAATAGAAATTGGAATGGTCAACACATCACGAGCCATAATAGCAAGTTCTGGATACTGAAACTGGTGAGCATTCTAATAAGAAAGTACCACAATATTTTTTAATGTGTCAACCAAAGGCTCATCCAAGTACAATTCCAAATGACTTTTATTTGCATTAGAAACAACTATATTGCTCTTGTACAAGTTAAATTCAGAATATGAACACAACAACATACATGAAAATAAGACCATCACTCAATAGTACATTTCTCAAATTAAGTTNCAAAAAAAAAAAAAACTATTCAACGTCAATAAATAGTAAATTTAATCAAAAGCCATTCATCCACATCTCTAAAGAAAAACTAAAATAATACAACACAACCAATTAACATATTCTAAGTTCTAACCAAAGGTTACTAACATCTCAAAAATAGCATATCCTAATAAAAATAGTACATATTGGATAATAAAAACAATTCTTAGACACACATCAAGATCATATTCCCAAAAAGTGAGCAGGCTATCAACTAGTACAGACTTTCTTCAGCAGCCACTAGTAGAGAATCCTTTAAAGTCACAATACAAAGAGTCTCACAACTCATACTGCTTCATCTCCTAGAAAATTGGATGTTATGAGTTAGAGTTAGAGTCACTGATGAACCAAAAAGTAATAACAATATTGAGGCTCATTTCAACAAACTTAGAAGTCTGGTCATGCTTCATTAATTACCACGTTCAAACTTTCCATAGTGTTGGGCCAATTTATGTTTACATTCATAATATCTTCAGTCTCCAATTCAAATTTAGCACCTTCTAAATGGCGAAACAAAATAAATATAGACATAAGAATGTTCTTTTCAATCAAACTAATAAAGCAATTTATGTATTTTCCTCTTCTTCAAACAACCAATCTTTAGTGCATATTAAAGCCTCTACAACTTGAGGTTTAAAGCACTACGATATTGGTCAAGAACACAACCACCAGTGCTAAATGCTGACTCTGAAGCAATAATAGAAATTGGAATGGTCAACACATCACGAGCCATAATAGCAAGTTCTGGATACTGAAACTGGTGAGCATTCTAATAAGAAAGTACCACAATATTTTTTAATGTGTCAACCAAAGGCTCATCCAAGTACAATTCCAAATGACTTTTATTTGCATTAGAAACAACTATATTGCTCTTGTACAAGTTAAATTCAGAATATGAACACAACAACATACATGAAAATAAGACCATCACTCAATAGTACATTTCTCAAATTAAGTTGACCATTGAGCATATTTACCAAGACATCATTTGCAGAGCAATTGAAAACAACTTCTTCTCTATACCCCATTTACTCACCATACTATTAATCTTATCTGTCAATGCGATGCCACTATGTGGGGCACGCATATAAGAGAAATTTAGAATTCTAGTATGCAAGACTCAATCTTTATCAATGAAATGGGATGGGAGGTGATGAGCACGTAATATTGCATATTTAACGGCCTCATTACATGTATTTTAACTCAACTTTGCATTTAATTACTTTGAGTTAGCCGAATTTGTGAATAATGTGAAAATTTTGATGTTATAAGTAAACATAGGGTAATTGACGGATTTCGAAACCCTACAACTAAGTGTGGATGAGTGGTGAAGAGATGGACACATTACATGAGGATTTGGAGGCTTAAAGTGAAAGAAATCAAGGAGGTATCGATACCTGGCATCATAGGTACCAGTGTCAATACCATTTGGTATCGGTACATTGGTATTCTCTAATTTTTACCATGATCCGCTTCGAATATGGAAAAGTGAAAAATATAAAATTTGTAGATCTGGATGTCTTCTATCTGGTATCAAAATTTCAGCTCAATCATACGATATGATCAAAGGTTATGACAAATTTACGAAAGCTGGAAAAGACTTACCAGTAAAAGACATGCAAGACCTACCGATAGAAAACTTAAAACCTACCAGTAGAAAAGCTTACTGGAAAAAATCTGCTAGTAGGCTTTATACGTTCTACCGGTAGAACATGCCTAGAAAGCTTAGACACGTCTCCACATGACTCCACCAACTACGGGGGCCACCTTTTGTCCTCTAAACCACGCCCTGACATTTTTAACACTCCATGATGATCTCCAGACCCTTAAATTTAGATTTGAAGCATGAGGGAGTGGGGAGGAAAAGAGACAGAAAGGGTGGTTGGAAAAGCATGGGAGGACCATGCTTTGACTGATTTTGCTTACTTTTGTAGACAACCTCTCTCTAATCACTTCAAGTCAGCCACTCCTGTTAAGAGAGAGGGGGATGGACGAAAATATATGCCTTCCTACATATATTTTTAGATATCAAGCTCTTAGGGATAAAGATTTTAGAGAGAGAGGCTACCTAAGCTTAGGAGTTGTATAGAGAGAGAAAACTGGGTTTTTCATTTTTCCTTCACCATTTTCATTCTTGTAAGCTTCAATCTTCATGTAATCTTTATTTCTAAAAAATTAATCTTGTCTATTTCAAGTTGTATTGAGTTTGTTCTTACCTTTACTATGCACAGCTAAACCTTTAGTTGGATAATCCAAGAAGGATTTCCTCTTGGGTATGTGAAATTGACTTTCTTTCATTCTTCCTCGTAGTGTAAAGCGTTTGATATGACTAGGTTGAGTGCGGACGTGGTTGTGGGCTCTTGATACACGGTAGACTTTTCATAGGGTATGCTTTTGCCCAACACAACCACATTAGTCCCTCACTTTCTACGAATCAATCAGACACCATTGGTTGAATGAAATGAGTCAATTTCGCATACCAATTAGAATGAACTCTATGGATTAGCCAACCCTCTTTTTACTTGCATATTTCTCAAACACAAACCACCAAACTTCAAATCACAATATTTTTCATTTTTTCTTTTCACAAATCACTTCTGAAAATACTTGACCTTTCCTTCCCTGAGGAGACGACCATGGAATACTCATTCTAAGTAAAACACGACATTGCAAGACCCTCTCTATGCTTGGAGAGCAGTTTTGCATACACATACATTTTTATTCATCCACACACGATTTTTCCCATTTCTTGCATAGAACTCGAGGGAGGGTGACACTCACCAATTTCTATAAGTCATATACACATAATCCAAGTTTGTGTTTGGAAATTAGGAAAAACCATCAACCATGAGGCTCAAATAACCATCAGTAGCAATAGATGTCCACTAATCAGAAGTTAAAGAAATCCTACCAGGCAACTCACGTAGCATTAGAATGACCTTATTCATCTTTCTTGCAAGCAACTTAAGGATATCTGCCTTGGCAGTATTCCTTGTAATGCATTTGACTTTAGAACACAAGTAGGAGAAAATATTTCTAACAGCCTCATACTCAACAAACTGAAATGCAATTCATGCTTAACTACAACATAAATTAACAGTTCTTGAAATTTTTCTTCACTAAATTGCTTACATGCAGTGAGAGACTAATCATTTTGGCACAAAAGTAATTGGCCTATATCACGTGTAGTGGTTTTCAAGCATTTTTTTAAATGACGTTTCATATTACCTATTCCACACTTAATATCTGCATTGTATTCTTTCACACTTCTTACATCTAGACTTGAGGATTACCTTTACTTTGTTTTTACCTCCATCTCCATCTCCATATCCATCTTCATCATCATCTTTAACTTCAATTTCAGCTTCATAAATTTTAAAATGCTATCTTACTGGTGAAGTGAGCATGCATGTGTGTTTGCACTTACAGTCTTTGTTACATTTTCCCTTTTTTAAGGTGCAATACTAGATGTATCACCAACATTTGGTCTACTCCCTTCCGTTGGTAATTCAGTCGTGTTTGCTTAGTTGTTGGGATTCATCTATAAATAAGTGAACTTAAATTAATGAACCCAAAATTAATTGAACAGAAATTAGCAAATCAATAAATCAGAGGAAACAATTAGCAAAACAATAAATCAGAGGAAGCAATTAGTAAAACAATAAACCAAAGGAAGAATGAGTGAAATGAACAGAAGCTAATCTCTCTCTCTCTCTCTCTTTACAGGTCAAAAGAACAAAACTAAATTAATAAAACACATAAATAGTAACTATCAACTTAACACATTCCAAAATCTAGTACCCAATGAGCCAAATAGTAAGTCAGTAACTATTAGATAATACCAATATAATCAATCAAACCCCTCAACACCCAAAAAATATCTATTTCGTTCATTTAATCTAAAGAGAAAATGAAATAACAAAATTTTGGTAATAAAAAATTTTGAGAATAGCAAACTTTCGCTACAAATCTAAACAGAGCAAAGGAAACAGATCTCAACAGAGTTCAAAAAAAATTTATGCTATCAAAAATAAATTTTGCTTTAAAAAAATTTATGCTATAGACCTAAACTAAGAGATTTCAATTGAGTTCAAAAAAAATTCTGTTATCAAAAAACATCTACTATAGATCTAAACTGATAGGAAAGGATAGAGATGAACAAATTACAATGCACCTTCTACAAATGTAAACTTTCGATTATTTGCTACATATCTAAAAGGGGTTATTGTTGAGAAGAGAAGGCCACCTTCAGTGGGAAGACTTATGGTTGAGAAGGTGACAGGAAATGATAGGGAAGGTGGTCTCCTGGCCTCCTAGGTGGCTGAGGGTCATGAGGTGTGACCGCGTGAGGAGGTATGAACTCTAAAGTTTGAAATCTAAACTAAGGAGTGAGTAAGAGGTGACGATGAGAATGGATTAGATTTAGGGTTATCTTTTGACTGTTCAGAGGATTTATTTTCTTTTTATACTCTCTATAAACGAGTTGAACGGGTCATTTGTATTTAAAATATCATTTTGTGTTTGTGTATTTATCAGGTCATTTTCGGGTTAGTGTCAACACGAATAAATAATTGGGTTAGGCGTGTCAAATTCAGGTTAGGCGGGTTGAACCGGAACAAGACCCATTTTTCTTTTGTGTTTGCATGTCAGGTCATTTTCAATTTTGCGTTGGATTATAATCAAGTTCGAATCGTGTTGTCATGTTGAGTCAAAAATTATCACCCCTAACTTGAGGTTTATGTGGTGAATGCTACCCTTTTATATATGTACTTAAACTTAAACTCTATTCTGGTCATTATGGTGGTTGTAAAAAGATCGGGTGTACCATTACATGTGCAAGTTATAGGGTTTATTTTACATATTTGTTTTAATCACCAATATATATAAAAGTATATCTCTAGGTTAGGACATTAAAAATTTGGTATCAGAACTTAGGTTTATAGATTCTATAGACACGTGAGTCTAAATTAGCAATGAACAAGGTAGGGTGTTGGGAGTCAGTCGGGGTGTGATAGATAAGAAGATGTTCACATTATATAAATATGTGTATCTCTCCGTGTTGATTTGCATCTTTTTTTTTTTGGGTGAACCTCGACGGTGTAAGGGAGTTTATTGATTAAAAATTAAATTACTCCTAGCTAGGAAGGACATATGTACCTGACCCCTCGATGCATTCTTATTACATGAGATTAAAAATAAAATCAAAAAAGAATAAGCATGCATGCATATTACAAAAAATATTGAAGTGAAATAAAGGTTATGCATGCTGCCTTTAGAATTAATGTAGGCAGCTGCTAGATTCAGCAAATAAATGGTCTGCATTAATGGCAGTAATGTAAAGGAGCTGTGAGAAGAGCTAAGCTGAAGGCTAGCTGAGCTTAAGCTGAGGGTACTTAGTCGAGGCCTTGAGCTAGAAGGAGAATTGAGCTGATAAGGCAAGGTAGCTGCTAGGTAGGTGATAGGTTGCTTGACCCTTTGAAAGGGCAAGCCACCTATTTGATAAGGCAGCTGAGCAGTCTGCCTTCCAGAAATATGAATGGACATTCGGTAAGTCCTCGCTGATAAGTGGACCATTTGATATGCCTTTTTGTATTTTGATAGGTAGCTGAACAGAGGCATAGACACAGGTGGACCAAAATCTTCGAACATATGAGAGAAGGATGCTTCCTTTACCTTAGATGAGCCACCATGAAAGAGATGCTACAACGATGGAAGGTGGAGAGACCATGAAGAAGCCACTATTTAGAGTAGATGAGTAACAGTATTCCTATTCTTTAGAATAAGGGAGAAGACGAATATCCAGCTAAGTTGTAGAAACAAGAGGACCTCCATGATTGAAAACTAAGGTTGCAGATTTATGACACTCCATTGCAATGAAGTCCTGCAGAAAAAAAAAAAAAGATAAAGAAGGGAAGACAAAGAATATGTGAAAAGTGGATAGAATTCCAACAGTCTAAAGGTGCTGGGAGGACAAATCCTGAATGAGAGAGAAGCTGAGACAGTAGACCCCTGGAGAGGTATCTAAGCAATCTCCCACCATTTTCTGGAACGTCTGTAATTCCTACTTAATCAGCTACTGAGTTTAATCCCCTATATGTATGTTGATTTGATAAATCCATATGCATCTGCCCCTGAATGTAATACACGCTGCCTTGATAATTTCTTGATAAGTAGAATGGATCCAATTGAATGGTTGATTCTTCTGTTATTCTCATGTAATCAATATACGTTTCCTTAATATTCTAATTCGCCTTGCATCTTCCAATAAAAGCTGTTTGGTAGTAACTAGAAGACCATCCGTAGAGGTATACATTAGAGAACTTCCAGATGGAGAGACCAAGAGAATAGATGAGTAGCAAGATGGAGAAGGTGAATATCCAGCTAGTTCACAAAAACAGAACAGCCATGAAAATCTGAGATAGACGATTAAATTTGAGACTGTAAATCATCCGGGAGAGCTGGAAGATAAAGGTATCTAAACTGCATCCCACTATTTCCTTGAATGTTTGTATTGGAAAATAAGCCAACCATTGAGTTTGTTTCACTGTATGCATGTTGTATAGATAGATATTCTTGCATCTGCTCATGAATGTGATATGAATTCAATTGCCTGAGTAACAAATAAGTTCAGCTTATTTCTTAAAATATGCCAATCCATTCACATGAATAAAGATAATAATCCCATAGGTAGATGCTATAAAGTGGATAATCTCAATTGTGAAGCCATGACCTTAGAGCGCAGAACTCTAATATGACGTTGATCCTGTAATAGAAGTTGTTTAGTTTGGATAAGAAATGAGGCAGATGAGGTATAGGTTAGTGAAGCCCTATCTTGAACCCCTATAGACCTCAATTTAGCTTCCATATTAGTACAAACTCCATAGAAAATGTTCATCGGTATTATGGGTGCGAATAGCTAGAGTATGTAGCGCAAAGTTACCTAAACAAAATTATCGAATCACTGTCAGTTGGTGGTGAAACCTGGTGATAAGGGTTATGGTTGATCTGACTTGATTTATGTCATACACCCAAGTATAAGTGGTTAAATTGCAGTATTTCTCAATTTAAGTTCAAGTTCAAACCCACAGAGAGCTAACTATTGGTATTCAAAATAGAAACAATGAAATTGTCGCGAATGTAGTGTGTAGTGGAATAGCCTGTGGTGTGAGCTTAGAACTATCAAGTAAATACTTAATTAAAACTTTGAAATACAATAAGAAAAAGGGCACTCTTCAGTTCGGGGATCCAACATGCATTATCTTATTTAGTTACTGAAAATGTCACCTTACAATAATTAACTCCGATTTTACTAGAAAGTTAACCAGTAGGTTCAATTTATATTGAACCATAACACAACAACTGATTAGGTTAGCTGGAAGATCTATGTACCATGCATCAACTAAATAACCCTAGTAAACCAGAAGGTGAGCCATTTAGAAGGTTTACTTGAGTCATTCAATCGGCAAGTTGACGATTCACTGATAACGAAGTTCCAATTTATGCATTGAATCAAAAACATTAGCTATGACAAGATTTAACTCATCTATAACCAATCTCCCGAAATTTATATAAAGCCCAATGCATTGAATCAAAAGCATTGGTTATGACAAAATTTAACCCATCTATAACCAATCTCCTGACTATTATATAAAGCCCAACTACATACATCACTGTATCTTGCATAAAGTATGTAATAAGTATAGATAGTATGGTATATAGCATTAAGTACCACTCAGTGTTCAAAACCATGAGCATATTATAAATATAATCATCCATCAATTAAGGGAAGTATAAATATTAATGTATAAGTAAAACATAGGCATTTCCATAACATAAACAATATTACACATATGTTCATCCTTCACCGAAAAGTATAAACAGATTACTCACACCTCATTGCTATAGACGAGCAAAATGAGTGATATAATCCCATTAAAATTCAAAAAAAATACAAAACAAATACTTCCCCGAGGAATAGCTAAAACACTGTCACTCTTATTACCGGCTAGGGCACAAAAGNTGGTGATAAGGGTTATGGTTGATCTGACTTGATTTATGTCATACACCCAAGTATAAGTGGTTAAATTGCAGTATTTCTCAATTTAAGTTCAAGTTCAAACCCACAGAGAGCTAACTATTGGTATTCAAAATAGAAACAATGAAATTGTCGCGAATGTAGTGTGTAGTGGAATAGCCTGTGGTGTGAGCTTAGAACTATCAAGTAAATACTTAATTAAAACTTTGAAATACAATAAGAAAAAGGGCACTCTTCAGTTCGGGGATCCAACATGCATTATCTTATTTAGTTACTGAAAATGTCACCTTACAATAATTAACTCCGATTTTACTAGAAAGTTAACCAGTAGGTTCAATTTATATTGAACCATAACACAACAACTGATTAGGTTAGCTGGAAGATCTATGTACCATGCATCAACTAAATAACCCTAGTAAACCAGAAGGTGAGCCATTTAGAAGGTTTACTTGAGTCATTCAATCGGCAAGTTGACGATTCACTGATAACGAAGTTCCAATTTATGCATTGAATCAAAAACATTAGCTATGACAAGATTTAACTCATCTATAACCAATCTCCCGAAATTTATATAAAGCCCAATGCATTGAATCAAAAGCATTGGTTATGACAAAATTTAACCCATCTATAACCAATCTCCTGACTATTATATAAAGCCCAACTACATACATCACTGTATCTTGCATAAAGTATGTAATAAGTATAGATAGTATGGTATATAGCATTAAGTACCACTCAGTGTTCAAAACCATGAGCATATTATAAATATAATCATCCATCAATTAAGGGAAGTATAAATATTAATGTATAAGTAAAACATAGGCATTTCCATAACATAAACAATATTACACATATGTTCATCCTTCACCGAAAAGTATAAACAGATTACTCACACCTCATTGCTATAGACGAGCAAAATGAGTGATATAATCCCATTAAAATTCAAAAAAAATACAAAACAAATACTTCCCCGAGGAATAGCTAAAACACTGTCACTCTTATTACCGGCTAGGGCACAAAAGTGGGAGAGGTTCAACCCTCCAAGTAAAAAGGATAAACAAAAATGTAGAAGTAGAGAGATTTCGGCTGGAAAGTGGTTTTGGCTAGGCCTCGCTTCTCAGTTTCTCTCTTCCTCTCCTTCGTCACTGTCTGGACTGAGCTCTCGGTGAATCCCTTTAAATGAAGCGGAGAAGGGTTATTTATAGGCACTGGAGGGTCCCTTTAACGTGGCAGACTCCAA
This sequence comes from Ilex paraguariensis, assembly GCA_963454935.2. Lineage (NCBI taxonomy): Eukaryota > Viridiplantae > Streptophyta > Magnoliopsida > Aquifoliales > Aquifoliaceae > Ilex > Ilex paraguariensis. The sequence goes on from CAUOFW020001947.1 coordinate 35,169, forward strand.
ATCCATCCAATCAAAGCTTGTTGTTGTTCATTTGGACCAATAGGGACTTCTCCATGCTTGGCAACCTCCTTGTTTGATGAAGTAATTTGATAATTTCACTTGCCTCCCCTTGCTCATTCAACTTATACACTTTATCCCTATTGATTTTCCATAATTCCATATAAAACCCTGCAAAATATCAAATTTCTACATTAACCCTAATTTCGCATAACTTAGTTATTTTAACCTAATTCACGCACACAATTGACATTAAAACCTAGTTTATTAACACATTATTTTAGGATTAATCACACCCCCCAACCAAACATTATTAGTCCCTAGTAATAAAAATAAATTAAAAAATTACTTTTGTAGATTCCACGATTGCATTTAGTATATACAACAAGCCGTTAAACCCCTAGGTGATTCACAGTGGTCGAGTTTTGTCTTGTGAAAATTTTCAGTGAAAATACCTACAAACTTCAATGATTAGGATTCCATAATTCATATTTTTCACAGATAAAATTAAATCACCATTCCTCTTTGTTGCTAGGATACTACCTTTCCCCGATCACTGTAAGAGTAACACACATTAGTTGGAACATTATTTCATATATTTTCAGAAAAACTCGTGTGTGTGTGTGTGCAATGATTTCTTTATTCTAAAAATTACTTGGGAAATATCACCACCCTTCACTTTACTGTACAAGAATTAGCCTTGATGTCAATCCTTTCCTGGAAATCACTCAGCAAAGAATATACTCACGTTATAGTGACTGTTACTCAGAAATTACTTGTGATAAGAATATTGTTAACAATGCAAAGTAATATCACATGTAGTATATCAAAATAAAGGTTATTTGAATAAACTGGAATTTGGCATAATCTCATGAAAGAATATTTATACTACATCCAACACATTATCAACACTCTCCTTTTCTTGAATAAGTGGAAATAATGCACATGCATGACTTCTGAAATCAAAAAGGACTTTATTAAGGTTATAACGTGGCCATGGGTTTTGGGTTTAAGAAACAACATCATGGGTATTCAAAGGCTATCCTTTTCTGATTAGTGTAGCACACCTCTTCCCCATTTTTCCAAAACTTTCATACATGGTATTCCCCATTTCTCATTTTCAATCCCAATTTTCACTTTCTTGGTTAATTTCTTTCTTTGCTTCTTTGCTTTTTCTTTTTGCTTTCTTTTTCATCTCTTTCACAGATTCTTTTCTTTTCCTTGAACTTTAGTCACCATTTTCTTTCTTGTCTCCCTTTTCCGTATAGCACTTACTTTAGAAAAGGGTGCAAGAAAATTAGATAGCAAGGGTTGGTCAAATATATTTTTCTGTGGCTCAGTTACTTAAGGGTTTTACGAAAAGAAATTTTACCGTTAGGCTCAATCACAGCTTACTAGGGATATAATTTTGTAAAAGAAATAGTTAAGACTCAAAATTAAATCACAAATGGCCTAAGATCATTTTCCATAAATCATAAACCTGCATAATCTCCAAGTAAAAATTTGTAGGAAAATGTTAACCATGTTATTCAATGAGTGCTAATCAAAGCAAAGCTAATGAGATTATTCAAAGAAATTTTATCGCTGAATCAAAAATTCTTACTTGAGTAAATGTGAAATAACTCTCCAAGGAGTATTCGCTCAAAATCTGCATAAGGTTTACACCTCCACTATATATGTAAGCTTAATAAAGGAGTGTAATATTTCAGAATGTTTTCAAAAAAAGGAATTCCTACGTGCTCAAAAGAATGAGTTTCTATGAAAATATTAAGATAGTGCACAATTAACATATGAAAACCCCGCACAATCGAGTTAGGCTTATCCCTGCAAAGCATAAGAATAATAACCTAATTCTTAGCGTGAATAATATGAAATAAGCATCCTAACTCAACAAAATTTAACAAAACAATAAACTAACTCTATTAAAACAACTCAAAAACAATATTCAAAACATAAAAACTAAAATAAAATGCATAAATAAAAAGTTCAATAAGAGTAGTAAAAGTGTGGAAATTCCAGAATCTTAGATCACTATGTTGACCGGCCTCCACCATACTGTCCTCACAGTAGTCTCAAAATATCATTCTAGTTCTCCTCGTAGCTAGTCATCCTTTGATCTAGCTGGGTGATACTGGTCTCCAACCTTAACAAAATCTGGCGGTTGGACTTGTCATCAACTAGGATGTATGGTTGTTCTTCCTGTTGCTGAGGCTCCTCTGGTGGATGAAAATCTGCACCTCATAGGAATGGATCTGCGCATGGTGCTGGTGGTGCCTCCTACTGCTCCTCGGGCTGCCCTTCATGGCTCTTTCTCAATGACGTTTTATCTAATGGTGCCAAATGCTCCACCATTGGCCATTAGGGATTCGCAATAACTCCTTTCTCCCTGCACAACTCAGATACTAACATAGCAAACAAGAGCGAGGGCTTCTTTACTTTCACAGTCAACATCATTTGGTCCATGATCAAATTGGGCAAATCGATGGTGTGTCCCATTCCAAATGCATACTATAAATATGCTCTCTCAGTGTAAATTTGGTTTTTTTGGGACTAGGGCAACAGATTATTTAGAGTTATCCAATTCATAATTCTAAACTTGTCAGTTAAATCCCTTTGCTTTATATACTTGTTTGGCCTACCCCATACATAATCCAGGTTTTTCGTCAACTCAATCCCAATAACAGTCATGTCAGGCAATTTAGAATAGGGATATTGTGGATTTTAATATCTCGGGATCGAATTCAGAAAATTTGCAATGGTAGCTGGTGTAACTTGGAACACCACCCCTTAACATAAACTCGAAACTATCTTGGCCTGATTAATTTAGCATTACTATAATATTCACGGACCAAACACTCATAAGCAGGACCAACAAATTACATAATTAAGCCACACTTGTGTAGGTAAATTATGTCTCACCCCTATATGTTCAAAGTCCTCATATATAACAGGTCGTTCAGCAATGATAGTTTAGGAATAAAAATAATTGTCATACCAAACTTGCTGATCAATATTCTCGAACATCATAGCATCGAAGACATTCTGTCCCTTAAGTTGTTCTTGCTGCTGTGGGGGTGCTTTAGGCAGTGAAGATGCTCATCTCCTTGCCCGGCTTGATGAAGCTCTTGTTCTTGTCCTAGGATCCATGGATTCTTTGATTTATTGCTTGAAAAGAGCTTTTAAGAAAGTTCAATCAATAGAAACCTGTAAAATGGTATAGGTAAGTGTTTAATCGGAGTGGAATTCAAGAAAAGTTGATGGGTGAAGCAAATATGAGGAGAGAAGGTGAAGAGGCTGCTGAATTTTCGTATTTTTTATGCGAGGGAGATGCTGAAACTGTTCAATTCAAGCCTGTCTGCTTTTATACTGGGCAGTACCATTTGGACGGTAGGAATCCTTTAGAATTTGGCTTGCTGCTGCAAGCTGCTGTTCCTTGATCTTCTTCCTATTTTTTTTGCTTCAGTTTCCAGCCTGCAGTTACAGCATCAGTTTAAATTCAAATAATTACACGTGAAACTACTTAAATCCTATCTTATTACACTAATTATCCTATAGTTATTTACATTTATACAAATCCCAAAATTATTCATCTTTGATCATTATCTATTTTAATCAGAATCTTCTAAATCAAGGACATCAGTGAACCGATTAATCTTCTGTCTCAAGTATCTTACGAGCCCGGGACTGGAATAAGATGGCGTCTCAGGGTAATCCTTACTCTGCCCATACTTAATCTAGTCAAGTTGATCTAACGCTCAACCTGAAATTGGTTCTACACACTGATTATATTCTTTCATGTGTATTAAACGACCACACTTTACACAACCACCGAGTCGATTTGCTCGTTGGCGTTTGGCAAATGAACTTTTTTCGCACAAAGGTTTTGCTTGACTATCAAGAATTTCTAATTTTCTAACAACCCTTACTTTTGCTATGATCAAAGAATGTATATCTTTTGGAAAAGTATGTAGCATACTCAAACTAAACCAAAACAATTGCTCATCCATCTTTGAAAAAATTTTGAAGAATGTAAAAATTTTTGAAAATTGACTCGCGATCCGGTTCTTTACCATCCGTCGGTCATAAAGACGAATGGAACTCACATTGTCCCCAATGTATAGCATAATGAGATAGAATTACAGACAATTGCTAATCAGGTCTAGAGGCGAGATAAAATCATAGTGTAAAACCCTATTCTGTAAAACAAACAACAAACGGTTATTACTACTATTTACAATCGAACACTTATAAAAAAAATTCAGGGCACATATATTGGTTTCATTAACTGAATGGAACTCACATTTCGAACAAATCCATCATGATATGGCTTAAGCCTTTGACCATTCACTTTAAAAATGTTTTCAGTTACTGGGTTCTCAATTTCCATTGTCCCATGATCAAAAACTTGTTTAACAATGTAGGGGTCTGTCCATCTTGATCTTAACTTTCTAAGAAATAGACGGAGTCTTGAGTTATATAACAGGAATTTTTGAGAAGGTTTAAAAGACTTTTGCACAATGTTCTTATCATGAAAAATTTTCATCCTAAACTTGGCAATCTTTGCATTCTCATGTGCTTCATTTCTCCATTCTTCTAATTCATTAATCTGAAGTTTGCGAGATGCACTTGCTTTGTAAATATCAAAGTTCATCTTTTTAATTGCCCAGTATTCTCAATGTTCCAATTCCACAGGCAAGTGACATGGTTTACCGTAAACTAACCGATAAGAAAACATTCCTAAAATAGTTTTGTATGCATTACGATAAGCCCAAAGCGTATCAGTTACTCTTAACGACTAATCCTTATAGTCTAGATTTACTGTTTTTTTTTTAAATATATTTTATCTTCCTATTGGCCAATTCAACTTGTCCACTTGTCTGGAGATGATAAGGGGCGGATATCTTGTGGGAAATCGAATATTTTTTCATTAGATTTTCAAAAAATTTATTGCAAAAATGTGTTCCCCCATCACTAATAATGGCTCGAGGAATTCCAAATCTCAACAAGGGATTGCCTCTACCCCATTTGGAAATATAATCAATGACAACTAAAATTTACAGATGTCCAAAGGATGGGGAAAATGATCCCATAAAATCAATGCCCCATTAATCAAAAATTTCAATGACCAAAATAGGGTTTAAAGGCATCATGTTTCTTTTTAAAATATTTTTCATTATTTGACATCTGTCACAGTTTAAACACAAGACATGTACATCTTTAAGAATGGTAGGCCAATAAAATTCACACTGCAAAATTTTAACAGCAATTTTGAAGAAAAATGCCCTCCGCAAGCTTCAGAATGGTAAAATGAGATGACCTGATTGATTTCATGATTGGTTACACAATGCCTTATTATTTGATATTTACAATACTTAAACACATAGGGAGTTTTTCAAAAGAAATTGCATACCTCTATCAAAAATTTCTTTCTGCCAGTCCAAGTTTAATGAAAAGGAATAGTACATGTGGCTAAATAATTGGCTATGTCTGCATACCATTGTACTTCTATTACTGCAAATAGCCGCTCATTTAGAAAGGTTTCTCTGATTGGTGTTGATTCTTCCTTTATATCATAATTCAACCTTGACAAATGATCGGCTACCACATTTTCAACTTCTTTCTTGTCCTTAATGATATGATCAAATTCTTGAAACAACAGTATCCAACGTAGGAGAAGTGGTTTAGCATCCTTCTTAGTGAGGTTCCAACCAAATACGAACGAAATTTATCTAAAGCAAACACAACAGTAAGCAATTCTTTTTCTGTGGTAAAATAATTCATTTGTGCATCATTCAAAGTCATGGTTGCATAGTAAATCACATAGGGTTTCTTATCTTTTCTTTGACCCAAAACAACTTCTACTACATAATCACTAGCATCACACATTAGTTCAAAAGGTAAAGACTAGTTAGGAGGTTGCATAATTGGTACAGAAATAATCATACTTTTTANAGTCTTGAGTTATATAACAGGAATTTTTGAGAAGGTTTAAAAGACTTTTGCACAATGTTCTTATCATGAAAAATTTTCATCCTAAACTTGGCAATCTTTGCATTCTCATGTGCTTCATTTCTCCATTCTTCTAATTCATTAATCTGAAGTTTGCGAGATGCACTTGCTTTGTAAATATCAAAGTTCATCTTTTTAATTGCCCAGTATTCTCAATGTTCCAATTCCACAGGCAAGTGACATGGTTTACCGTAAACTAACCGATAAGAAAACATTCCTAAAATAGTTTTGTATGCATTACGATAAGCCCAAAGCGTATCAGTTACTCTTAACGACTAATCCTTATAGTCTAGATTTACTGTTTTTTTTTTAAATATATTTTATCTTCCTATTGGCCAATTCAACTTGTCCACTTGTCTGGAGATGATAAGGGGCGGATATCTTGTGGGAAATCGAATATTTTTTCATTAGATTTTCAAAAAATTTATTGCAAAAATGTGTTCCCCCATCACTAATAATGGCTCGAGGAATTCCAAATCTCAACAAGGGATTGCCTCTACCCCATTTGGAAATATAATCAATGACAACTAAAATTTACAGATGTCCAAAGGATGGGGAAAATGATCCCATAAAATCAATGCCCCATTAATCAAAAATTTCAATGACCAAAATAGGGTTTAAAGGCATCATGTTTCTTTTTAAAATATTTTTCATTATTTGACATCTGTCACAGTTTAAACACAAGACATGTACATCTTTAAGAATGGTAGGCCAATAAAATTCACACTGCAAAATTTTAACAGCAATTTTGAAGAAAAATGCCCTCCGCAAGCTTCAGAATGGTAAAATGAGATGACCTGATTGATTTCATGATTGGTTACACAATGCCTTATTATTTGATATTTACAATACTTAAACACATAGGGAGTTTTTCAAAAGAAATTGCATACCTCTATCAAAAATTTCTTTCTGCCAGTCCAAGTTTAATGAAAAGGAATAGTACATGTGGCTAAATAATTGGCTATGTCTGCATACCATTGTACTTCTATTACTGCAAATAGCCGCTCATTTAGAAAGGTTTCTCTGATTGGTGTTGATTCTTCCTTTATATCATAATTCAACCTTGACAAATGATCGGCTACCACATTTTCAACTTCTTTCTTGTCCTTAATGATATGATCAAATTCTTGAAACAACAGTATCCAACGTAGGAGAAGTGGTTTAGCATCCTTCTTAGTGAGGTTCCAACCAAATACGAACGAAATTTATCTAAAGCAAACACAACAGTAAGCAATTCTTTTTCTGTGGTAAAATAATTCATTTGTGCATCATTCAAAGTCATGGTTGCATAGTAAATCACATAGGGTTTCTTATCTTTTCTTTGACCCAAAACAACTTCTACTACATAATCACTAGCATCACACATTAGTTCAAAAGGTAAAGACTAGTTAGGAGGTTGCATAATTGGTACAGAAATAATCATACTTTTTAGTCTATCAAAAGCTAATTGACATGCATCATTCCAATCAAATGGTACATCCTGACATAGAAGATTACACATAGGTCTGGATATCAAAATGACATCTATAATGAATCTTCTATAGAATCTTGCATTACCTAGAAAGGATCGAACATCTTTTACAGTCTTGGGTGGAGGGAGATTGGATATCAAATCAATTTTGGACTAATCAACTTCAATTTCCTCTACATAAACTATATGTCCTAAAATAATACCTTCTCTGACCATGAAATGACACTTTTTCCAATTCAAAATAAGATTTGTCTCCTCACATCGAGTAAGGACTTTTTCAAGATTCTCTTAACATAATTCAAATGAATTACCATACACCAAAAAATCATCCATGAAGACTTCTAAAAACCGCTCCACCATATCATTGAATATGCTTAACATACAACGCTAAAAAGTGATTGGAGCATTACACAATCCAAAAGGCATTCTTTTATAAGCAAAAGTGCCAAAAAGACATGTAAAAGTAGTTTTCTCTTGATCATCAACTGTTATTTCAATCTAATTATAGCCAAAATATCCATCTAAGAAACAATAATATGCATGACCCACTATTCTTTCTAAGACTTAATCTAGAAAAGGTAGGAAAAAATGATCTTTTCTAGTGAGAAAATTTAACTCCCGATAGTCAATACACATACGCCAACCAGTGACTGTACACATAGGGACTAATTCATTTTCTTGGTTTTTTATGACAGTGACACCAGACTTTTTAGGCACTAACTATGTTGAGCTGACCCATTTACTATCAGATATAGGATATATGATATCGGCATCTAATAGTTTAAGTACTTCAGTTCGAACTATTTTTTTCAAATGTGGGTTCAACCTTCTTTGTGGCTATCAAAATAGTTTGAAATCTTCTTCTAAGTATATGCAATGAGTACATAGAAGAGGACTTATATCCTTTATATTTGCTATTGTCCATCCAATAGCACTTTGATGGTTTTTTATGACTTTTGTCAACTTCTTTTCTTGGATTTCTGACAATTTTGAAGATATTATCATTGGACGAGTTTCATCCTCCCCCAAGAAGACATATTTTAAGTCAGTTGGGAAAGGTTTCAACTCTGGCTTGATAACTCCAACACTGGACTCTACAGATTTAAGTTTAGAAGGCAATAATTCTTCAAATTTAGGACTCCATGTTTCAATGATTGACATATCAATAGACTCATCATTTTTTCTAGACTCTAATGCATGTGACTCCTTCCTTGTACAAGCATTTTCAAACATATTTTGAGTTAACAACTCAACACAATTTACTTCATACAAATCTTCTTCTTTTCTGAGCGGTTTTGCATTGTCAAGCACATTCAATTCCAAATTCATGCTTTCAAATGAAAGTTTCATGATTCTATTCCTACAATTAATCAATGCATTTGATGAAGCTAGGAATAGTCGACCCAGAATGATAAGGATGTGTGTAGAGGCATAAAAAACTGGTTATGTATCTAAAAATAATGAAATCTACTGGAAAATAGAACTTGTCAACTTGAATGAGTGCATATTCCACAACTCCTCGTGGAGTTTTTACAGATCGGTCTGTCAATTTCAATGTGACATTGGTGGATCTTAACTCACCCAACACTAATTGTTCATAGACCGAATATGGAAACAAATTGACACTGGCTCCAAGATCAAGCAAAGTTTGCTCAATCTAGAAATTTTTGCATGAAACTATAGGACTTCCGGGATCTTTATACTTGACAGGGGTCGTGTGATAAATGATAGCATTATCCTGTTGAGTCAAAAATGCTCTTTTCTGCACATTGATCCTTCTTTTCACTATGCAAAGGCCTTTTAAAACTTGGTATAAGATGGGACTTGCTTGATTGCATCCAACAAGGGGATGTTAATCTTTAATTGCTTAAACAACGCAAAGATTTTAGCATGATTGATTGATGCTTTGTGGGCTTACCGCACCGCTTACAAGACCATCCTAGGTATGTCTCCCTATAGGCTAGTCTATGGAAAGGCTTGTCACTGCTAGTAGAGATAAAGCACAAGGTATATTGGGCCATTAAAACCTTGAATTTCAATTTGAGAATAGTCGGGGAAAATAGGAAGTTGGAGTTAAATGAATTGGAGAAAATTCATAGAGATGCTTACGGGAGCTCAAAAATTCACAAAAAAAAGGGCAAAGATTTTTCATGACAAACCCATTGTGAGAAAGACATTTGAGCCCAGACAAAAAGTGCTCTTGTATAATTCTCGACTCTCCATTTTTCAAGGAAAACTCCGATCACGTTAGGATGGCCCCTATCTTGTCAACGTGGGCTACCCTAACGGAGCCGGGGAAATAGCAAACCCCGAATATGGTAAAACATTCAAGGTAAATGGCCAAAGACTTACACCATTCTTTGAGGGTTGGCTTCAACTCCTCAAGTTACAATTGTTGATACACTGAAAGGGGTAGGTGGTTGACACTTGCTCTCAAGTCTAGTAATGCTTGCTCCACACGACAATTCTCAATGATTATAGCAATGGTGGGGCAGTGGGGATCTTTGAACTTGGGTGGTGTGTTGGTCCTCAAAATGGAACTCACTTACTCCGTAAGAAATGTCTTCTTATGCACATTCAATTTCCTCTTCACGGTGCACAAGTTTTTCAATATCTTTGTATATGAAGGAATTTGCTTGATGGCATCAAAGAGAGAAATGTTTATCTTCACCTGCTTAAACATTTTAATGATATCCAAATAGTTAGCAATTTTAGTCGGTGGCTTCAAACGTTGAGGAAAAGGGGCCAGAATGGAACAATCATGCACATTCAAATCAATAATTTTTTTCTTTTCACTTATTTCACCCTCCTTGGAGTTACCCTTCGTCTCTTTTTCATTTACCAATTTGGATTTGGGTGAGACTTTAGGCAAAATGGTTTTATCAATTTGTTTGCCACTCCTAAGGGTGGTGACTGCCTTGAGTTGCTCACAACTCTCCTTAGTAGACTTGGATGATTCAATCACGTGTTGACCCCTTGGGTTTTCTTGGGGTTGAGCAAAAAATTTTCCTTTTTCTTGTTTGGACGACCTTATAGCATTGGAAAACTTTGTGATTTGAGTCCAGATGTCATTAAAAGCGGCGGTGATTTGATTGTTGATTGTGGTTTGGCTTTGAATTAATTGGTGCATGAAATCCTCTAAATTTCTTTTGTGAGGAGGTTGGTAGGTGGGAGGGTTAGGTGGTCCTTATTGAGGTGGGTTTTGTGAAACCCTTGTGTATTGGACCGTGGGTACTGGGAGCTAGATGAGGGACCATGACCATAGTAGGATTGATTTTGCTTGGGTGGAATGGGAGACGACAATGGGCTAAACTCATGAGGAGTAGGGTTGTCATTCTTCCAACTAAAGTTTGGGTGGTTGCTCCATCCTGGATTATATCTGCTGGAGTGTGGAGAGAATGATTGCCTATTTTGGTTGAAAGCATTCACTTGCTCATGATATACCTCTTTAAATGCCGAAATGTTTGGGTGCTCCGAAATATAATGCTCAACGCTCTCACATATAGAGCAAAACTCCTCGATCTTTATGATGTTAGACACCTCATGCCTCATATTCACCTTTAGACTCTCTACCTTGCAGGATAATTTTGTGATTTTAACAAGTAAGTCTTCTTGGTCACACCAGTTATACACCCCCCTCCACTTGGTTGACTACCCGGAGAGGACCTTGGCAAATCGACGAGATCCATGATATCCCAAGATTGAGCATTTTTTGCCAATGTGTTGAAGTACTCAAGGACCTCATCGGGATCTTTATTTAGAAACTCTCTGTTGCACATCATGTTTATGAATTGTCGATGGTCCGGTGTAATTTCGTCATAGAAGAAACTCACCAATTCTCATGGTTCGAATCCATGATGTGGAATGGAGTGCAACAAATCCTTGTATATATCCCAACATTGATAAAACTGCTCATTTTGTTTTCTCAAAAAATTTTGGATTTGTTTCTTAAGAGCAGTGGTCTTGGGCACCAGAAAAAATTTGTTTAAAAATTTGGAAAGCATTTGTACCCAAGAACTTATCGATCGGGCTTTCAATGAGTTCAACCAAGTTTTAGCTTTGTCTTTGAGGGAGAAGGGAAATAATTTCATGCATGTTATGTCTTCCATGGCATGATTTGTAATCTGGCGGATGTGAAGTACTTCTACTTCGACAACCCGTACTTGTTCAAATATTGCCTCGATCAAGTCATGAGGAGATGCATACCGAAAAATGAACAATGGGATGTCATTTCCTTTTGCCATTCTGAGGCGTCTGGTGGACACTTCTCTTTCAAGAAAACTTCAGCTAAGTTTTTACAATCCAGTTTTTATTGGCCTTCTTTAATTGAAAACTGTTTCATTTTGCAAAGAATGTGATAGGTGTCAAAGGTTAGGAAACGTAACCCATAGAAACATGATGCCCCTCTCTCCCATGCTTGTCATTGAAAACTTGACCACGACTCGATGGTCATTGATCTTGGTTAGGATTGCCTTTACCCATTTAGACACGTAATCCACTGCCAGTAGGATATAAAGGTAGCCAAATGACATAAAGAATGAACCCATGAAATCGATGCCCCAGCAATCGAATATAAAGCTTACTACAATGAAAATGGTAAAGGAAGTGCAAAAACCCAACTTTCTCTCTCTAAAACTTTATCTTCTTCCTTGGAACCTCTCTCTCTAAAAGCTTGTAAAACTAAATAATGGTGCAAGACTTCATCAAAATTCATCCATCCCCCTCCTTAGTCTGTGAGAACTGAGTTGCAATGAGTGGGAAGAGATTGGACACTTCAACAAGCAAAGACAGGCCAATCATGCTCCTCCCATGCTTCACCAACCACCCCTCTTCTCTCTCTTGCCTCTCCCATGCTTTTCTCTTCTAAATCTGCCTTAAAGTGGAAGAGACCATCATAGTGTGTCAAAGATGTTAGGGAATGGTTTGGATAACAAGAGGTGGGCCCCTAGAGTAGGTGGAGTCGTGTGAGCAAACATTTGGCATTTCTAGGAAAAACCTACCGGTAGAACGTCAAAAACCTACCGGTAGGATTTTTCCAGTAAGCATTGTCTACCGGTAGGTTTTTGGCAGGGCTACGATAGAAGAATTCCAGTGCAGTTTTCCTACTGGTAGGTTTTGACTAACTTCTACCAGTAGGTTTTGGTTGACTTCTACTAGAAGGTTTTCTCCTGTTTTGGAATTTTTCTTGGTTTCGTGATGTCCCAAACCATCCGTTAAGCCTTTCCTTCTTCTCCATTGCCTTTGAGCACTTGATGGAGGCTTAATACACGACTTTACCTGCTTTTTACCTACAATCACATGAATCTCTATTAAATGTGAGTTTAAAAGCATTTCCTCTAATTTTCACCACAAAACAAGCATAAATGAATGCAAAAGAGATACATGATATACAATATTCTATGCTCATCAAATGATGCAATGTGAATGAGAGGGCATCATAGAAGAAATTGACTAAAGTCCAATTTTTAAATGCATGATGTGGGCAAACTTGAAGAAGATCCTTAAATCTTTCCCAATATTGATAAAAATTTTCCCCTTCTTTTATAAAAAAATTCATGATTTGACGTCTCAATACATTAGTGCAATGCACAGGAAAAAACATTTTGAAAATTTTAGTTTGTAAAACTTGCCAACTTGGGATAGATTGGGCTTTTAAAGAATTTAGCCACTATTTAGCCTTATCCTTCAAAGAAAAAGGAAAAAGTTTCAACCAGACCATTTTAGAATTATCTTGCAAAGATCCACATACTTATTCAAATTCTTTCATATGCAAATATGGGCTTTCAGACTCTAGACCATGAAACTGTGGTAAAAACTGTATTGTCCTTGCCTTAATGTTGAAATTTGAAACTTTTGTGGGAAAATAAAAACCTGACGGGACACTAGTGCGTGTGTGATGCAAATATTCTCTTAAAGGTCGGACTCATGAGTCATGCTTAACTCAAATGATGCTTGTGACGATGATGATGATGAAGATGAAGGACTAGACTGATTTACAAATCCTACTAATGACTTAATAGATATAAATAATGAAAATACAACAAACAATGAATATACATATAATACAAACTAGATAATTTTCCTGTTTGTTTTGAAATCACTGTAACTCCCCGGCAATGGCGCCAAAAATCTTGATCTAACCTGATTTATGTCATACACCCAAGTATAAGTGGTTAAATTGCAGTATTTCTCAGTTTAAGTCCAAGGTCGAACCTATATGGAGATAACTATTGGGATTCAAAACAGAAACGGTGAAATTGTCGTGAATGTAGTGTGCAGTGGAATAGCTTGTGGTATGAGCTTAGAACTATCAATAAATATTTAATTAAAATGTTGAAAGACAATAAAAAAAAGGGCACTCTTCAGTTCAGGGATCCAACATGCATTATATTGTTTAGTTACTGGAAATGTTACCTTACAACAATTAACTACTATTTTACTAGAAAGTTAATTGGTAGGTTAGATGTATATTGAACCATAACATAGCAACTGATTAGGTTAGCTGGAAGGTCTCTGTACCATGTATCAATTAAATAACCCTAGTAAAACAGAAGGCAAACCATTCAAAAGGTTTACTTGAGTCATTCAATCAACAGGTTGACAATTCACTGATGACAGAGTTCCGGTTTATGCATTGAATCAAAAGCATTGGCTATGACAAGATTTAACCGGTCTATAACCAATCTTCCGACTGTTATATAAAGCCCAACTACGTACATCACTGAATCATGCATGAAGTATGTAATAATTATAGATAGTATGATATATAGCATTAAGTACCGCTTGGTGTTCATAACCATGAGTATATTATAAATATAACCATCCATCAATTAAGGCAGGTATAAACATTAACACATAAGTAAAATATCGGCATTTCCATAACATAAATAATATTACACATAAGTTCACCCTTCACCAAAGAGTATAAACGGACTACTTACGCCTCATTGCTATAGATGAGCAAAAGGAATGATATAATCCCATTACAATTGAAACAAAATACAAAACAAATCCTTCCCTGAGGAATAGCTGAAATACTACCATTCTTATTACCGGCTAGGGCACAAAGGTGGGAGAGGTTCAACCCTCCAAGTAAAAAGGATAAACAAAAATGTAGAAGTAGAGAGATTCCGGCTGGAAAGTGGTTTTGGCAGGGCCTCGCTTCTCATTTTCTCTCTTCCTCTCCTCCTCCCCTTCCTCACTGCCTACACTGAGCTCTCAGCAAATCCCTTCAAATGAAGCTAGGAGGGGCTATTTATAGGCACTGGAGGATCCCTTTAAGGCGGCAGACTCCAAATCCATCCAATTAGAAGCTTGCTGTTGTTCATTTGGACCAATAGGGAGAAAGGAGGACTTAAGGTGGTTTAAGCACCGTCCGGAAGCCATCACCACCGTCCGGATGGTGGCTTTTCTTTGTTTTCTCCATGCTTGGTAGCCTCCTTGTTTGATGTAGTAATTTGACAATGCATGATATCATTGGGCATATTTACTTCTCGTAGTATTGAAATATGCTAGGCATTTTGGTAACACTTAACTTTAATAGGGTATGCGAAAATAGTACAAATGAATGGGAATGGAATAAAGAGCTATTGAATTTATGATTAAGAGTCTGAGGTATCAATGGGTTATTATAGTTACTCTCTATTTTGGAATGAAAATGAGAGCATATTATGACGAATTCTAGTGACAAGTTTTCCCTAAAAAACTAATAAAATAAAATTCTCACCACATAGACATGTCAAAGTTTGAGGGTGGAACTGTGCGATTTGAGTAACACATTAGTTTGGTATGATTTTTATTCTTGTATAAGGAAATTCGAAGGTAATTAGGATGGATATCTACAATTGATAGAATTGAGTTGATAATGGGTGATCAAATATTTTTCCAAGTATCATCATAGAAAAAAGTTGTTTACCGAATATGTTGAATCTTTTAAAATTCTAGATCCTAATCGGGTTTACAACACATATTGGTTAACATTATCATTAGATTTACTATTGTTACATGAGGTGGTGCATGTCAAGAAGCTTTTTGAGATTCTAGGTCGCAGGAAGTGCGTTCTTACGTACCAGAGTTACTTTGTCAATTAAAGTCTTATAGCAAAACCATTTCGTGCAAGAAGTTTTAAAAAAAAAACTTATGTGAACAAAATATTTTCACTAGTTTTGGTATGGTAAATTAATTTTGGGGATGAAATTCTTTAAAGAGGGGAAGAGTTGTGAGACCTAAGTATGCGTTATAAACATTTTAATATTAGAAATGTGGGAGGGCAATGATATATAGATCTCGATAAAAAATTTAGGTTTAATTTGCGAAATTAAAGGTGAGCGATATATATACATACATATATATGTTAATTAAAATAACTAATTACATAACTAAGGTATATATATTACAAGCATATTCACACGTGATATGAATGTATATAACTGGTAATTACTATTTAAGTAGGAAAATTGATATGAGACTTGAACCTGTACGATGAATATTTTTAATATTTAGAGAGTGCATATGAATAAAGTATGAAAATTGTTTAAATTAAATGACAATGAGAGAATTGTTTTGTTTAACTGTGTAAAATTAAATGAGTATGCTTGCATGTGGCCTAGTTTTATTATTTTATGCATATTAGTGTAGGATTAAGTGGGGGACAAGCATGTGATATCAATTTATTGACTACAAATATATATGTTAGTCATTGCCCGTGCCTGAAGGCACTATGTTTTTGTTAAAAAAATTGCACTTAAAAGAAATGTATAACACAAAATACTAATTAATATAGACCCATTATTCAAAAAAAATCGATAAAATGCTCATGTGTAAAGGCACTATATAACAAAAAAAAATTCAATTAAAAAAAATGAGAATCCATAAAAAAAATTATGCTTACTATGGTAATTGAATTTCATATTTCATTTAAAGTAACACAGTTATACTTACTACCAAAATACAAAATTACCAAAAAAAAAAAAACTTAATTTGAAAATTGTGTGAATTTGAAAACTTTCGGCCCAAGAAAGAGCTCCCATGACTGCACAATTCACCTCAAAGCCATAGCCCTACAAAAATAAATAAACTTAGGTCCAATGATCTTAGCATGCCTTCCCCTCAACAGCCACAACTATTTTCCCACACAACCCTATGCTTTTTCTGTAATCAAAATCAAATGGTTAGTAAATTAGTCGACCCAATTTACTATGTCAATTAAAATCATAGAACTATAGAAAATTGACTTAACAATTCATCTAAAATTAATCGAATACATCAGTTTTACTAACCTAGATAATTGAATGTATTAACCCTTGCAAGAGTTGTCATGAAAGTCATTTTTCATGTGTTTAAAAGCCACTACTCTGATCATCAAACAAATTCAAACATATCACCTATCCTAGATACTGGAAAAGGATTCAAATCATAAAAAAAAAAAAAGTATAGTAAAAGTGAGGAATCAAAATTTTAAATCCCCTTATTTCACCAATTTTTGGGATTGAAAAATTGATTTGAAATAGCATACACTCAACTTAATTAATGCAACTAAAACACTTAAACCAACTAAGAGACATGTGAAGTGATGTAGGGGTAGCTATCTTGCTTTCTTCCACAAATTGCAAACAAAACAATGCACGAAATTTCAGAGCATTCTAACAGTTTGTCATTAAATTAAAGATTAACATGTCTAAGCAAATCAATCACATATTCTATCAACTGAAAAACAAAGAAAAAATTGAATCAAGTTTTCTTTACAATTAACAAAACCAAAAGAAAATATGTGAGACACAAAAATGTAACTTACTTTTATCCAATATTTTGGCCAACCAAATAGACAACAATTTTGAACCAAGCCATATTAGTGTCGTGCATTGGACAAAAAAAATAGTGCATGAAATTCTAAACATCCACTTAAGTCTAAAATAATTGTCTAACAAATTAACGTAAAAACACACCAATCAAATAAATCATTGCTTAATTGAAAATATTATTTAAATGCAAACAACTTGCATATAATTAAAAAGGCAAAATAACTCAAAGAGAAATTCTAGTAGGGTGAATAGAATTTTAGAGAGAGCAAAATAGATATAATTTTATCTTGGCCAGATATGTAATCATTTTTTTCCTTAATATTTCCAAAACTGAAAATATATAACTGAATGCAATGATTACATGCACAAATGTGCAAATCTACTCATAATTTATTATGTCCACATAATGAAAAAGGATTGAGATTGGATATCCTTTACCTTTTTTTAAATGTAGTAACTTCACCTTTTTAGGACTTGGGAAAAGCCTGGTTGTGTGATTAAATGCCAATTAGCTACGACATAAATAAGTTTTTAAGTAGGCATAGCATTATCAAAGATAACATATAAAATTATATCAATGCAACCATTCATCAAGGCAAAAGAATAAGTGAATTTCAATATTAAACCATCAATAACCTAAATTGCTTTTGAAGTTTGTAGCGTATAAAGAATGGTCCAGATAACATCTATCAGAAGTAGCTGTATAAGAGAAGTTTACAATGCTGCTCCAAAAAGTAGACGCATACTCAATACCAAAATCAAAAACACCAGAGGCTAATGAAAAATACAAAAATAGAGTTTAACATAACCATAAAGAGTTGTGTGGACAAAAGGCAGGCATATCTTAGAAATATAGTAACAAACAAAAAAATGATAACCTAAAGGCACTATGCACCCGTAACAGGTGGAGAAGACGTTGGCAGCCATGGCGTCTCATGGAATTAATTATCGATTGAAAGGGCTCCTTGTTTCGTGCAGGAAAACAGAAAATGCAAAACACTAGTTGTGCTAAAAACAAAACATTTACTTCCAAAAATATGCAATAGATGAAGAAAGGGTCACCATTTCTTTTCAGGGACTTTATCCGATCATCTAGTATGCATAAGAAACACAGTCAAAAAACAAAGGAAGCAAAGAAGTGGGAGTATGTGTGTGTGTGTGTTGTATCCAGCATGAATGAGTGTGTGTGTGTTTGTTGTGTTCATCGTGTGTGTGTTTGCTGTGTTTTGTGTGTATGTGTTAGTGTAGGAAGCAGAGAGGAGGAAGAAAGGAGAGGAAAAGGATGAACAAATACTTGAGGTTGTGTGTCTGTGGCTGTGTAGGGTCACCATTTCTTTTCTGCAACTTTATCCGATCATCTTGTATGCATAAAAAACACAATCAAAAAATAGAGGAAGCAAATAAGTGTGAGTATGTGTGTGTGTTGTATCCAGCGTGAGTGAGTGAGTGTGTTTGTTGTGTTCATCGTGTGGGTGTTTGTTGTGTTCAGTGTGTGTATTTGCTGTATTTTGTGTGTTTGTCTTAGTGTGGGAAGCGTAGAGGAGGAAGAGAGAGTTGTTGGGTTGCTTTTTAAAAATGGAAGAGAGAGTTGTTAGGCATCGGGTGAAAATGGAAGAGAGGAGGGAGAGAGGAAAGAGAGAGAGAGAGTTGCCGGGTTGCTTTTTAAAAAATGGAAGAGATGAGGGAAAGTGTATCGGGTGATAGATAGAGAGTTATAATATGAAATAGAAAGATAAAGTTAGATGAGAGATAGGAGTCTTTGTATCTGTTAGTATGAGATAAAGGGAAAGAGTTAGATGAGTGATAAGAGTGTTAGGAAAATTTAGTATGAGGACCATCGGATCAATAATTGTCAAGCGATCTGAGCCGCGAAAAATTAAAGATAAAGAAAACTAGCTACTCATTAAATGAGATATATATATATATAGGGGAAAGTAGACTACTCATTAAATGAGATATATAGTATATGTATATATATAGGTGGAGACATGCATGAGTGCACTCTCCATTAACAAGGAATGTGTAGATGTGGTTTAGAGGGTAAAGGGAGTGGATGGCTTGAGGGATTGGGGGTGGGTACTCCACTAAGACTAGTAGAAATATAAAAGGGGAAGAAAAAAAAACAAGAACTCTTTGCATCTTTGGGATTTTCGGCTAAGGCAACGAAAACAAAAGGAAGCTCTCTACACTTGGGGTCTCAACCAAGGCTAGGGAAAAAAAAGAAGAGGAGTTTTAAGGTGGAGCTTGGTGGTGGGTTTAATGGTGAAAGACTAGTGGTGGTGTAGGAAGTGGGTACAAGAGATAAGTCTTGTGATATACCTTTCTATTCTTTTAAATGTATAGTTAAAAATTCTTAGTATATGAATTTTGAGTATTGCATGTAAGTTAGTAGTGATGCTTGTTGTGAATGTGTCCTAGAGTGTTGCATGAAGATTTAACATGATGTCTGTGTGAATGTGTAAGCAAAACTAGAGTTATTGCATGAAATATATTTCAGCCAAGAGAAGGAATGGATTAGGGGGTAACTTAGAAGTCCTATGAATTGATCCTTGAACTCTCATACATTCATGAGTAGGAATTAATCACAAGAAAGCATGTGATTTTATAGTTTCATAGGAAATGGGATTAACTCAAGTATATTCTTTGTATGTTTATGATTCTATGAAAATGGTTAAATTCGGAGTAACTTGTATGAATATATTATTTTAACAAATTTGAAAGAATAGTTCAATTGATTTAGGTGGATTAATTTATAAGATATGGAAGAATTATGTAATTCGACTCAAGTTGATTATTAAATTTGGTTTGAGTAAACTATTCTGGATATAAACAATATTACATATTAATACCTGAATGGAATTATGAATATCATGTATGCCAAGTCCAGAAGCGAACAACTTAAAGAATGCCGCACTCAAAACTCCGCCAGAGGGGTCGTTTACGTGGTAGAATTCCACCTGAGGTAGGTGCACTACCCTACATCTTTTATTGATAAATAGTTAAGCTTTGGTTATGTGTTTATGTTATGCTATTTGTTGAGACTTAACAACTTAGCGGTAAAAATATTGTGGTGTGACGAAAGTTGTCTAAGCAACATGGTAAGCCTTTGTGGCTTGGGTTGAGTACGTGATGAAATATATGCATACTATTCGAATTGACTATGTTTGCGGTGAATTACTTGTGAATGTGATCTATCTATACAACGAGGTAGAAAAATATTTATGTGATTTTTTGTGTCTACATGACGGAAATTAATGGTTTGATACAAGTCATTTATGTGATAGGAAGTAATTACGAGATCGGAGTCGTCTATGTGACATGACAAGGAATATCAGGTGAATGTGAGTCGTCTAAATGACAGTGTCTATGTAGCGGGAATTAAATATGCAATTCGAGTCATCTATGTGACAAGAATTAGCCATGTGATTCGATCCGTATAAATGACGGGCGTCTACATGACGGGATTTAGCTATGTGGTTGAGTCATCAAAGTGACAAGAACAAGAATTATTTATGTGGCTTGGGTTGTTTGAAGGACAAAGGCTATTTCTGTGACAATTTATGACCTATATGGCGGATGATGCTTGTGTGGTGTATTTTGTCTGTGTGACAGATTATAACTTGTGTGGCGATTATTGCTTATAAGGCGTTTATTGCCTGAGTGGCAGGTATGTTATTACTTTGGCGGCAGGTAAGGAAGTATAACCATATTGACAAGTAATAGTGGTTCTAGCCGATTGTGCAAAGGTGACAGTATTTACGATATATTCACCTCTTTTATGTGATGACACAAATTTTATTATAATCATGATGTCACTTCTTATTAATTCTTCTGTGTTTTCTTTAATTTGTGAAGCATTGTAATTAGTAAAGTTTATTAATACTTTTGATGGTTGGTAAGTTTGAGGTTTACATGGTGAATGCTATCCATCTATATATGTACTCAAACTTCAACTCTATTCTGGTTGCTATGGTGGTTGTAAGAAGATTGGGTGTACCATTATGTCCAGGTTATAGGGTTTATCTAACATATTTGATTTTAATTTCCAATATATATAGAAGGGTATATCTCCGGGTTGGGACGTTACATTTTGTGTCATCACATGTAATATAAAGAGAGAGAGAGGGGTCTAGAATCTTTAAATGGTGGAAACCTAAGGGTTCTAAGAGGGAATGAAGAGAGTTTAATTGAAACAAAATTTCTATCCCAACCAACATGTTGGACCAAAAAAAGTTGCGAAAATATAACGTCAACAAATTTCTAGCATAACTAGCAAAATTAAAACTTATAATTAAGGTGCCCACCCATAACATTTGGTAACCTACTGTTAAATATGGTAACCTACTGTTTCAGTAAACCAATTGTTATCCAAGGATTCATTACCTATAACATTCAAAAATCAACAAGATCCACCAAAATTAATGCAATCTTGAAACAAAAGATTCGGAGAAAAATAAGGCATAACATCTACTTTGTCATTGGATTGCACATAACATAACTAGAAATTTTTGCAACAAAATTTTAAAAATAATTCCGATAAGCCCGTCTTATTGTACTACTTGTTCCAGATGACCTGAAATTGAAGAAAAAAAACAACCATATAAACATTAGCATTCAATCATGTTCAAGTACAACATTAATCAATAAATTATCTATATTTACAAGATGACAATTACAAGTTTTTCATATATAATCTAAAAACTTTACCTTACGATTGACAATATCTTGTTATTTCGTTTTCTTCAATTAATGGGTTTGCATTTAATATATAACTTATAATGATTGAATTCATGGCATCACATTAATCCAAAAAGAACAACCAAATTATTCAACCATATCAAAGCATAAAAAATCAAAGTGCAGAGCTCACAAAGCAAAAATGGAATTCTCCTCTCTTATTAGCTATGCTGCAGTACCAGTACAATCATAGGATAAAGAATAGTTATCTACTTGACAATTGATAGAACACATGACATTATTCAGGTACTGAACTACTCAATACACACACAATAGGAACTGAAGTACAAATACATAATTAAAAATTCAAACTGAAATGAGATCTAAAGGATGCAATTTCAAAAAAGCGAAATAACAAGATATTAACATAAAAATTTGGAGAAATTTAGAACTAGCCTAAACATGTGCCACCAACCACGGCTCTAAGTTAACAAATTACTTCAAGAGAGAATACAAAATACTTCAAGTTCAGATGCAAATAAATTAACATAAAAACCTAGTGCCATTTCATTAAAAAAAATAATAAAACTGAAAAAGCATATAATGAAATTGCCCAATCTCAACATATGAAGTGCAGAAACATTCTTATTACTCTAGCTATGGTATATCCTATACTTACAGGTACAACTTATTAATACATCATACTATAGAAGAGCTAAAGGAGTTTGAGTTAACAGATGAAATGCTGGACGATTAAGAATGATACAGATTAGGCATGTCTATGCATTATAACTACTAACAAACACCTTGACTACAAATAATTAAACCCCAAAAATCAAAAGTAATTGAGAAACGCAAACTAACCTGGAAGTAAAGGTTGCTAAACAATCAAATGAAGGTATAGAGTACACATAATATAACTAAGGGGAATGGACAAATACACAAGCTCAAATCAAATCTGAATTTTGTAACAAATATTTTATCAAACACTTTTATGGGCTTGATAAATCCCTTAGAGTTGATCAGCACAATTTTTTTTTTCCAGAAGATAATTAGAACAAAATCTTATAATGTCATCTCCTACAACATAATATGGTGCAAAATAATTTTTTAATGCCAAAATTTCATCTAATAACATCATAGGACCCTAACTATCATATAACAGTGTGGTTGGTAATAATTAGGATTTTGAAAAAGAGTAAAAATTGAGAGAGATAGAGGCAAATATATAAAATATGTTCCTCAAAATATACAAATCTAGGACAAACCAAATGCAATAGAACTAGAAAAAACTAAAAAACATAACTAGTTCATACCTATTTTAAATAGATTGGCTAGATTTGCAATGGCTTTAGAAGAAGGGCGAGAAAAGATAATTGTGAA
Organism: Ilex paraguariensis; assembly: GCA_963454935.2. NCBI lineage: Eukaryota > Viridiplantae > Streptophyta > Magnoliopsida > Aquifoliales > Aquifoliaceae > Ilex > Ilex paraguariensis. The sequence goes on from CAUOFW020001947.1 coordinate 58,506, forward strand.
GATGTCGTAATCACCAAACTCTCTAGTACGATCGTCGATAGTCAACGAGGTTGAAAAAGTCTTGACAGCTGCCATGGAAGAGGAGCGTCGAGAGAGTCGAGAGAAAATGTGTGATAAAAAAAGTAGTCGGGCAGAAATAATTTTGATAAAGAAAAATCTTTTTTTTTTTTAAATTATTTAAGTCATAAAACAATTTTAACTTTTTTAAAATTACTTTTAAGAAGTAATTCTAAACACTATTTTTTCCATCAAAGCACCAATAATAAGTTAAAAGTTAAAAAAATACTTTTTTTTTTAAGCAACCCAAAGACAACTTTAACCTCTCTTGTTAGAGTAAATTATATTTTATCTTCTAAACTATTACTCTTATTTTACTTTATACCATTAATTATAAATTTTTTTTTATTAGATCTTTAAAGTATCAAATTTGTTTCGTGATACTTCAAATTTTTGTCCCAAATCTCGAACCCATTACCGTCGCTAAAGATTCCAATATTTCGTTTCTCTCTTTCCGACACTCCCAAACCCTCGTACAGTTAAAGAACCAGAAAAATCGTCTCTACAACGAACTCTCCGTCCCAATTCTCACTCTCGAGCCCAAAATTTGATGGATCACTGCCCTTTCCTTTAGTCCAACCCATCTGTAAGTTTATTTTCATAGTTCCAAAATCTAGTGGTCCCATGACTTGGTGGGAAGATGTTGATGAATCTCGTCTTCTTGTTGCACCAGGTAACTCCTTACCCTCCGAATCTTGTATGCTACCTACCATGTGATTTCATGCATCTCTTCTTTCTGTTTTCACCAGCTACTGAACATAACAATGTAGTACCAATTTTTCGAGGACAACATCTACTTATCTTTTTAATCGGTAAAAAGCTGCAAGGATAAACACCCACATAATCAGCATATGTATATATTTCTGAGTGTTTAAAATACTAGAACGCGTCCCTTTGATGTAACACCAGAAAATGTGTCATTGACTAGTGCTGCGTAAATTGGGGGTTTGACTACAAGGATGGCTTTTCAACTAGTATTTCCTATAAATAAGCCCAAATCATTCACTTTTTTTTTATTTAAAGGGGAAATCCAATCTAACGTTAGCAGATGATGGTGGTGGTCAATGTTTTGAATTTCAGTTAAGTCATATTTGTTGAACTTTTCTATAAGTTTAATTAGAGATTGAAAAATAAGAAAGATAAAGATAGAGAAGGGAGATACACTTAGAGGAGTGTGAAATATAATCGTTGGATACATAGAGGAGATTTAATTGTTGAGTCACCCTAATTTTTGTAAAAATTGGAGTCTCTCTTCATTTGACATTGAGTAAAGGATTGCAGATTACTTTTGGGCTATTTCATTCAATTTTTTGATTTTAGTCATGGGTTGAACGGTGAAAATATGTTGTTATATATTGAACAATAGACAATTAAGAATAAGCATATATATTTGAATAATTTACTAGTGTAAACAAATGTTAAAAGTGGTCACACGTCATCATCCCTTTGTATTCGGACAATGTAATACAGTCCACATCTCTCATAAGCTTAAATAGAAGTTGAAATGAGAGTAGTTCTTTGTGCGTGGTCTAATTCCCTATAATGCATTAGAAGACATAAGAAATGCCACTGGTAATGGAAAAGCAAATGAAATGTAGAAAATATAAGAATGAAAGCATAATAAAGGGTCATTGTTTAGTTTGCTTCTAGTTAATTGAGGATGCTCATTCATTAAATAGGTATGATTGTAGTAATACATGTAAGAAAGTATTGCGGTGGTGCGGTGTAGGAATTATGAGCTACTGATATTACTGTCACCTACATTTTTACATTTTTGATTCCCACTTCACTCATTGCCTAAAAAGAGTGCATTTTTCATAAAAATGCACTGAAAAGAACTTTTCATGTGGTATCTAAATGATTTGTGAACTACAAGTGGGGGTTGCTTGGTGTCAGTGCAATTATGAAAGCTAAGCCACTTCACAATGTGTGAGAATGAGATTTGTGTATTAAAGTGGCTACATTTTACAAATAAAATGTCAAAGGTTAAGTTTAAAACCAACTTAGCTTTGTGAAGTCCAGTTATCTCATGGATCTCGAGCAATGGTAACAAGCTTTTTGTTTTGAGAATATAAAGAGCAATATATATACTACCTTTGTCACCAATTCTCACTTTTTTGGGTGAAAAAGTGCCTTTCGTAGAGTACTTCAGATGTTAGATGAAAAGGCAATATTTTGACTCACATCATGTGACACTTAAAGATTGTGTGAAGTGCTTGGTTGGATAGAGTACAACATGGATAGTGGATTGAGATGTCTTGACATGCCTATAATTGTATTTATTCAGAAGAGGAAGATGAGAACATCACCTAGTTTGATATTTATTCTAGAAGATTTCTTCTCTATTTGTTTCTTCTAGGTATGAATACCTTAAAATGAACTAGGTATCCTGCCTATTTAGCTATGTTGGTTAATGATTTTGTGGATGAAATACTAATATTAGTTTTTTACCTTGCTACTGTGTTTCTATTCCCTGCTATTTAAGATTTAGGTGCAACCACAAGGTCCTCCTACATGACTTTCGCTATTATAAACCTACTAAAATTCAGTCAACATTGGCAAAAACAAAATTGCGCGCTAAAAAATTTTGTTCCTTCCTTTTCATTATTTTAGTTTTAATTTCTTCTTTTTTTAGCATTTTTTTAAGCCTACTCTTTGTATTGTAGCGTGTAGTTTATTTAGTATTACATCACCCAAATATTCATTTGGTGAAAAAGCTTGACCATTGATGTATTAACTTTGAGACATTAAATTGGCCCTAAAATAACAGATCTCACTACAATTGAAGATAGTAAGGGACAATTACTATCAGTTCGGCATCCAAAATCTGGTAATGTCCCGGAAACTCCCATTTTGACTTATTCAATTTAATTCTTCATATTGTCAATTACTTTTTTTCAATTTATTACCTAATGGTTTTATTTATTTTTATTTCATATTCGTTGTTTTGTTACCTATTGAGAGTGTAGCCAATTCATTGTTGGAGTTATACCAATATGATTGACTTCGAAAGCTTAAGCGGAAGACTAAGAAGTTTTGGTCCAAAGTGAAATATAATTGGTAGTTTTATTAGGATTATTTTTATTTATTTATTTATATTCTTATTTGTTGGACTACTTAAGTGGGAAATACTTGTTTGAAGAGGTGTGTTTTAATTATCGTGATAGGGAGAGTTTAATTAAGGAACTATTTTAGAATTTTAGTTGGAGGGTATTTTTTGTTTTGGTAAGAGAATGTCTCTAAATCATCCTGTAACCAAATCATTTTGATTAAAGTTGAATTTGAGTTGATTATTCTATGTGTTTCTTGACCTAATCTTGAGAGGATTAGATAATCTCTTCTCTTTCTTGGTTTGCATCACCTATGCTTTTCTTCTTTCTTGTCATGCTGCTTCTTTTTTTGGGAATTTTTTTTAAGTTTTTCAATTTGAAAAACATCGTTTAAATCTAGTGTGTTAGCACTTATCATATCAAGGATTGTTTATTTTGATTGTGTCTAAAAGCAAGTTTGAGAGTGCAAAGGATCTTCTCTCCACATTGTTAGACGTAGTTTGACCTAGAGGGACGTGGACATGGATAGATCTTCTATTCAACAAGTATGAATCCAAGATGCAATAGCAAGTTGAATCAAAAATTGCAAGTGAGAAGAATAATGACAATTACATGACCACACCATGAACAATTTTTACGTGGAAAACCATATCGAGAAAAAACTGTGTACCTCTTCTACACAACTAATCCACTAAAGTTTAAAGTCGTTTACAAGATGCCAAAGACTTTTATCTCAACTAATTACCTTAGGTTTGATGCTTTCTTTGTCTTGAAATTTCACTCTAGAATCCACCGCAAGCTCTTGAATGCTTATGGACGATCCATGAATTGGATCCACAATCTGCCTTGCACCATTCAATGAATCTGCCTCCTCAAACTTCATGTGGAATCCACCAATGCAGAAAGAAGTGTCTGAAAGTTTTAGAATGCCTTCTGACTTGTTCTCTTAAAGAATATAAACTAAGTGCGAAATGGTTTATGAAGGAATCTAGGTGTAGAATTAGAATCCAATTATGAAACTAAAATCTCCAGAATTCTGACAGACTGTTTGAGCCCTAAGACAGCACTGAATTCTGGATAGAAACTGTCTGGGACAACCCTGCACGACTGCTCTATGCTACAACTTTAAGGTTGTTCACCTAAGTGCAGGTTGTCGTAAAGCAATATATACTCAAAGTCTGAGGTTGATCCACAACGAATGGTAGAACTTAGAACACAAATAATTAAATAAATTGATTGAAAGAATAAATTGGATTGTTTGTTGGCAAAATATATAAGTTTGAGAGTAAAATAATATGTAAGAAACACTAAAGTATTGGGGATCCACTTCTAACAAAAGTGTAATATCTATCCTTGATCCAAATTTATAACTCAACCTATAATCAACTAGAGAGTGATCTTAATCGGAAGATATGGCAGTGATTTTTGAGGTAGGAATGTCAATAGGTATAATTAATCTATTAACACATGGGAGAATCATTATTCGAATATGAATCTCAAACATTCAATGTGCTCGGAGTTTACAATGAATTAAGATCCTCAAAAATCAATACCTCTTCTTAACAAGAACTAACAAGAAGAAAGAAAATTGATTCAAGCTCTCCTGTTTTGTCTCTCATAGCCCCTACTTATAGTTACACAAAGAGAGTTCAAATTTCAAACAAGTTCGACAACTAGCTGGCCAACTAGGTCTGTCAGACACGTTTTCCAGTATCAGATCTATCTTTCAAACTGTTTTTGACTAAGAAAACGTGTGATTTAAAAAATGTTCAACTATAAAGTTGTAGGGTTGGAAGTCTAATTTCTAGAACATCAAGAATCAGATCAATTGGATATTTGAAGGAAGTTATGACTAAAAAACCGAGATTATGTCATTTTAGCTGCTTCTTGAAATCTTCCAATAGCAACTGTCTCTTGCATACCATTTTTGACTTGGAAAACACGTGATTTAGGAAAAGGCCAAAATCACAAAGTTGTAGCAATAGGCTTTTCAAAAAGTCAAGAATTAGCTTAATTAGAGGTTGGAGTCGCAAGTTATGAACAAAATACTGAGTATATGTCAGATTGTCTGCTTCTAGAAATGTGCCAACTTAGCCTTTAACGATTTTGCTCCTAACTTGCACTCACCCATGTGTTTAGCTTCTGATTTTCCGTCACAAATTCATGCGTTAGTGTAGGGCCTTCAATCCTCTTGAGTTCTAGTTCAATTCAATGGGCTTGGATCCACTACAAAAGAAACTACAATGATAAATAATCTTTTGTGCAAATAATGAAGCTCACTTAAAGTGCAAATTTATAATTAAAATAAATGTAATTATATTTATGTACTTTAATAATATATTTTCTGGTCGTTATCACTCTAGTTCTAGGCGAGCGTTGAGCGAGCAGTGGTCTTGGGTTGAAAAATTGCTCTCTCAAATTTTAAAGGTGCCGCCTGAGCGCTAAGGGGGCGATGCCTTCTTGTTTTTTCTGCACAAAATCAGATTTCAAATCCACCTTTTGAGTACCAAGGAGTGTTACTTAACAAGGCTCATCCTATGACTGTGATAGTGTTTCAAAAATATCTTTTTCAAGTTTAAAAACATTTTTCTGTAATCAAAATCACGAGTCATGCTATGGATTCAACAAATTGTACTTCTAAATCCTATTTTAAACTTAGTCAAAACCTATGAAGCACATATACATGGAAAGGGTCATTGTATCCATATCCGATACGTATCGATACAGATATGGGACTAATACATCAAGATATGTACCAGATACGTTGTATCCTATGATTAATAAATTTGTTTTCTATTTTTAAATACATCTGGGATATGGGATACACACAATGATACTTCTGAGATATGCTAATGAGTTTATGTATATATAATATGGATGCCTGGTTCAGTTTGGCAAGACCATGATCAACATCAGGATGACGCAAATACACATGGAAAAACAAATGTTGTCAAATTTGTAGTCGATCGGATTCGTTGAAGCTTTTCCATTCTCGCCATTTCTCTGATACGACAGACGGGAAGAGGGGGGGGGGGGGTTTGTTCAGACATAAAGATGTTTTTTATTTTTTTGAGTATTAAAGTCTAATTTCACGTGGGAGAATAAGATAAAATGGTCTCTGTGTCAATGTATCAAGGTAATAGTGGGATTACACCTTATCACCTTGTCCGTCATGTGTCTTAAGTTGAAACCAACTATTCTTTCTCTCTTTTTTTTGAATCAAATCAAAGAGGCCAACAATCAACGGTTCTTGGTTCTTAGTTGCATTTGGACCGGATTCAATTCGATTGATATTTTTTTTAAACAAATTAACTAATAAATCTTTTTTTATAATGGAAAACCAAAAAATTGAATGTTACTTATTCTTTGTTAACTCTGCATCAAACGAGCAACAAATGTCAATTTTAAATTTGAATATGTAAGATTAATTATTAAAACTCATTAAAATTATAATTATTGAATATTTCGTAATAATAATAATAAAAAAATCAATTTGTAGGCGTATCATAGCCATACCCGTATTATAATTTGTAAGATTTTGACGGATCACTATGCCAGTATCCGATTTGTATTCATGCTTCATAAATCAAAACCCAATTAGGCTCACTAGGTGATAAGGATCGAAAAGGGATTGGATAAAGATAAATTAAAGAATTGAGTTTTATTAATTATTTAGAGAATATTTTTTTTACTAGGAACATTTTAGCAATTTTAATACTAAGATTTTGACCGAGAAACTATTATAGAGTTTAAGTAGGAATTGTCGACTTTTCTCTTGTCGGCACTTTCTTCCTCTTGATAGCCATTGCCATCTCTGCAATTTTGTTGCATACTATTCATCAAGCCCCTCCTATTAAATTCGTCATTATCATTTCTAGTCAATAATAGATTGTTGGTTTCAACAAAAAATCTGGCCAGTAGCTGAATCTATGGTGTTTGGGAAATTTAAAAAATTTCGTGCTTTCAAGATTCAGCACTATTGCACTTTCAATTGGGAAAATTAGGGCTTCCAGGGTGTCTTGTTCCAGATTCACCCATACCCACATTTGAGATAACCATTAATTGACCACCAATTCTTGTGAAATTTTGCAAGCACCCCCAAACCTTTTAGAAATTATAGATGTGACCCATGAAGTTTTAGATATTATAGTTTGGCCCCAAAAGTTTTTGAAATTGTAGTTTGGCCCCAAAAATTGTTGAAATTTTCAGATCATTGCTTCCATCAAGATGGTCGCCAATGCTGGATTAAATGCCAAAGTGGAGGCTCTATACCAATAACATGTTGATACAATTCAAGCATCCATCGATTCACTGAAAGAAATTTTGCTAGCTGCACTTCGTGAGCATACGACAAGGGAAAGATGTTAGCTTTGCCTCTTCAACTATCAATCAACAAGTGGTTGAACACAATCCTTCACCACAAGCTCTCCACCATCACAAGCTTCAATTCAATTGAATGATCAACTAGAATTATATATTGTTGATGAGCCTAAAAGTCCTCTTCTTGTCTTGCTTATCATACATCCATTGTTTTTGATAAGCCGATTCAAAGGGTGTTGTTATTGATGAAGTTAAACAAGCTTTGAAAATGGTTCCTTTAGATGGAGTTGTTACTTTTTTGCTACCAATTCTTATGCTTTCTTCTTCATAATCTTTTTGTGTGGAACAAAGTGGGAAGGTTATGGAGATTCAAGACATAGATTCTTTCCACTGTGGTAGTTGCTATTATCTTATTGAAGTGAGATTTGATGATATTAAAATTAAGGATGACCTTGGCCAATTGATGTCGATTCTCTTGGAGTATTCTTACTATTACAACTCTTCAGAGAAGAGTGTTTTTTCATTTGGAGAGAATTGATAGGGATTGGATAAGCTAGGATTAAAGAATTGGATTTTATTATTGTGCGTGCTACATAACTTGGCACCATGACACAATATCCCCTTTACCGAGGTCCCAAACGACACAGAATTTGGACAGAGTCTCCCTTTTATTAGGCACTCCCAAATGCATAACTTGTGTACATTCAATCATTTGACCAATTCAAGGTCCAATATACATCAATTTATACTTATTATTACCCCATATACCGCTTTTGAGCAAAAGGAGTCGATGTCCGGCGGTTTAGCAAAAGCATTTTATGTTTTTGAAAATTGAAGAAGACCTACCGGTAGAAGAGCTCTGACTCCTACCGGTAGAAGAGCTCACTAGAATGCTTCTACCAGTAGGAAATCATCGTTCTACTGGTAGGAGAATTGACTAGAATTTTTTTACCGGTAGGTAATCAACGTTCTATCGGTAGAAGAGTTCTTTGGAAATGTTCTACCGGCAGATACTCGACGTTCTACTAGTAGAAATGCCCATTGAAATTCTTCTACCGATAGGTAATCAACATTCTACCTGTAGAAGTGCCCACTTTGCCTTCGATTCAATCCTTTTTCAATTTCAACTCCTCCAATCTCAAATAATATCTACCCACACTTATATAACAGACAATTTTACACAAAATACAGTTCATATGAGTTCGTATTACAATCCTTTACACAATATTACATGTCCAAAAATATTTACATTTGTTTTACAAAAACGCAATTTAAAGCCACAACTCGACTTTTCTTCATAACTGAGGACCCATGTGAGAGCCATCCACCGGTGTTTGTCCTGCACCAGAAATGTTATCTCATAAAGGGTGAGTTACGCTCAATAGAGTATCTCCTAAAGAGACTACTCCCCAATTTAGATGCATATGAAATGCTTACATGCAATTCAATAATTAACACACAATCCATTTAAGAATATGCAATTCATAATATAATTCTTTATGCCATGCCATGTTATGAGGTGGACTTGCACATGTAATGCAACCCAAGCCTTCACCGGCTCCCATAACACATGCAATGCCATGCGTATGAATCTAGACATTCCAAGCCCCGCCATTGATGTTACACATCCAATGACCATTTATAAATTTCGGGTTTTTTTTGGGTTGGGTATTTATGGACTTCCATCAATGGGCACCCAATTGACATGATATCTATGGACTTCCACCAATGGCTCTGCATACGCTGATACACTTTATGGACTTAATACCAACGAAGTGTGTATCCAAATCACCGGGTCTTGCACCGGAGAGACAGTCTAGCCTTTCTTGCTAACTCCGACCCAATTTTTAATGCAACCTATGTGACTCAGTTGGATTTTGATCCAACTTTCATGAGCCCACGCATCATCCTCCAAGAGTAATGTTTGATCAAAATTATGCACACACAACCACACATGTCAAATGCCCATGAATGCGATGCTTTTCGTGCATATATAAGGTAATGTACACTTGCAATTCCAATATTATGTTCAACATGTCTTGAACATAATATAAACATTTTCAATTCCTTAATGTAATTTATATTATAAAACATATAATTACATTCGAACATCATCATATTCCCAAATTGTCAATTATATCAAATACATATAATTACAATCCACATTTTCACCAAGCATGTTATAACATTTTCAATGAAATCAACATGCTACTTTAACATAGGTATTTTATCAAACACCTTCTAGGTATACAATTATGTAACACACAATCATGTCCAATTTATCACATTTCTCATGAATTTACCAAGTAAACAAATTCTAAAAACCCAATTCATGCAAGATTGGTTTAACATATTTCTATACCCATTTCCCATACTCTAGTTACACTAGGAGTACATCAAATAAGAGAATTCATCTCAAATCATGCTACCCATATCATATGGAACCCTAGGTTAAAAATAAACTTAGTTAAGAGAAGAACTCTTCATCTTGAAGCATGATTTGAGTGGTAGAAAATTCCCAAGAGCCCAAATCAAGCTTTAACCTTTGATTCCCAAAAATCTTGTCTTTGAAACTTCGTCAAAACTCGTGGCTTTTGATATGTAAACGTAGCCCTCGTCGAGTAGAAGAACTTTGGTTCTTGGCCCGAATGATTTCGACTAATGGTTGGCCCTAGATCTTAGAGAGAAGTTGAAGAAAACCCTTGATTTTTCCTTTTCTCTGTCCCTCCTCTCTTTTTCGAAATTTGATGGGTAATGGGGATAAAATTTAATTTTTCTCCCCTATTTATACTCGTTTGATACTTGGCCCTCGTTGCGCCCTAGGTTCGATTTTGTCTCGAATCAATTAAATTTCGTCTATTTTCAAGTCCAATATATTTTTATTTGAACTAACTTTAAATTATTTTTTTTAGTTTGCAATTTATTCTGGATTGCGTTTCTTTTGGTAATGCGACATTTGATCATCTCGTAAAATATAAAAAATCCGATTTTCTCGAAATTCAACGAAAATTGATTGGGCAATTAAATTTTGTGAGACGAATGCAACGGTGAGGTCCGTTTCTTCATCCAAATTCTAGAAAAATTTGGATTGTCAACGTGTACCGTAGCTAGGGTTGTGCAAAAAACCCAAACCCGACCACCCGATCCATAACCGACCCTTCCGAATGAAAATGGACGGCTAAAAATGTTTCCGGTTCAGCCCGCAGAAGTTATAAACAATTACCCGATTAAATCGGCTCGGATGACGGGTAAATTCAAGTTATAACCCGAAATACCCGATCTGTCCGAATAGTATATTAATAATATAAAAATTAATTTTGTCCTTTAAAAAAACAAAAAAAAAATAAATATAAAATCCTCCAATTCCCAAACCCTACTCATCTTCTTCTTCAGAACAAGAGTGCACCGCCTCTTGTCACTCTTCAGCCTCTTCTCTCTCTCCCACATGCTACCCCTTTTCTTCTTCTTCCTCTGCTCTTCATTTCTTTAGCCCTAATCGTTCTTCGAGTACACGATTAGGCAAGATATATTTGAGTGGATTTTTGGATCTACAAAGCAAGCCTATGGATTTCAAATCTAACCGATCTTCGAGTACACGATCAGGCAAAATATCGTCGAGTGAATTTTTGGATCTTCAAAGCAAGCCTAAGGATCTCAAACTCAAATTTGACTGGTTCAAAAAAAATGCCTTTGATANCCTTTGATTCCCAAAAATCTTGTCTTTGAAACTTCGTCAAAACTCGTGGCTTTTGATATGTAAACGTAGCCCTCGTCGAGTAGAAGAACTTTGGTTCTTGGCCCGAATGATTTCGACTAATGGTTGGCCCTAGATCTTAGAGAGAAGTTGAAGAAAACCCTTGATTTTTCCTTTTCTCTGTCCCTCCTCTCTTTTTCGAAATTTGATGGGTAATGGGGATAAAATTTAATTTTTCTCCCCTATTTATACTCGTTTGATACTTGGCCCTCGTTGCGCCCTAGGTTCGATTTTGTCTCGAATCAATTAAATTTCGTCTATTTTCAAGTCCAATATATTTTTATTTGAACTAACTTTAAATTATTTTTTTTAGTTTGCAATTTATTCTGGATTGCGTTTCTTTTGGTAATGCGACATTTGATCATCTCGTAAAATATAAAAAATCCGATTTTCTCGAAATTCAACGAAAATTGATTGGGCAATTAAATTTTGTGAGACGAATGCAACGGTGAGGTCCGTTTCTTCATCCAAATTCTAGAAAAATTTGGATTGTCAACGTGTACCGTAGCTAGGGTTGTGCAAAAAACCCAAACCCGACCACCCGATCCATAACCGACCCTTCCGAATGAAAATGGACGGCTAAAAATGTTTCCGGTTCAGCCCGCAGAAGTTATAAACAATTACCCGATTAAATCGGCTCGGATGACGGGTAAATTCAAGTTATAACCCGAAATACCCGATCTGTCCGAATAGTATATTAATAATATAAAAATTAATTTTGTCCTTTAAAAAAACAAAAAAAAAATAAATATAAAATCCTCCAATTCCCAAACCCTACTCATCTTCTTCTTCAGAACAAGAGTGCACCGCCTCTTGTCACTCTTCAGCCTCTTCTCTCTCTCCCACATGCTACCCCTTTTCTTCTTCTTCCTCTGCTCTTCATTTCTTTAGCCCTAATCGTTCTTCGAGTACACGATTAGGCAAGATATATTTGAGTGGATTTTTGGATCTACAAAGCAAGCCTATGGATTTCAAATCTAACCGATCTTCGAGTACACGATCAGGCAAAATATCGTCGAGTGAATTTTTGGATCTTCAAAGCAAGCCTAAGGATCTCAAACTCAAATTTGACTGGTTCAAAAAAAATGCCTTTGATATTTTTTTTAAGGTTTTTGGCTTGTAAGATTGTATGTAAATAGGGAAGTTCAACATTGAAATGAAGTTTTGAAATCTTTCCAGCAAAAAAAAAGTTCTTGAAATCTAGTTGAGAGTATTAACCGAAATCGATCCGAAATCAACCGACTTAAAAATGTCAATTTTTGGTTCGGTTGTGTATTTTGATTGGGGCAGTTTGGTTGATAGAAACTACTTCCAACCTCTTTCGGTTCGGCCAATGGAAGTCTTCCCTTCCGACCCTATATGTCGGTTGAACATCCCTAACCGTACCGGCTAATTACTGTTTTGCCCTTTTTACAATTTTCCTGGGTTTTACTATTATTTATTTCAGTATTGTTATGTTATTTAGGGAATACTTGTTTTGCTAGGAGTGTTTTAGCAATTTTAATAATAAGAGTTTGATTAGGAAACTATTTTAGTAGGAGACTTGGTATGGATTTATTTCTTATTATTTTCATTATGTAGAGTGATATTAATAAATTGTTTCTTTATGGAAAATTTGCGCGTTTCTTGACAAAATCCTTGTGAGGGTTTGGTATTTCTTATTCTTTCTTCTCCGCCTTCTTCTAGTCCTGCATCACTAGGTTGGTAAGGTCATTGACCTAACCTAAACCAATGGAAACCAAGAAAGGAACCCTGAACGTTGAGCTTCAATCTCTTCTTCTCATCCAGCTTTGGTCTTCGAACTTGTAAGTATTTTAGCGATTAGCCTTAGTTAAGATTTGTTATAATGTAACTCACGGAATTTGACCAACACACTACATCCTAACAAAGTCCTTTTCCCTTTTTGAAGTAAAATGTATTATCTCAAAATTGTCATTGAATGTTTATCGTATTAACTTAGTAGCAGACTGGCTCGACATTTGGTATATATGCAAAGATGTCAAGCTTTGGAAGTTTTTTTATTTGTGGGACAGGAAACACTACATGCTATCTCTTCATCAACGGAGCTCTTCAAGAACTGCACTGGTTTAAGCAATCTTATGGGTCTTGGTTTGTAGGGGATTATGTTTGTGAAGGTGAACTTCACATTAACTTTGTGTAATTTTCTCATCCCATGCATTTTGCATGCCTGTGGATGTGTGTGCCCACATCATTATGTTACATTTACCATAAATCATGTGTTAACTGGCTATTATTGTTCCATTATTGCATCTTGCAAACACGTGCGTCATAGTGCTTAAACAATCAATAATAGGCCTCTAATTGTGTTGAGTTGAGACTCATTAAATGAACCCTTTTCTATAATTTCAATTTTCTAGCACCTGTTCAAGGTTCAGGCATGCAATATTTTCAATGTCCGTTAATACTATTATCTTCATTATTCTTACTCTAGCGGTGCACCTAAAACATTATTAATCCTTATTGGAGCAATCATTGGCATCTATTATGCCGCTAGACCATTTAACCTCATGTTCCTCCAATTTGTTGCAATCACCTTCAATCATTGCAAAAGATCATTTGATTTTGAGTCATCTAATCTTGTATTTCTGTATTCCATCTCAATGTTACTCTTTAGGAGGTGTTAATTCTAACTTAAATTTGAATTTATTAAGCACCAACAAACTGAAACGAAATGAAATTGCAGATTAAATGTGAGGAAATTCCACTAAACTTCCAGTAGTGCAAAGCAATCTAGGAGGCTATGATTTTTTTTTTTTTTTATGGCTTTTGGTGCAGAAATACTTTTGCTAAAAGAAACATGTGGTTAGCTGATAATTTACGAAAGCTTATTCAGACAGTTTGCAAGTAACAATTTGAAAATCAGAGTTTAGAATAGTCTGCCAGTGAGCATATCTTTACTTGGTCTACCAGAAGAGTACGGCACCAGGCTATAAAGCCCAGGAATGCTTAAATAATGGAAGTGCTTGAAGCATTACTTTTTAACCATCTGTGCTTTGTCTTCTATCATTTTTGCCTATGTGGAATCACTATTCTACGTCATGGTGTTGTAATATTCTACCACAAATAAGAAATTTTTTTGGGAAAAATCATGAAGATTTCTGTTAAATGCAATAGAGACAATGATTATGCACACATGGTTTGAAGTTTCACTTTCTCTTTCTCACACAATAATACTCTTGGTGGTGTTACTTCAAGTAATAGTACGGACTACAATGACAAAGTTATGCACGGGTATATACTAAAAATTAATACTAACTTTCAAACCAAGGATGAGCTAAATCCTCTTACATGTTTTTAGACAAAATAACTAAGAAATTTAATCCAAATTATGTAAATAATGCAGTGTTCCTTAAAATTGGTAAAAATTAAGTATTATCAGTACTAAATTACTATTATATAAAACCTACCTATATTATTTTATATAGTCTTCGTACTTGCTCTAGAAATGCCTGCTTTACTATTATGTAATGGAGTATGACAAAACATAATTTCGAAATATTGAATGGGGAAATCTTTGGGGATTTAAGAATGGTCAAAAGTATAGGAGAATTTTGAAAGGATTGAGGTGGAGGGAGGTTTGACTATCAGCTGAGGTGAAAAGATATTGGGAATAAGTTGGAGGAAGTTGTATTCAAAGAAGAAATATCCTGGGTACAAAAGGTAAATGTGAAGGGGATTAAAAAAAGTGATAATAATACAAAATTGTATCATAGGCAGGTGATCCGTTGTTGCCTTTTCCTTTTACATTGGCTGTAAATGCTTTAAGTGAACTAGTAATTTGGCCGAAGGATTTTAGTTTTCTCGATGGGTTTCCAATTGGGAAAGATAGAGTGGAAGTGTCACATATGCAGTATGCTGACAATAAAATTTTCTTTTAATCTAGTAATGAATAGCAGTTCCATGATCTTGTTAATGTTGCTGGGATGTTTTTGGGATTGAAGGTTAATGTGTAAGAATGTAGGAGTTGGACTTGATGTTCAACATATCAAGTTGGAGAGTGGAGCAAAATGTGATTGTGTGAGATTTGAGGAGTGGCCTTTGAATTAGTAGGAATGCCACTTGGTGGAAGTTCATTGTCTATAATTTTTTGGAGCCTAGTGAAAAGGTGCAAAAGAGGTTGGAAGGTTGGTAAGGGGCTTACTCGTCCAAAGACCGGAGGCTTGAGAGATGCATTTTCAAGGACAATGAAAAGAATCCCTTACCACTACATTAGAGTTCCACCTGTTAGATTGAAGTCCATATTAATTCTTATCCAATGGAAACCTCCTCATCCACTTTCTCAACAAATACAACATTCCTCTTAACTAAATTTTCTACCTCTGATCCCCCTTTATCTCTCAATCTACGAACCAAATCGCAATTGATCAAATGATCATTCTTCCCCTCACCATTACCTTTTCATAAGGGATTTATCATCATGTTTTCCATATTTTTATTGCAGCTTTTACGGGGAGTCTAAAGAGCGACAAATGTGAGAAATTGGAAAATGATTCATATTTACAAGATGTTTGGAGGGGTGGGGTATCTTTCTCATCTTTGTTTCCTCACCTTAATCAGCTTTTTGGATCTCATAATTCTTCTATTTCTAGCATGTTCAAAGTCTTTTCTCCTCAGTTTGGATGGAATTTTAATTTTCAAAAATTTTCAATGATAGGGAAGTTGTGGAACTTTCTTCATTATTGTCACCTTTTGAGGTGGTGTCTTTGGATGTGTGGTGTTTTTGAGAAGAGATATTAAACTATTTGATTTTTTTAGGACATTCTCGTGTAAATTCTTCTTTCCGTTAGTGAGCAATGTCCTTTCTTTTCCTATTTCCAACCCCCTTCATCAATTTGGTAGACTAAAGTACCATTGAAAGTGCAGATATTTGCTTAGATTATTTCTCATGGGAAGACTTATTTTTGTGGTTTGGTCAGAGAAGAAGGTCCATTGTTAGTCCCTCTCCCTATCAGTGCATTATGTGTAGAAGGACCTATGAGAGTATTGGCCACGTTTTCTCTATTGTCATATAGCTTTTTTGATAAGAAACAAACATTTTATTAGTACTATCAAAAATATTATATAAGGCGAAAAGTTGGACAAGAGATCCAACCTCAATGACACAAATTACAATACAATAAAAAAATCATAATTAGACTAAAAGCTACCAAAATTGGGTTGTCTATATAAATCACAAACAGCCCTCCGATCGGCAAAAAAACAAAAAAACAGAGTGGGACACCCTCAAAATCTTTCGTAGTTGAAGCCAAAAAAAGATATGGTTACATAAACCACCAACCACCAACCACCTTATTTCTATCTTCAAAAATTTGAGCATCTCTCCGACCAAATAATCCAAACTGTAGCCAACATTGCATAGTTCCATAGTGTGATACCTTTATTATGTTTCTCAAAATCCTTAAAATCCTCAACAAACATGGAAGAAAAGGGACCAAGTAGTTGCCCAACTCAAACCTACCAATGAAAACAACCTATTCCACAAGCTTAAACAATAGGGCAATGCAAAAAAAGATGATCAGTGATTTTTCTATCACCATGACACATAACACACCTTCGTGAAGAAAGATAAATTTGTGGTCTTGTCCTTCACCTTAATTGGTACTTTAGTCTTCCAAATCATCAAAGAGGGGAGAAAAATTGAGGAAGAAGGATCATCAATCAAAGACTCAAAGAACGATTACACGAGAAACACATGGAGGACTCCAACATTCATCTTCTTTTATCAAGGAACTCTTGATCTATGTGAACATCATTAAGGAAAGAAGTGATACCAAATTAAAAATTTCTCTATCATTTAAATTCGTACGAAACCCAAAATCCCAAGATAACAAATTTGAACTTGATTGGACCAAAGAAATGATATACATATTATGAGCCCGAGATACCCGATAGAGATGAGGAAACAATAAAGACAACAAGAACCCCTTAACTAAATATCCTCCCAAAAATGAATCTTCTCTCCATTTTCTACAATAAAATTGGGTTTTTTTGCACTTTGCACCATGAAAGATTTTAAGATTCTCACTTTGTATTCTTAAAGATTAAATTTTTCACATTATATCCTAAATGTATCAAAAGTATTACAGTGTGACCTTTTGTTAGCTTCTGTTATTTTTTTCGTCAAAAGCCAACCCATTGATAGCGACGGAAAAATTAACAGAAAGCTAATAGAGGGGTCACATTGCAATACTTTTGATATATTGAGGGTGCAATGTGAGAAATTTAATATTTGAGGGTGTAAAGTGAGAATCTTAAAAAATCTTTCAAGGTGCAAAGTGCAATTCGCCCACAAAATTGACTATCTTTTGAGGGGTTTGGTTGGAAAGGAATAAACCAACTTTGTGTTTCCTTATTAAAATCATAATTTCACTTAACTCATAATCTCATGTTGTGTCTTATAAATCACAGCTTCCACTACCCCAAAATTTTCTCGTAAGAAAGAAAATGGACTGAAATAAATTATTGCATAACCATACCGTACTGCGCATGCCATCCAACTGGTTAGTATGCAACTATACCGTTGTTGGAGGCATAGGACATTTTTTGTTGATGTCTCATTTATGTTGCCTCTGTTAACGATTATCTGATGCATCAATTAAGTGCTTGAATCTGCATAATGTCATCAGTTTTCCTTTTTAAGTGTGTTTGATAATGCATAATCTACAAATAGTCCAAGTCTTGAGTCTTTGACATTGAACTTAAAAATGATAAAACGTACTCCAAAATACCATAGAATGTAGTTTTCAATGTCTTATTTTGGCTTTCCAAATTTTGGTGTTATGCGCAGATAGTTTTTCCTCTCATCTTTGCACAGAAACTATGCTGGTATTCATTCTGCAACAATTTTCTTTACTAATTTATTTATTTTGTCAATAGATGGCTGCATATACACTGCCACTCCAGTTGATCCTGTTTTCATCCTGTTGCCCATTTTTGAGGAAGCTCGAATGAAGGTAAAATCATCTTTGTCTGTCTTATTCTGACTCTTTGGGATCATTAATTTGAACTTCTTTTGGTTTCTCTTCTTATCAATGAATCAAGGATACGGGCGTCGTATCGGATACGATACGAACAAGAGAATACGACAAAATCCCAAAATATAAAACACGGGTACGGGAAGGATACGACTAATTAAAATAATATATTTTCATATATATAACAACAACATTAATAATAACTAATAAGACCTAGCAAACATTGATTTTTTGATTTACATGCCTAAAAAATGAAGTGTAAAGCATGTGGGCCTTACTCGGTGGATACACAGCACAAAAGTATTACAAAAAAAAAAAGTGTAAAGCAAATGAAGATTTTTTGATATACATGCAAGCGGCAGATCTGGAGTGGATACACAACACAAAAGGTAGTAACAGATCTGGGGCTTCATAGTCGCAGGTATGGTCTTCTCTCTTTTCTTCTTCTTCTCCTCGTTGCTGAAGCAAATCTGGTGGAGCCTTCGTTTGTCTCTTCTCTCTCTGTCACGAATCTGGAGTGGGATGTGGGAAAGACCACCAAAGGCTTAAATCAATTTGCCCCATTTTTGTCTTTCTTTTTCCAGCCCTAAAAACACATCGTTTCTTCTTCTTCTTTTTTTGTTTTTTGCCATTTTAGCCCCTCATTTTTTAATATTACAGATGAAACCGTCGTATCCCTCCTGTATCCTCACGTATCCCTGACATATCCGGGCTGTATCCGATTGCAAAAATTCTTTTCTCCTGTTCAGGACACTTCTGGAAGTATTGGACCCGTGTCTGATACTGCCCCGACGAGTATCCGTGCTTCCTAGCTTCTTATCTATATAATATATATCGCTGCTTGGATTTATTTCTGCACATAGGAATTCACTATTTGGGTTGAAAACAAGAACGTATGTATGTCAATCTTCTGAACGCCCAAGACATGGTTATCTTTGTAAATATTGTGAGTTTCTGATGGAGGAATATTACTTGCCATCTTATGAGTTTCTTATTCTTCAAGGGTTACATTTTTTTGCCCACCATCTACACTAACTTTTTTGTTTTCTTATTGAATGCAGAAGGGCGATGATCCAGGAAAGTTCAGGCAATTAGAGGATATAATTTACATAAGTGGGTATCCTGGATGTAAACGTTTGTTATCCATTGCCGAGAACTCTATGCAAATAGTTTGTGATTTCAAAGGTAATTTACAACCTTGATTATTCTGGTCCATATTATTCTTGCATTTATTCCAATCTTGTTACTGAAAGTACCTCTGTGTACTGCTTCATGAATCCATGATTTTGCCGTAAACATCGCGGACAATCATTAGTCCCGGTTATGAATTTTCTCAGTAATTGAGATGATAAAAGTGATATTAGGGTTAGTAAGAAAGGAGAGAACGAGAGAGAGATAGAGAAGAGTGGCAAAGAAAGACAGAATAATCAGTCGTGTTGGCTAGGTTGCCCTATGCTCTTTTATTTATAATTGAGTAATATTAGGATAGTTATAATATTTCCCATGATAGGTTGCCCAATGACTTGGTAAGAATGTCTACCAGTTAATAACTAGACTTGATATATGGAATGATGATCTCCTTTTGCATCAAGAGATTTCAAATGAAACGACAATATAGTTTAATGTGTTTGATGCACTCATGAAATATCAGATTACTTGCGATGAAAATAGCTATTTCTTCTTAGGGAAAAGACATATCTATCAAGTGCCATATCACGATACTCCGGCTCTGCACTAAAACATACAACCATGTTCTGCTTCTTTCTTTGCAAAGTAATTACCACCAACAAATGTACCATAGCTAGAAGTAGATTGTCTATCACCATGACTACTTATCCGGCCAATGTCAGAAAAACCAAAAATAGTTATGGATGATGGTGGACGATATAATAATCCTTTTTTTGGAGCCCCACCCTTTTCAGATACCGAAGTATATGACAGACAACCTCTTAATGAGACATACGAGAAACATGCATGAATTGACTAATCACACCAACAACATATGTAATATTAGGGTGCATAACTATAAAATAAATTAGCTTACCAGCCAACCTTTAATAATGCCCTTTGTCATCAAGGATTTCACCACTCTGAGTATTTAACTTAATTGTAGGGTCCATAGGCGTATCTATCGGACGTGCAACAGTAGTTCAAGTTTTAGATAGTAGGTCTAGTACATACTTTTGTTTGCACAAATTGATCCTGTCCTTTAATCGGGCAACTTCAATCCTTAGGAAGTACGCAAGTAGCCCTAAATCTTTGGTATAAACTTGCTTCCCCGAAGATGCCTTGAAGTGGGCAATACATTCTTGAGTCATTATCATTGATGATGATGTCATCAATTGACACAATAACAATAACTATGCATGCAAATGGCCGATGAATGAAAACTGAATGGTTTAAGGTAGAGCTCTAAAAACCAAACTGAAATACCACAGTACTTAATTATTAAACCAAGCACGTTGTGATTGTTTCAAGTCATATAGTGTTTTATCTCCTATTACTGGTCTAATTATCATTGGCCTGAAATCAAGGATCAAAATTTCATTTTGAAACGGTCGAAACCATTCTATTTCTAAGGAGACCAAAACGAATCAATGATGGAATCGAAATTCCAATATTTTGAGGTATTCCATAATGTATCGAGATTTTTTATAATATTTCAATGCATTTTCACAATTTTTTCAGAATATTTCAAGGTATTTCAATATATTTTGATATATTTTGACCAATGTTTTGAAAAAATAATTCTTAATTTTTTTATTATATTTCCAAAACGGGTCGAAATTTTTCCGAAATATGTTGAAATATTTCCGTTTTTTAGGTAATCGAAACAATATACCGAAATGAATTTTGATCCTTGCCTGAAACAACATAACTTGGAGGTTTTATCATATATATCTCCGTGTAAAAAAATATTNCATACAACCATGTTCTGCTTCTTTCTTTGCAAAGTAATTACCACCAACAAATGTACCATAGCTAGAAGTAGATTGTCTATCACCATGACTACTTATCCGGCCAATGTCAGAAAAACCAAAAATAGTTATGGATGATGGTGGACGATATAATAATCCTTTTTTTGGAGCCCCACCCTTTTCAGATACCGAAGTATATGACAGACAACCTCTTAATGAGACATACGAGAAACATGCATGAATTGACTAATCACACCAACAACATATGTAATATTAGGGTGCATAACTATAAAATAAATTAGCTTACCAGCCAACCTTTAATAATGCCCTTTGTCATCAAGGATTTCACCACTCTGAGTATTTAACTTAATTGTAGGGTCCATAGGCGTATCTATCGGACGTGCAACAGTAGTTCAAGTTTTAGATAGTAGGTCTAGTACATACTTTTGTTTGCACAAATTGATCCTGTCCTTTAATCGGGCAACTTCAATCCTTAGGAAGTACGCAAGTAGCCCTAAATCTTTGGTATAAACTTGCTTCCCCGAAGATGCCTTGAAGTGGGCAATACATTCTTGAGTCATTATCATTGATGATGATGTCATCAATTGACACAATAACAATAACTATGCATGCAAATGGCCGATGAATGAAAACTGAATGGTTTAAGGTAGAGCTCTAAAAACCAAACTGAAATACCACAGTACTTAATTATTAAACCAAGCACGTTGTGATTGTTTCAAGTCATATAGTGTTTTATCTCCTATTACTGGTCTAATTATCATTGGCCTGAAATCAAGGATCAAAATTTCATTTTGAAACGGTCGAAACCATTCTATTTCTAAGGAGACCAAAACGAATCAATGATGGAATCGAAATTCCAATATTTTGAGGTATTCCATAATGTATCGAGATTTTTTATAATATTTCAATGCATTTTCACAATTTTTTCAGAATATTTCAAGGTATTTCAATATATTTTGATATATTTTGACCAATGTTTTGAAAAAATAATTCTTAATTTTTTTATTATATTTCCAAAACGGGTCGAAATTTTTCCGAAATATGTTGAAATATTTCCGTTTTTTAGGTAATCGAAACAATATACCGAAATGAATTTTGATCCTTGCCTGAAACAACATAACTTGGAGGTTTTATCATATATATCTCCGTGTAAAAAAATATTTTTTATGTTCAGTTGATACAAGGGCTAGATAGAATTGACTACAAAAAAAAAAAACTCTAATAGAGTTAAAACGAGCAACATGGGAGAAAATCCCACAATAATCCATATCATATGTTTGGGTGTAACTTTTAGCAACTAATCGTGCTTTCAAACGGTCAGTAGAACCATCAGGATGATATTTCATAGCGTAGACCCAACGATAACCGACAGTAGACTGCCTGCTTACCAGATAGAAGAGAAGTTAGGTCCTAAGTATGATTTTCATGAAATGTCTTAATTTTCTCATCCATAGCCAGTTTTTATCGAGGAGGTATTAATGTCTGTTTTGAAGAACTAAGAACAAATGTGTAAAATAAGATTGATGCAAAATAATGAAAGGATGATGAAAGTCGATATAAAGTGATAAAATTAGAAATAGGATGCTGGGTACTAGTACGAGTATCTTTTCGCGATATATAGACAAATTAGAAGAAGGTGATACATTAGACGGCTCAAGAGAAAGGACCCCAGTAAAATTATGCGTTGGCCGGGGAGTTGGGACATGAAAAATAACCTATTTGTTTGTGTAATGACTAATAAACCCGCTATTGTGGATAAGAAGCCAGAGAGGGAGAAGATACACAATTTGGTACAAGAGGCACACTTGAGCTCTCCCTGACTAGTAAAGATTAAATCTAGGAAAAGAGTAATTCTTAATGTAGAAAAAAAATGACTCAAAAAAGGTGACATGGACACTGAAATAATATTGGAAAGAGGCAGAGTCATAACAACTATAACCTTCCTAAGAACGAGAGTATCCCATAAAGACACTTAACTTGGCAAGGTGAAAGTTTATCTCGACTTGGAATAAGAAAGTGAATAAATGCAACATAATCAAAGATACAAGGCGTTAAGGTATGGTATTAGGATAGAGCAAGGAGAACGAAGATTTGTTACTTGAGATGGGAGAAGGCTATGAAGCACGAATACTCTCAAGAAGGTGTTGTATCCATGTTGGATGCGTGTCAGCTACTGACATTCATCAGACACGTGTCTGATACTTTTTTTATTCCAGTCCATATTTAAATGATGATAAAATTATAATTTTGGTTACATGTCCAACATTTCTTGGGTGATATGTCATGAACTTCTTTAGATCGTGTCCACTATTAAACAATAAACATGTGCTGACATGTAATTAACAATGTTTAAAAATTTGACTAATAAGTTTCTTATACTATGAAAGAACATTTAATTATCAAGATTAGACATGTTAAAGTTGTACTCAAAGTATAATATAATAACAAAAGCAAAATATAACTACAAGAGAATATGTTTTTTGTGACGGCGAAGGGCTACTGCAAAAAGTATTTGAGGCGGCATTACGCCGTTGCAAAAAAATAAGTGGTGGAAACTGGCTTACGCAAAGAATGTTGCTATAATTGTGCATAGCATTTGTGACAGAGACTTTGCCGTTGCAAATGTTATGCATTTGTTGATAAAAAACAATTGTTACAGCAACAATGCCGCCGCAAAAAAAATGCTAATTTTGTTTATAAATTTTTTTATATTATCAATTTCTACCTTGTATATACAAATACATCACACAAACCAAAAAGATTTATCACAGACAAATAATTCCACATATAATTCCATTCATAGACAAATCTAAACACTAAGTGAAAATATGTTCATATATATATATATACATAAAAAATAGAAAAAAAATAGATATATGTATTAAAGAATTAAAAGAAGTTACATATACATCAATAGATGGTCAAGCAACATTTTATTGAACAACATTCCCAACTGTTATGACTCCTGGACGAGGTCTTGTCAAACCGACATTACTCTCAATTGTCTTTTCAACAAATACTTTCTAAAAATTTGATCCCAATCGTATTCTGTCTATTTCGGCCGGTAGGTTCGTACTAACAGAATACCCTTTGCTAACATGCACTATGGAATTTTGGAACTTAACAAGCCTACGTTAATTCCAACCTATAATAATATGCACAAGGCAATCAAAACAACAATCGATACTTAAAATGTCTAATGCATGGTTGTTCATAACAATTGAAAGACGTCACATGGTATATAAAATAAATATACATGCAGACTAACTTCTTTAAGAACTCCCTTTCGCTTGTTATTTTTAGCAGTGTGAATCTGTATAAGATTTTCACAGCATTAGATGAGTCTTTCACTAGCAGGACCTTGTGCAATGCATTGGGAAGAATGATACAACAAACATCATATAAAATGCATTCACAATTGCTCTCAAACTCGCTTATTTCAATTCTAAAAAAAAAGAAAAGAAAAGGAAAGAAAAGCATAGGCCCTTTACCTAAAGTTGAAAATTTTCATATCCTTCATCCATTAATGAAACCATCCACTATACCCTCAAAGATAAAATTGTTATTCATACCTTTAATAATACACCCAAACCTAATGAATTGATCAAATGTCAAATACAAAAAATTCAAATATATTTCACCTCATCAGAAGGTATTGGAGATGGTGATGGTATCGCCAAATTCTCAATTGATCATGGAAGTATTTCTTTGTCCGACTCCCTTAACACCTGGTGTGCATTAGACATGTTTGGAACCTATAAGACACGTTATACCACATATTAAAATATTGCAACATGACATTTTCTCAATGAAAGCAGGATTTAGTGCATCGGATGAGCTTGCATCTCTTGGGTACACTAAACTTCGAGGCACTCTAGTACCATAGGTTTTGCAGTATCCATGTCCATCTTCTCTGAGCAACTTGTGGAAAATTTGATCCTAAAGAGCTGGTGTACAACCTGACTTACCAAATTGAGAAAGTTGCGCGTCGATTTCAACCTATAATTTGAGATAGTCAATAATTATAGATTTAAAATATTAAAAAATTATTAAAAACTCAAAAAACACAGTATAAGAATGTGATACGATGACTAGCACCACGTCATGGCCACATGGAACTCCAACCTTGATGCGTGATTCAAGGTATATGCTAATTTTATCATTGCTCTCTCTGTTTTGTTCCATCTTCAAATCTCAGTAAACATAAAAATTCAGATTCATCATCAAATATAAACACAACAATATATATCAAAATATATTAACTTTGGTAATCACTTACCTCTCTATGTAACTCGGCAAAGTGTGTTCGCCCACACCTGTGTCCATGTTACATTATCAAGGTGAATATGAATGCTCTCCCCCACATTACTACCTAAAGCTTCACCATCATCATAGTTCCTCAATGGTCATTTAGACTTAGTTTCCACATCATCAAGATATTTTGCATAGAAACTCACGCATTCTTCCATCAAGTGACCTTTAGTTATTTAGCCCTCGGGATAAGCTTGATTACGCACATATTGTTTCAGAGTAAAAGATACCTAGATGAACAATGATAAGTACCCTCACTAATTGAAATATAAGATGAAAAATAAAATTAGATAAAATTTTTGATAGACCCTTTACATAAGGAAGTAACACACACCTCTCAATGGGGTACATCCATCAAAACTATATTGCTCTAGCAATCAATGATTCCTCAACTAAGTGTGTAGGTAAGTGCTCCATTATATTGAAAAAAGATGGTGGAAAGATTTTTTCAAGATGACAAAGTGTAAGCACGATACGGTCCTGAACATATTCCAGATCTGAAGCACGGTTCACTTTTGAGCATAGTTTTCTGAAGAAATTACCCAATTCAATTATAGGTTGAACCACATTCTTAGGCAATAATCTTGCATCAGAATATGATTGTCGTGACTCTTAAGACCCCCAATACTTCGCTCATTCATATTTTACACGACGTGAAATATTTAATGCATATCCATTTGGTACTCTAACACTCTTTAAAACTTCAAAGATTATATTTCTCATCCTTATTCATTGCAAATTGTGTAGGAGACAAATACTCTTTACCAAACCCTCTTGATTGTGGGTGTAATGGTCTGCTAATATCCATCTCTTGCAGATCACGTTGCGCATTTAGATGGTCTTTAGATTTTCTCACCACTCCTAGTATTGTCCACAATAGATTTTTGCAAACATTCTTCTCTATATGCATCACATCAAGGTTGTACCTGATTAAATTATGCTTCCAATATGAAAGCTCAAAGAAAATACTCTTTTTCTTCCAACCATGTTTTTCAGACTTGGTTTTTTCCCTATATACTGCATTGTTTTTCCTTTTGATAAGATCATCCTTTTTGTACTCAGTTAAAATATGTTGATTCTAACTGTAGCAACAACTCAGTTCCAGACAAAGTAGGAGACTTGCATCCATACTCTCGTGTGCCATCAAACGAGTCTTTTATCTTTGAAACCTATGGCCGTAAGGTAACCATCGACAGTGACCTATATAAGAATACTTTCTACAATGCTTCAACCAATAAGAATGAGGTTTTGTATTACAAGATGGACGGGCATATTCACCCTTCGTACTCCACCTTGACAAGTTGGGATATGCTGGGAAATCACTAATTGTCCACAAGAATGCTGCATGCATTTGAAACATTTGATTGGTTGATGCATCAAACGTATGAATACCATCTTCCCATAGTTCCTTCAACTCCTCAATTAATGGTTGCAAATATACATCAATCTTATTGCCAGGTCCTTTAGACCCATCAATAAACACAAATAGAATAAGAAACTGTTATTTCATGCACAACCATGGTGGTAAGTTGTATGGAATTAATATGACGAGCCAAGTGTTATGAACAGTATTCATGGACTTGAATGGATTAAATCCATCAGTTGTTAACCCAAGCATGACATTCCGACTATCACTAGCAAACATTGGGTTTTTCAAATTGGAAGTTTTCCATGCAAGAGAATCAGTAGGATGCCTCAATACACTGTCATCGGTTCGTCCCTCGGCATGCCATCTCATGAGTGAAGAGGTTTTTGATGACACAAACAGTCTTTGTAGTTTGGCTTCAAAGGAAAATATCTCACCAGTTTTCCAACTATTCATTTACCTTTGGTGGGGGCAGCACTTGGATTACCTTCTTGATGTTTTCATCTAGAAGTGTTACATATATCACACTCGTCACATCCTTCATCCTCATTTCTAAACAGTATACAACTGTTAGGGCATGCATCCCACGTCTTATACATAAAGCCTAAGTCATCAGTTACCTTTCTGGCTTCATAGTATGAACTAGGAACTTTTGCTCCCTTAGGCAAAAGCTCAAACAAGAATTGAAGCAACATCGTAACAGACTTGTCTGTCCATCCATTAAGGACTTTCATATGCAGAAGTTGAACGATAAATGACAATGCCATAAAGTTTTTACACCTCAGATACAATTCACTTTCTGCTTCCTCTGGAAGTTTAAAATACTTAATTGTATCTTTATTAGCCCCTAACTGAGGATCATTTGTAGGTGTTTCATCAATCTCAGCATTTGAACCTACATTTGCAATTCCTATCGCTTCGTGTATCATTCGATTATATTGTCCCCGACATCTAAATCAACAGAACTTTCATTTTCTTGGTTACCATGCAAAGGCATGTAGGGTTTTCCATGATTAATTCAATACTTATACTTCTTTAAGAAGCCGTGGTAACTCAGATGATTATGCACAATCTCTCGTGGAAAAAAGAAGCAATCGGCACATTTTTTACGCGGGCAATTGATCGTTTAACCTTCTGCCATATTACTGTATGCAAAATTAAGGAATTGATCAACCCCATTCATATAACCATTATTTAATTTACAGGAAAAATATAGAAACATGATTACATGGAAGGCTTCCGATGTTTAAGCTACTTAATAAAATAGATGCAACATAATTGAATCAATACAAATAATATCTCAATAAAAAAATTGAAAATAGATTATATGTCAAGAGATATAAAGTTCAAAATATCAATATCTAACATATGAATTGCTAGGAGTGTATCACACTTTGGATCATAAGAAAACAAACTCGCCAACCTACAAGCTATCACTTAGGATGGTTTCTACTATATATATAGTTATAATTTTAGTCCCATACCCCTTCCTGTGTGCAAGAAAATACTTGACAAAAGGTTTTAAAAAGAGAAGGCCTTGTAAATTGCAATGGTATATAATACAAGGGAGAGAAGCATAAGGTTACAAATCTTTATATACACTAACCTCATATATGCACATAAAAATCTTATACCGTTGCACTTGTGTTTGTTAATATTTTAAAAAACAAAAGTTTTGAAACTTCCTATTAATTTCAAATCTTTATTTATTTTGGGATGATCAATTTTTGATAATTGTAGATTTCATTTCATATGTTACACAGTTTTATTTAATCTGTTACACAGAATTTATAGTAGCAATTCGAAAGGTCCATTTAGGGGTGTTAAGGCCAACCTGTTGATACAAACCCGACTTGACACGATTATTAAATATGCATAATAAATGGTTTAGATTGATATTTAATACTCAAAACACACTAAATAAATTTTTTTTGTGGGTCTTGACATGAACACGACACGAATAACAATAACACTACACAAAAATACAAAAATACACGACACGACATGAATTGACACCCCTAGGTCTATTCAAGACCCAATGTTCCATTCTTTATTGCATTTTAAACTGAATATTATTTGCATTCAAATATGATTTATTCATGTCAACCAAGCTTTTTGACACAACAAAAACAACAATCATTTATTTGCCATAGCCCAATGTCTTTTTCCACAAACCAATAGCCTTCTATTCTTCAATATTTCTTTAAGTACTCATATATTTGTTTAAGTATATTATATTATGTTTTGGGCCAACTCGATTAGAGTCGAATTCACCCCTTCTCAGTGTACGTGAACCTTGAGGAGTTGCTATCGTGAGTCTAGGTTGAATCTTGGAGCCGATGTCGTCGTTAGCACCTCACGTGGGAAGGCACAAGCCACACAACCACTTTAGGATAGTGTTTTTACGCGGCTCGTAGCCTCACATGCTAGCTCTTTCCATTAAATTTTTATTACTTATGTTCTGCTTAATATTACATGCTTGATGTTATGATTCATGTACTGGTATTTTTTGCTACTATTCGTACTCATTTTAAATTACATATTCTATATTGATTAGTGCATGTTTAATTCTTATTCCTACTGATTTGTTCGAGTGTTATTATTAATTCGTTTTGTTGTTAGATTGCTTGGTTCTATAGTTAAACTTAATCTCTGCCATAAAAATCCTGAAGTTTTTTGTAATAGTTTTGAATATATATCACAAAAGAATAAGGGTGCAAAGAGCCCACTTGACCAAATAATATGGGGATAAAATAAATTCTGGTTGTTGGTCCCTGATTTGCACGATGATGTTGTTCAACGGCGGTGGTGGCAGTGCGAAGACAAACTCAGACCAATGGAGAAGAATGAGTGAGAGATACGGACTGACAGAGGGAAAGAGGGAGAAAGACAGAGAGAGATGGACTGACTGAGAGAGAGAGAGAGATTGACTGACGGCGAGAAAGACTGGTTGCTGCCCTGTGTGAATCAGTAGGAAGAGTGAGCGGTCTTCAATAGAGTCGTGTGTGGAGATCATTTAAGTGAGATTACTTTTGGGAATAAGATATTAGGTTTAACCTAGCTAATATCCTATTTCACTTATGGCTGGGAGTTTAATTCTGTCACAAATAAAAAAATAAAATAAAATAAGGTTTCTTAATCACATGGGAATATAGCCATATGAAATTGGTGTTATTTATAGTTTAGGAGTCTTAGCCGATAAGTTTGTGTCATGTAGGATTATTATTTCAGAATTAGGAGTCTTTCTTGATGCCTTTATCATTGGTTCGTCTTTCTTGGTTTTTTGATTAATTCTTTTGTGTGTGAAGTTATTTTAAGTGCTTGATATTTATTTATTTATTTATTTTTTTGAGAAAGAGCTACTGACAGAAAAGGGGAAAAATGAATAGGATTGATAAAAATAAGGTGGTTTTCTTCATGGGTGGGAAAGCAAGCAAAAACAAATACCAGAAAAAAACACACAGTGTCATCATTATTTTGTTACATTACTTGCGACTGGGCATAGTCCTATCATTTGTGACGTCAAACTAATTTCTGTGAAAGAGATGCCACAAAAAAATGACTTTTTTGTGGCGGTAAATCTTACTGTCACAAAAATTCGTCTCAAAAGGGCTTAATTCTAATAGTGTTCGAAGATTTAGAAAAGAACAATTAAGAAAATGAAATGAATCAGTTTGAATTATATATATTTCGTACACGCCTATGAAGAAATTGACAATTATTGACTTTTATGATGTTAGTTTAAAAATTCATACTAGATGAATATACATAAAATTTAATTATCATTAAGTATTGATTTTTTTTAAGAATATTATATATCATCACTATATTTGTGATAATTTTATATATAAAACAAATTATCTGTAGCATGTCATCGTGTCTGTGTCCTAAGTTTTTGAAAAATCTCGTGTCTACATGTCAGTGTCATATCTAGGGTCACTAGGATCTGTACTACAATAGGTGAACCATGATCTAGTTCGGACGACCCCAAACGACGTACATTCGTGTACTAGTTCGGCAAAACTAGTGTCCCCAACTTTTTGCCCTAACTACGAATTACCTACCCCAAATCGACATGACAAACCCAATCCTACCCCAATTTTGTTTTAAAATTCTCAAAAGAAAAATAACACAAAACACAACATATATATGTTTGAAGATGACAGATGAAATACCTACCTGGAATTGGAATTCAACTAGCAAGGATGTAGGTGTGGATTTAACACCTTGGTCGCACCTTCATCGCGATCTCGCACCACCATAGTCGTTGCAACTGAAATTTCTCCATTGTCTTTGTAACAATTGTTTGGGTCAAACCATGGTTACCACAATTCACTCAACTATGGACGACCTACGATTTGGGTACATCGATTCCAAATGAGGTATGTTCGCGATCCAGATCACCAAAATGAACAACCCTAAATTATAATACTAACCCTAAATCAATTCGCTTTAGAACATATAGCACAAATATAAAATATATATTAATTGACTACATACATGTATATAGATTTATAATTATATGTATTTTTGGTTAATAGAATATCATGCACAACTATAAAATAAATAGTAACTGACTTAGTATTTATGGATGTTCTGTAATATATAATATTGTATAGCAGTGAAAACGATCTAAATAAGAATTCTAAAACGAATTGCAATCCAAAATACCATATCATCTATGCCTACCCTTATCGTATTGCGTACCTAAGAAATTGTCGCACCGTGTACCCGTACCCGTATCATGTACCAAAGCGACCTATGATTCAAGTAACATTGGGTCAAACCATGCTCGATTTGCAAGCAAAAACTATCTTTGATTTTCAGATCTACTTTGGACTGTATATAAAGAAAAGTCGATGGGAGGAAGAGATGGAAGGAAGACGTTGCTCGATTTGTATCGAAGGGGCTAGAAACTGATTCTTTTGAGTGGTATTCTCTACTTGGTGGACTTTTCAACGAAGAATAGTGGAGTTCTCCTCACCGCCCAATATATAGCAAGACGCTTTTATCTTTTTTTTTTTTTTTTTTGAAGTGAATTTTTTTTCTTTGGGTGAGGAGAAATTTTGAAAAAAGGTATTATCAAGTGACAATGTCCCACAGTCTATTATCACGTGACTAGTTGGCTGAAAAAAGACATGGAACTGACTTTTCTTAAGAAGCTTTAGAAACCCACCGAAAAAGGTAACCTACTGAGAGACAAAAAAAAAAAAAAGAGGAAAACAATAGCCTTTAGAAACCAACTTGAAAGAGGCTTCTTTATTCCAAGTAACTTGGCAAAAAAAAAAAAGAAGTAACGTGTCCCACTCAAATTTGTTAATATAGTCAAAATATGTATATGCACCATTAATGTTTATCAAAACTTGGATTTCTTATACCCACCTAATCAATTCTCCCTCTAGCAAATCCGTGTCTCCGTCTACTCATCTCCCTCTAATTTTTCTTAAGTTGCTAATTTTTTTTTAGAGATGGCGTTTGGAAAAAGGAGAAGTGAAGGGCAGAATTTTTCGCCCATTGAAGAACAATTTGAAGACGATATTCAAAGTTTGGATGATTCTGCGGATGAACATTAGGTTGAACCTATTGAAGTTGTTAAGAGTATTGGGGTATTATGTGTAAATATTAGAGGGTATATATGTTTTTTGTATTATTACAAGTTAACTATAAATACAAGTGGTTTGTGAGAAGTAGGTTAAGTTTTTGACCACTCTTAGTTTCTCTCTAATATTGTGTTAATTCTCTCAACTTAACATGGTATCAGCGCAATTACGATCCTAATTTCTAAATAAAATATCAACTCAATCGGCAAAACCTATTCTAGGGTGTCGATTACGTTTAGTTCGTGGTGGTGGTGTGGTGCTGTCGTCGAAGCCATCGATGGTGTGTGGTGTAGTGTTGTTGTCGAAGTCACTGGGGTGATGACATATCATGGTGGTGGAAGAGTTACACTACCCGAAACCTCTGTGGTGGCTGTTGGTTAGGTTTGAGGCATTGTCGACATTGGTGGCCTCTGTGGACGTCGGTGGCTGTTGGTTGTCGACATCTGTGGACGTCGGTGGTTGCTGTGTTGTCTGGTGTGGTGGTGTGGCGCTGTCGTTCGTGGGGGTGGTGGTCTTGTGCTATCGTCCGTCGTGGTGGTGTGGATGTGGTGGTGTGGCAGTAAGGCGCCGTCAAAGACTGGGGTTCTGATAAAACCCTAATCAACGGAGAAAATATGATCTAGACCCGAGTCCAAGGGTTTGGATAAAGGACCCGAACTCACCCGAGTCCATGGGCTTAAATTATTTCAAGTCTAGCTCATTTTAGCCTCTTGTCCAACCCAGTCCAGACGTGATCCAGCCCAAGATCTAGACCAGATGGGGTCCAACCTAGACCGGTTCAAGACCAGTTCAATCCCGGTTTGACCCACTCTAAGCCGGTTCAAGTTTTTTTTTACCGGTTCCTTTAGTAGTTGCTCCGGTTTAGCGGTCCAGCTAGTTTCTGTAGTGCGGTTCAGCTAGTTTTGCATCGGTTCAATCAATTTTTACATTGGTTCAATGAGCCTAGCCTATTCGGTTCAAGGGTCCAACGAGCCCAACTTGTCCGGTTCAGCGGTCTAGCTTGGTTCTTAGCTCGGTTCAGTGTTCCAGCAACATCTTCTCCGGTTCAGCAGTGCAGTAGTTGATCCGTGTCCGATTCAGTGATCTAGTGATTTCCTCTTGCTTAGCTCAGTCACCTAGTAGTAAGACACTTGTTTGCTATTTGCTGCACTGTTATGGAGCCCATGCAAGATGCTAACTCCCTTGCTCTATCTTTGTCACCTACCTCTACTTCTCTGGTTCTTCTTAATGGTCCCATGACTTCTGTTAAATTCAATGGGATTGATTATACTTTATGGTCTCGATCCGTTCAAGTCTTTCTTCGAGGCAAAGGATTTAAGAAATATTTGATAAATCTTAAACCCAAGGAAGATATTCTTGGGTATGATCAGTGGGAACAAGAGGATGCTCAAATTATTTCTTTACTGTTAAATAGCATTGAGCCTAGTATTAGTTTTACTCTGCTCTATCTTGATACTGTCAAAGACATATGAGATCACTTGACTACTATATATTCTGGTACAAGAAACTTTACCCGTGTTTATGAGGTGTGCATACAATATTTTTGGTTGGAGCAGGATACTCTGAGTCTTGAGGATTATTACTCACGTTCGGAAAATTTGTGAGGAGTTGAAACTTTACTATCCATTCACTACTGATGCAGCAGTTTGGCAGAAACAACATAAGGATTTGAATGTTGTGCGATTTCTGGTAGGTTTGAAACTTGAATATGAGTCTATTCGCTCTTAGATTTTGGATGACTCTAGTCTTCCTTCTTTACTTGAGGCTTTCTCTCGTTTACAGTATGTTACCTTGTCTATTGCTCCTTCAGGCATCGATCATGGCGTCTCCACCGATAGCTCAGCACTTGTGGTTCCTAGTAGCCACAGTAATGGTCATTGAGGTAGCCGTGGTAATAGGGTGGTTATAGAGGTCGAGGAGGTTGTACTGGAAGTCGGGGAGGTTGTATTGGAGGCCGTAGTGGCTCTCGTTCCTGTATTCACTATGGTCGTGGAGGGTATACTATTGATTTTTGTTGGGATTTACATGAAAAACTTTTCTGTGCTGCTAATCAGGTTTCCTAACAGGATGACACCTCAATTGTTGCCTCTGTACCTCGATCAGCTCCGCCTGACTCTAGGTTAATTACTATTACCTGAGAGGAGTATGCTCAGTTCCTGTCCTAACAACAGGTTGGTCTATCTTCCTCCAAAACTACTTTTGTCTAGTCAGGTACTGCCTCCGCTTGTTTATTGTCCTCCTCCCGCAGTCTCTAGATCATAGACTTTGACGCGTCTGATCACATGACTGGTGTGTTTGGTGTCTTTTCTATTATCAGTCTGTTACTTCTACACAGTGTTACTCTTGCTTATGGTACTTGCTCTAAAGTTTCAGGTTTGGGGATTACTCATTTGAATCTTGATATGTCCTTTTCCTACGTGTTATTTGTTCTTCAATTTTCCTTTAGTTTACTTTCCATTAACAAGATTACCCGTTCCCTGAATTGTTCCGTAACATTTCATTTCTCTCATTGTGTGTTTCAGGATCTCAAAATGAAGAGAAAGATTGGTACGGGGCATGAAGCTGGTGGGTTATATTACTTTGACTTTGATTCACCTACTCGGGCTCTATAGACATCGTTGTCTCCCTTTCAGTGGCATTGTTGCTTTGGTCATCCCCCTCTCCAGAATCTGAAGCTCTAAGTCCCAAATCTTAGTAAGCATCATCGTGTGTCATTTCAGTCTAGAGTCGATAATTGTGTCTAGTCTATTTGAGTTAGTTCATTTTGATGTATGAGGTCCAATGAAAAATATTTCATCCAATGAGCATCCTTATTTTGTGTCATTTGTAGATGATTACTCTCGTGTGACCTGGTTGTTTCTTATGAAAGTTCGTTCTGAATTGTTCGCTATATTTGAGACCTTTCGTAAGGAAATAAAAATCCAGTATGGTTGTCGTATTCGTATTTTACGTTCTAATAAGAATATGAATCTGATCCCTTTTCAGCTTATCTGAGTAAAACTAACATTATTCATCAGACTTCATGTACTTACACCTCTCCACAGAATGGTGTCGCTGAGCATAAGAATCGTCATTTATTGGAAGTTCCCCGTTATTTTTGGAGTGATGCTGTTCTTATTGCTTTTTCCCTTATTAATCGTATACTTTTTTTTATGTTGAATGGGTAGAGTCTATATTCTTTTTTTCCTGATAAGCCCTTATTTTTCTTACATCCTAATATTTTTGGGTGTGTTTTGTTCACAACTTGGGTCCTGGGTTCGATAAACTTAACCCTCAGGCTACCAAATGTGTATTTCTTGGATTCTCCCACATACAGAAGGGGTATTGTTGCTATAGTCCTTCTCTTTGTTGATACTTTACTAGTGTTGATGTCACGTTTGAGAAATCTGTTTTGTATTTTCGGGCACCTGCTGAGCCTTTGGATCTGGACTTTTGGTCGTCTCTTATACCACCACCTTTTCCCTTACTATTAGATATTCCACTATCTACTGTGCTACCATCTACTTTACCACTTCGTGTGTACTTTTATCGTCCTCACCCATTGATTGAGGTATCTGTACCGTCTTCCTTGCCGTTTTCGGATTTTGGTCCATTAGGTAATTTAGATTCTTTACCTATTGCTCTTCGAAAATGTAATTGTTCGTGTATCCTATTGCCCCATTTTGTTTTATATAATTCATTGTCTCTTGTCTTCTCTTATTTTACCTCTCAATTTTCTATTATCTCTATCCCTAAGTACTCATATGATGCATTGTCTGATCCAGGTTGGAGGAAAGTTATGAATGAGGAGATGGATGTCTTACATCATAATAGGACTTGGGATCTTGTTCCTTTACCTCCTGGTAAACGAATTGTTGGTTGTCGTTGGGTGTGTACTATTAAATTTCATCAAGATGGTTCTGTGGATCGTCTCAAAGTCCACCTTGTTGCAAAGGGCTTCACTCAGACCTATGGTGTTGATTATGAGGAGACTTTCTCTCCTGTTGCCAAAATCTCTTATGTTTGTATCTTGATTTATTTGGCTGCTAATCTTGATCAACCCTTGTTTCAGTTAGATGTTAAGAATGCCTTCCTACATGATGACTTGGTTGAAGATGTATACATGAAGCAGTCATCTGGGTTTACTGCTCAGGGGGAGTAGGGTACGAGTGTATGCCGGTTAAAGAAATTTGTGTATGGTTTGAAGCAGTCATCGAGGGCATAGTTTGGTAAGTTTTCAGATGCAGTTTTAGAGTTTGGTCTCCTTCGCTGTCAGATAGACCATTCTGTGTTTTATAGAAAGACAGATGTCAGATATGTTCTTTTGGTGGTTTATGTAGATGATATTGTGATCACTAGAAATGATTCTTAGGAGATTGCCTAGTTAAAAACCTTCCTGCAAGACGGATTTCATACTAAGAATTTGAGAAAACTCTGGTATTTCTTGGGTATTGAGGTGGCTCGATCTAAATAGGGTATTTGTTTATTCTAGAGGAAATATGTATTTGACATGTTAGAGGAAGCAGGTTTGCTGGGTAGCAAACTAATTGATGTGCCTATGGATACGAATCAGAAATTGTTGATGGATGATGGTGCACTATTTGAGAATTCGGGTCGGTATTGCAGGTTGGTTGGAAAATTCAATTATCTCACTATTACTCGACTGAATATTTTCTATGTAATTAGTGTAGTAAGTCAGTTTATGGGATATTCTACAGTACCACATTGGGAGGCAGTTACTCGTATTCTGCGATATTTTAAACGTGCTCCCGGCCTTGAGTTATTTTATCAAGTTAATAGACATCTTAGGGCGGAAGGTTTCTCAGATGTTGATTGGACTGACTCTCTTTCTGATCGGAGATTAACCACGGGTTATTGTACTTTCTTAGGAGGTAACATTGTCACATGGAAAAGTAAAAAACAACCTTTGGTTGCGAGATCCAATGCTGAGGTTGAGTATAGGGCAATGAAGCATACAACAAGTGAGTTGATATTGCTATTACACTTTCTCCAGAAGATTGGATTTTCAGTTCAACTCCCTTTATAATTGTTTTGTGACAACCAGACAGCTATCCATATCGTTGTCGATGTAGTGTTTCACGAGAAAATCAAACATATTGAGGTTGATTGTCATTTTATTCGAGATAAGATAGTAGATGGAGAGATTACAACTCCATTTGTGAGATCTAAAGATCAGTTTACGGATATGTTTATCAAAGCATTGAGTCGTACATATCTTATCGCAATTTGTTCCAGGCTTGGATTATAAAATATATATAGTCCAGCCTGAGGAGGAGTGTTAAGAGTGTTGGGGTATTATGTGTAAATCTTAGAGGGTATATATGTCTTTTGTATTAATACAAGTTAACTATAAATACAAATGGTTTGTGAGATGTAGGTTAAGTTTTTTGACCACTTTCTGTTTCTTTCTAATATTGTGTTAATTCTTTCAAGTCAGTAGAAGTAGCTGAACACATTAATACAAGCTAGTTTGTGAAAAGTAACAGACAAAGACATCAACCACAAGTGGATATGAAGTTGAAGCCATTATTCAATGATCCTTAGAGGTGCAGTGCAAGGAAAAAATCTAGGAGGCTCAAAGAGTTGGACATGCAAACATTGCCATATGAACTTTACAAGTTTGTATACTCGAATGCATTATCACTTTTTTGGTGCTTCAATTGGTAAAAATACAAACATTAAAAGGTGTTCGGTAGTAACGGATAATATTGTTGAAGATCAAAATTTACGAGAAATAGTACAAAAGGCGAAAAAAATAGGAGTTTCTTCATCCCTAAAAAAATTCTACACTGATAAAGCGACAATTTTTGTCAATTTCAAGACCAATTGAAGATGCATTCAAAATTATGGATAGAGATATGGTTGATATGAAGGTGATGAGAGGTTTATGTGCTAATGGAATTCCATTTAATGTGTTGATAAACTCTCAATTTCATGAGATGATTTCAGCAGTAAATAGAGGTCCTAAAGGATACAAGGCTCCTTCCTATGAAAAAGTAAGAACTTTTTTATTGGATGAGTGTAAAAGAAGTGTTGAGAAAGATTTGTTTCTAATAAAAGATACGTGGTTTTCTCATGGCGTTTCTATTGTGCTACATGGGTGGACGAATTTCAAGCATCAACCACTTGTTAATATCATCGCTGCAAATAGTTGTGGGGTTATGTTCTAATATGTCGAGGATTTTTTAGGGATAGAAAAAATAGGTAAAGTAATTGCTGATTTTTTGTTGAAAGCAATTGAAGGATTGGGAGCATCCAATGCTCTTCAAGTAATAATTGACAACGTAGCAAATTGCAAGTTTGCTAGTAAAGAGGTAGAGAAGGTAAACAAACATATCTTTTAGTCTCCTTGTGTTATCCATACTTTGAACATTATTTTTAAAGACGTTGCAAAAGAATTTGAATAGTTCAGAAATACTTATAGAAGGGAAAAAATATTGTTAAGTATTTCATTGGTCATACACATGCTTTGGCTATGGTTCGGGTTCAGTCTAAATTGGAGCTATTAAAAGTGACAAAAATGAGGTTTACCTTGCATTATAT
The DNA here is from genome assembly GCA_963454935.2 of Ilex paraguariensis. Classification (NCBI taxonomy): domain Eukaryota; kingdom Viridiplantae; phylum Streptophyta; class Magnoliopsida; order Aquifoliales; family Aquifoliaceae; genus Ilex; species Ilex paraguariensis. The sequence goes on from CAUOFW020001947.1 coordinate 97,441, forward strand.
TTTTTTGAAGCGACTTATTGACTGTAAAAAGTCGCTTGCAATTATTATTGTTCTGAAAACCTAGAAAGAATGGTTGAAAGTTGGAAATAAACATAAAAGGAAGCTGGGTGCCTTAGTTATGGAAACTGTAAACAGTGAAGAGTTTCGGCATGATGTGGAGCATATAATAAATATTTACAATGCCGATATATTTTTTAATTAAATTTTGTGACAATGATGGTCAAAAAATGGGTGAAATTTACGAAAGAATGGACAATATGTTTGGTGAAATTAAAGATATTATGAGAGGTGAAAAGCACACCAAAAAATTTTCTTAGATTGCAAAAATTTTGCTTGATAAATGGGAGAATATAAATATCCCTATACATTGTTTTGGGTTTGCACTTAACCCATGGTTTTATGATAGTCGATATCTAGCAAAGCTAGCACCAGGTGACAGAATTAGGAAGGGCCTAAATCAAGGCAAGGAGGTGATCTTTGGTGTGATGGAAGCATTTGGAAAGATAGCTGAAGATGAGCAAGAAGCAAAAACATGAAGAGAAGAATATGAAACTTTTCATAGGCGAAAAAGCCTTTATGCTATGGCAACTTCTCAAACAGATGCTATAACCATAGATTGATGGCCAACATATAGCTCAGAAACTCCAACCTTGGCAAATGTGGCTAAAAAGGTTTAAGTTTGACTTTACCGTTTAGTTATCGTTATTGGTCTGTTTTTTATTTTTTCTTTGTAACAGATACTCTCTCAACCAATAACAAGTTCGTTAGTTGAAAAAAATTAGAGTACATATTCATTCATCCACAATGTCAAGAGAAATAGGTTGAACTCTACAAGAGTTGATAAGGTGATATTCATTTATTCTAATATTCGTTTTCAATCACGTTTCACTGAAAGTTACAAAGATGGACCTTTTAAAAAATGGGATATTAATCTGGGACATATATCTATAGATGATTCCATTGTGCGATTGGAGGACTTGCGGTGGAAATCCTTGGAGGATGATTCACTTGATTTTTCTGTCTATGCAACCGAGGGAGATTGTGAAGAGACATCCCATGCTTCTATCCCCACATCTATTGTAGGCCCACCTACCGGTTCTAGTAGGCCACCACCTCGAAGTATTGGATTATATCAGACTCAATTTTTTAGTTTTGTAAGAGGAGGGAGCACTGCAAAAGATGCAGGCAAAATAGTTGAAAATTAAGCATTGCAATTCAAATGTTTTTACTATTTAGTTGTTTTATTTTTGATGCATGTTAAAGATTTTTATTTTAATTATCTGTTCAAGTTGGAAGCTACTTAATTACTAGTTGCTACTTAATTTTTTTGTTTTAATGATTGTTAAAGTTATAATTGTTTTGATTTGATTTCTCGTAATACAATATGCAACCGTTATTTTTCTTGTTCACGATTATTAGATGGTATATTGTTATGTGTCTTGATTCCAGTTGGTTCTTTTAAAATAAATACAAAATACACATAATTAAAAAAAATATTGAAAACTACAACATGAATAAATTATAACTCACCATGTGTGGGTAGATGTATACTTATGTATAGTTTCTTGTCATAGTATAAATGAATCATATAGGATTTCAAAATGAACCATGATCCCAATTAGCGTACCGACTAAGCCTATCCCTACTGTACTGCATACCACATAAAATAACATCCCCCGCACCAAAGTGACTCGCGATCCAGATAACCCAGGTCGTATCGTATACGTCTTTCAATTAATATAATATGAGAGTTAGAAGAACGAAAGTTAAAAAATAAGGAAAAAATACCAAACATGTAGGAACTAGCTTTTGAATCAATAATTTAAGATAATGAAGCTGATTGGGTTGCAACATGTGCAAAAATAATTGCAGTGGCTAAACTGGCCGCTGAAATAGGCAAATAGGGAGAGAGTGAAGATAACTGTCGGATGAGTTGATTGAGAGGAGAATTAAGATCATTATGAGAGTTAGATGTAGATGTAGCATGCATGACCACCAGTCGATGGTTGAGATACTGGAGGAGTCGGGTCATCAAAATCCTGAGTAGCATAGGTTGGTCTTCCATGTTTACTCCAACAATAATGTTCAGTATGTCCATCAGGTTCACAACAAGAACATTTCCACTCGGAACGATTGCCACTATCACGTCCTCCACGATCAGTGCCTCTACCATCACAATTACCACTTGGGGTTGGATGGCGACCACCTCTACAACCACAACAACTACCGTCACTAAAGCATAAGGTAGAGGACTCCGGTGAGAGTGAAAGAGTCCCTCGAGTCAGAGAGGCTCTTTGAAGACGGGACATTGACAACAGTTGGAAGTTTTTTACCAACTAAAATCTGATCGTATTTAAAGTTAAGGTTGGACAAGAGTAAAGTAATCTGAAACTTTTCACGCTGTCGTTATTGTAACACTAGATCCTCACTCAATAGTTGATAAAGTAAAAATTCCCCCCATAGGCCCTTCAAAGTGCCATAATGCTCAACCAGAGACTTATTTCTTTGCTTGGTATTAAACAGACGCTAAAAGAGTTCATAGATCCAGGGTATATTATGTTCTTGTGCATACATCTCTTCAAGAGAGTCCTATATCTTCTTAGCTGTATCAAGAAGTTAGACATTAGAAGCTACACCAAGCTCTATACTACCCCACAACGAAGTCATCAAGTGTTTATAATTTTTGGAAGTCTTAGTAGGACCCTTAGATAGATACTTAACTTTCCGTTTGGCATGCAAGAAAACGTTAATGGCATGGGCCTATAATAGTTGTGTCCAATCAATTTGACAGAAGTGATCTGTCGAACTTTGATCATTCATGGAATGAACTTGTCTAACCTGATGATCTACAAAAGTATCCTTGACATTCTCCGACATTGCTATGGTAAAACCCACAATCAACTAGGCAATAATAGAGAATAAGAGAACCAATAATCCTCAAACAACCACAAATAGTGCTGGATTAACGGATCTGCAAACACAACACAGGCCAAATCAGTGCTGTCAACCAAAAAATTAGGGTTGGACGAACAAATCTGGGGCAGATCGAACACAATCGTAGGCCAAACAGTGTTGTCAGCAGTTGATTTGCTCAAAAAACACCTCTAAACCGGCCAAACAAGGCTGCGTAACTCAGGAACTACTCCTTAGTCCAAATTGGCACCCATAGAAGCAGATTCAAGCAATAATCCAACCAAAAAAGTTCCTAAACAGCAGATCTAGAAAATAGATCCTATTTTTTTGAAAATTATTAGAAAATAGGAAACCCTACTCAGATAACTTCAAAAAAAAAACAAAAACAAAAACCACTGTGATGATCCAAAAACTGCTCTTCAATGTTTTCCAACGTTACATAATGTTGAATTGATGCTTTGATACTAGGCTAAGATGATAAAAGTGATATTATTGTTAGTAAGAAAGGAGAGAATGAGGGAAAGAGAGAGAGAAAAGTGCCAAAGAAAGACAATACTCAGTTGTGTTGGTTAGGTTGCTCTACACTCTCTTATTTATAACTGAGTGATGTTAGGGTAATTACATTATTACCCTACAATCTACAAATTAACTTATGTCTAATATTGAAAATAAGAACTCTTTATTTACTTGTAAACAAAACCTAGGTTGTGAAGTCATTTGCATCTGTACTAGACTATTTCCTGTGGTACTGTATAATAATGGAGAAGTTAATACGAATGACTTTACATCTGTACTAGACTATTTCATGTGGTACTGTATAATAATGGAGAACTTAATATGTATTGTGTGACTAATATTTTTCTTGCTTCTGTCTATCTGAGTCTGCAGAAATTGGATGCACGAAGTTTTTTAGACTTAATGATACGAAGGTTTTAGCTTGGTTGTGCCATAAGGTTAGTTTTCTTCTCTTTAGACCTTCTATATGCCAGGATTAAAATTCTGTGGTATTTTACCTTTGACTGATGTTAACCTATTATAGATAGAGGCATGAGGGAGCAACTCCCACTAGACATCACCAATATTTTCTCACACGTATAATTGGAGAACTGATAATTTTTGAGCTTGTGGTTGTAGTTCTGTTTGTAATGCATGAAATTGTGCACTACCACATGTGGAAGGACATTGCCCGTAACTCTGTTGGATCATTCTTTAGCTTCCATTAATATTTAACCATTTGGTCCATTGTTTTTTCCTCCTTTCCTTTTTTGCTCTGCGAAATTCATGTGATCTTGGAACAACTTTGTGTCACCGTTGTGTGTGTACATATTAAGCATGCACTTAAATTGTGTTGTCTTTCAGTTATGCTTAGGTCGAGTTATATACTTAATAACCAAAACTTTTTTTGTGTAAAGATACATTAGTCTCTCTTTGAGACTGAGTGTGAAGTGGATTGTTCCTCATGTTTTGACCCTTTATAATATGTAGGTACACCAACTTAAGCAGATTCTGCCCACATTGGATAAAAATTATGCTGCTCGAGATGAAAAGGATACAAGTATGGTTATATTGAGAAATTTGTTTGTTAATGTTTTATGATGTATTTGAACTAACTAGTGTTATTTAAGGTTTAAAGCGAATCGAGACACTCGAGTCTCTTGAGGCCCAGGCGAAAGTTGAAAGGCGAAGTGAGAGCTTCATCAGTAAAGCGAATAGTATAAAAACCGAGCAAATATTTTAGTTTAGTTACCTTTAATTATTGAAGTTCTAACTTTAAAAATACTAAATATTCAAGTGCAACCAAAAGTATAAGCATTTTAATTCAAATGAATGCCAATAATATCTCAAATCTTAATGGAATCTAAAAGCTTAACATTTAAAATCAAACAAATATCAATAATATCTTAAATCTTGACATCTACCCAAAAGCATAAACATTTAAATTCAAAAAAAACACCAAATAATGTATCAAATCCTCCTGGACTTCATATTCATCATTTTTGAAAGTGGGGGGAAGGGATCTCTTTTCTGCAACAAAAAAAAAATGGAGCAAATTTGACTCGGCACAACCTAACGATATTCAAAACATACAAGTCAAGTAACTAAGCATGTGGATGCATCTAAACAAGCAACCACTCTATTCAGCCTAGCTCCTATAAGACTTCCTGAGCTGAAAGCTAGAATAGAAGTCCCTGTGTACTTATAAAAAGAAGTAAACAGAAAATGGGAAGCAACTAAATCTGAAGAGTGCATATGTAAATGTCAATGCAAGCAATTGGAACACTTGGCCATGGTTGTGTTTAAGTACAACTTTTAGTCTCACTCATGCTTCTGGGCTCTACATGGCAAAAGAGGTTGACTAATGAATAAGAAATTATTTGCTCTGTGATTAAAGAAATAAACATATTATCAAATTGTCATGACTAGGCAAGAATTGCAAGATCAACACAGAAAAATAATCTCTCTTAAGTAGGTAGGCAAAAATTGAGGGAAAATTTGACATGTACACTGTTCATAACTTTGGAAATGGATGATCCAATTAATCATAGGTATGGTAATTTTGATAATTAATTATCCAATTACAAAAATTACTGCCAAGTACAATAAATTCAAACCAAATATGCTAGCTATCTTCGTTAACCGCAAAAGATCTACATCCAATTGAATCTACAAATCAAATATGTTAATTATGTGAATGATAATCTATTTAGGTTTAATAATTAAATAATCTATCCAATTTTAATCTCTCACATTATCTCTTTAATGTCTCTATTGAAAAAGTTTGATACTTAATCACCGTAGTAATTATGATTATGGAAATCAATTATCTAATTAGTTAATCAACATAGTAATTATAATATTTTAGAAACTAATTTTCCAATTATGCCACAATATCACCTATTCTTATCACTTGAAGAAACCATAATTGGAATGGAATAGAGTTGTGTCCAAATAGCCATTTCTTCTCTCCCTCCACAACACTGCCCATGGATGCACCCACAGACAGCCACCAATCCATCACCAGCACCACCCATGGATGTGCAACCACAACTTTAACCCCCAAACACCACCTAGTTGGTGATTCAACCACTGAACACCACCTAGCCTCCCTTCCCTTCGACATCACATCATATACACACAATAATGACCACCGTCACCAACCCATTGATGCACAACCACTAGCTCAATCACCAAACACCACTCATTGGTGTCTGAATCACTAAACATCACCTATTGATGAAAAATGACATGTTTTTAAAACAAATCAAAGCAAAAAAATACACAATAATTGATCCATATCAAGCATGTAAGTTGTGAACCCTAAGAAATTTTGCTGCAGTCTTCCAAATTGATTGGCAATTACCGAAGATTCTTGCATTTTAATTTTGACATTGAAAAAACCAAAATGAGATAATGGAGGAGAGAGAGAGAGATCAAATTGTATGATGCTATATATTTCGAACACTAACACCACCAACCCTTCTGTAGGACCACTAGCATAGTCATGCATATGTATGTATGAATAACACACATAGACACAAAGTGCATGTTTGAATCCATTGGTTCCTTTTCAAGTGGAGTGGAAATTGTAGTTTGGTGGTCACAGGTAAAATTGGAATTGGATGGGTGTTTTGAATGGGCAATTGCTATGCTGTTCTGGCAATGGTGGTGGCGATGGTGCCAATGACTTTTGTGAAACGAAGAAAAGAGATCTAACTTGGAAGGAAAGGGAAGAGAGAGATATATCTGAGTGGGAGAGAAGGAGATACAGATGGAAGAAGAGATATGGCAATGATTTATTGTGATGGGTAACATGAGTGAGAATATGGATGAGTTTTTTCGTTTTTTATTTAATTTTGAACAGTCAAATATAGTAAAATTGTTTTTTTGTTGAAATCGCCAATGCTCTAACGATTGGGGTTGTATGTGTTATTGTTGAAACGTGAGGGGCCATTTGTGAGTACGTCAATTGTTAGGGGATCCGTTACCTATTTTTTTTTTTTTGGTGTAAAATGAAGTTTAAGAGAACATTAAATTGGACATATTATTCGTGGAAGGAGTTGGTAGATTTGTGTGATGTACTCGACTCAAATCAACAAAATCTTGTCCTAATATTTTTGGGATTGGCTACATGAATTATTTTTTGCTATTGTGATCTATTAAGGGTTAGACTTTCTGTTAACCATTGACCTTTCACTGCCCCCATACTTACCAATAGCTATCATATCACTCTTTTCCCACTGGTTCGTCGTCTATAAATATGTCCAAACAACCTCACCTCTACTCTTTCACGAATGTAATTGGTCGTAATTCTATCCTTGTTAGTTTTACTGCAGACGCATCTTAATTTTTTCATTTGTGCCAATCACAATTTTTGAATGTGATGTTTTTTGGTTGTCCAACACTTAGTACCATAAAGCATAGTGCGACTGTCACCCGATACATCAAATTCATTCAATTTAGTCCATTTTGTTTTAATTTTATGCGCAACATCATTACCAATCACACACTCTTTATGAATAATAGACCCTAGATATTTCACTCTTTTGTATCTCCTGATTTTCAATTTTTACTACTATCTAATTTGGATTTTACCTTTTACTAAAGTTACATTTCATATATTTAGTTTTAGTCCTACTTGTCTTAAATCTTTTTGATTGTAAAGCTTATCGCCATATTTTTAGTTTATTCTTAATTCCTTCTTTACGTTCACCAAATAATACAATATTATCCGTAAATAACATACAACATGAGAGTTTATCCTAAATGTTTTTAGTCGATTCATCCATAATCAACACAAAAAAATATGAACTCAAAGCAGAACCATTATATATTCATTANTGGGAGAGAAGGAGATACAGATGGAAGAAGAGATATGGCAATGATTTATTGTGATGGGTAACATGAGTGAGAATATGGATGAGTTTTTTCGTTTTTTATTTAATTTTGAACAGTCAAATATAGTAAAATTGTTTTTTTGTTGAAATCGCCAATGCTCTAACGATTGGGGTTGTATGTGTTATTGTTGAAACGTGAGGGGCCATTTGTGAGTACGTCAATTGTTAGGGGATCCGTTACCTATTTTTTTTTTTTTGGTGTAAAATGAAGTTTAAGAGAACATTAAATTGGACATATTATTCGTGGAAGGAGTTGGTAGATTTGTGTGATGTACTCGACTCAAATCAACAAAATCTTGTCCTAATATTTTTGGGATTGGCTACATGAATTATTTTTTGCTATTGTGATCTATTAAGGGTTAGACTTTCTGTTAACCATTGACCTTTCACTGCCCCCATACTTACCAATAGCTATCATATCACTCTTTTCCCACTGGTTCGTCGTCTATAAATATGTCCAAACAACCTCACCTCTACTCTTTCACGAATGTAATTGGTCGTAATTCTATCCTTGTTAGTTTTACTGCAGACGCATCTTAATTTTTTCATTTGTGCCAATCACAATTTTTGAATGTGATGTTTTTTGGTTGTCCAACACTTAGTACCATAAAGCATAGTGCGACTGTCACCCGATACATCAAATTCATTCAATTTAGTCCATTTTGTTTTAATTTTATGCGCAACATCATTACCAATCACACACTCTTTATGAATAATAGACCCTAGATATTTCACTCTTTTGTATCTCCTGATTTTCAATTTTTACTACTATCTAATTTGGATTTTACCTTTTACTAAAGTTACATTTCATATATTTAGTTTTAGTCCTACTTGTCTTAAATCTTTTTGATTGTAAAGCTTATCGCCATATTTTTAGTTTATTCTTAATTCCTTCTTTACGTTCACCAAATAATACAATATTATCCGTAAATAACATACAACATGAGAGTTTATCCTAAATGTTTTTAGTCGATTCATCCATAATCAACACAAAAAAATATGAACTCAAAGCAGAACCATTATATATTCATTAGTCTTTGCTGTCGTTGTTCCCAAAGTCTTGCATTTACTTATATATACTTAATTATATCATTATATCTAATAGTAACTTATTTTTTCTTTAGAACCCTCCATAATATATCTTTAGAGACTTTATCAGATGCCTTCTCTAAGTCTATAAAAATCATATGAAGGTCCTTATTTTTTTTCCTATATCTTTATTAGTCTCTAAAGTAAATATAAAACTTCCATTATTGATCTCCCAAGCATAAATTCAAACTGATTATCAGATTCTGTTATTTCAAATCTTAGTCTTTGTTCAATCACTCTCTCTCTTTGACTTATTGGTTTAATAATTCAATAATTTGTGCAACTTTACATGTCTTCATTATTCTTATATATAGGCAAGGATCAAAATTTTGTTTTGAAAAGTTCGGAATGTTTTCATTTTCAAGGAGACTAAAACGAATCAATGATGGAATCAAAATTCTAATATTTCGAGGTATTTCATAATATTTCAAGATTTTTTGTATTATTTCAATACATTTTCACAATTGTTTCGGAATGTTTCAAAGTATTTCAATATACTTTGATATATTTTGACCAACGTTTTGAAAAAATAATTCTTAAATTTTTTATTATTTTCTTTATGTTTTTGAAACGGATCGAAACGTTTCCGAAAATTGTCGAAACGTTTCTATTTTCTAAATAATCAAAACAATACACCGAAACAGAATTTTGATCATTGTGTATAGGTACTAAAAAATTCTTTCCACAAAAAAATGTGTTTTTTCTGATTTACCTATGATTTCTATGGTTCTCAATGTCTAAGGTCCTTATATGATTCTTGTTTAGTAATTTTTCAAAGTAATTCTTTTACCTTTCTGTAATTTGCTCACGTTGTATCAAAATCTTAGAGCCTTCACTCTTAATACTTTTAATATGGCTAGTTTTTCTTTCTCTTAATTTAGCAAGTTTATATATCATTTTCTCCCTATCTTTTGTATCTAGTTTAAAGTAAAAATCAACGTATGCATTGTACTTAGCTTCTCTTGCTTTTTTACTCTAAAGTCCTCTATGTTTTTTTTTGCCATTTTTATAGCATTCTCTTTTTTTCTTTTATTGCAATTTGATACATGAATTTATGCATTTAATGCTATATTTGTAGCTTTTGTCCTAATTTGCTTTGTACCAACTGATTTGAGACTAACATTATAGTATTTCATAATATAATTGAACGTCATGCTTAACTTTGTAACATTTTGAAAATGTGTGCAACACTTGTAGGTAGGTTGGGTTTGTTGAACTTGCACAAACTCAATTGGTTATATTGACAAAGAATTGTACTTATTTCAAGAAATTCATCTTTTTACATGTATTTATATTTTATATAACAGATATATACATACAAATATATACTAGCAATATATACTATGTGCTTTTCTAATACATACAAATATATACTAGCAATATATACTATGTGCTATGCACGCCAAGTGTTGAAAAATATATCATATAACAGATAAAATCTTCGTAAACTCAAACTATGCCTAGGATTAAGTGAAGCACAAATATGAAAAAATGGGAAGTTCAAATGCTCTAAGCAAGAATCAAATGCTTAGCACATACAAATATATATCTCGCTGGAGAGAGAGGGGAGAGGGAGAGAGAGAGAGAGAGAGAGAGAGAGAGCCTGGCCTGTTCATACCCCTGGTTAGTCTCAGGGTAACCACTTCAAACACAATTGACCTTTTTTTTCCCCCCAATTTTCGGCAGTTATATTTTTGTTTTGTATTTAGCAGGTGCCTAATTCATGAAAGGGTAAAAAAACACATTGGATGTCTTCGATGAAGAAAACACATTGTCAAGCCTTCGGATTTACTTTTGCCGTTCTCGACAATTAAAAGACTCGAGGAACTTCAGATCGAAGTAACTTTCTTTGGGGAGGGCTGGATGAAGGAATCAAATATGATTTGGTGCAATGTTGGTGAAGGAAGAGGGCTAGGAAATTGGAATGCTCTTCATCTTGCATTGTTTTCAAATGGTTATGGACATTTATGGCGAAGATATCTAATTATAGAAATCAGTGAGAGCGAAGCATGGGAAGGTATGCGGAGGTTGAGTAATGAGGGAGGTTTGGAGCTGCCTAAATTGGTGGTCTATTGAAGGTGTCCTCAGAGGGCTGGGAAATTCTTTATATTCAATTGCCGTGTGGCATTTGTAGACATTTTGGTATCTCGTTTGCAATCTTGATGATAGGTACATATACCTTTTTTGAAATATTCTTGAGTATATTATGCAAATTTTCCTATGCATCAAACTACCCTGGAAGAAGCCTTAGTCAATGTACCATAAGATCGTTCCTTTCCAATTTGGTTCATCAGCTAGGCTCCCTGAGCTTGGGGATGCATGGTGTGATACGGAAGTACTAGATGGTCAAGTTCCAGGTTCCAGCACATTTCTCAGTCATAAACCTTGTGAGCTTTGCAAATGTGCATAATGGGCTTTGTCATTGCATAGAATTTGGCAAGGTGAAAAGGGGGAGTTGTTAAAGTTGTCGTAAAAACTCTATCTATGCGCATTTGAGATGATGTGGAGAATGAGTCAAGTTAAAAACTTTCTTCTATGAACTCATTCTGTATTCGAATCAGTGGATGGTGTTTTCTCCACAAGAAAGTGGAATTTTTTCTATGGACAGCAGCTTGTGAGGCTAATTTTGATCAGGGATGAGATGAGGTGTAGTGGTAAGTTCCTTTTTTAATTATATATGCAAGGAAGTGGAAAGGACATAGTGGAGTTGCCCAGAGACTAATGCTTATTCATGGTGTTTAATATTGTATGGGTGATACTGGTTCAGTTAAGGATGTTTCACAGCTAGGGGGAGGTTTTGTTTTTTTTTTT
>CAUOFW020001947.1:109593-195899 GCA_963454935.2 Ilex paraguariensis
GGGGGGGGGGGGGGGGTGTTGGGGGTTGGGTCATTGGTGTTCATAAAATGTTACCATACTGCAATGGACTAAAAATTACCTTTGGGCCAAACTTATTTTCAGGTTACTTTATTTGTTCATTTAAAACCCTTATCTCGACAGATAGTGGACATTAAACCCACCTTTTAAACCAGCTTGATCAAAGGTCAATGCATAGTTCTTGTGTATAGAGGCATAGATATACACATTTGTACATGTAATATTGATAAGTTAGAGTTAATTTACATTTTTAAAGAACAGTTAGCAAGCAGGACCTAGTTTGACTTGATAAGTGTTATTAGCTTCAAATAGCACGCTAGAAATATCGTGGTCTGCATTGAATCTTATTTACCTCTTTCAATGGTGCAGTTATTGATGCAGTCTCTGTATTGGGGGAATATTTGAAAGATGACCCATGGTTGAAGCTCCTCCGTAGCAAATTAAAGTAATTACATATGTTTTTCTTTTCATTTATATCCATGTCAATAATATTAAAATTCAGACTTCAGATGATAGTTTCAAGGGTCAAAACTATGTTTAGTACATAGTATCGGTCAATTTGGAAATGAAGATGATTCAGAAATGTATCATAGGCAGAGTGTAAAAAAATTTAGAATTTTGTTTCTGAAACATTTTGAAACATTATCCGAGACATACCAAAACAATCTGTAACCCTCAGAGACATACCAAAACTATGTTTAATATTCAATGCCTAATTTATTTTGGTCATTTTGGTGGAAACGAAATGAAATTTTCTTCCTTGGCTAGTTTATATTAATTAATGACCACAATATAAAGTACTTTATTTTTGCAAACATGGAAAGTAAGGCTGATCCAAGAACTTTTCTTCAAATGGTTTCTCTTGAGATTACTTACTATATCTACTGTAATGATTGCATTTGCAGGCTAAATTGTGAAGAGCCATCTAAAGCACCAGATACCATAATTAATGTCATACAGGTACAAAGACCAGTAGAGGTTTATTCCACAAGTAAATCGATGCACGTCTTTTGCCTCCACGGGATTATCAAACTTTCCCTTTGGGTTTTTCTCTTTCTTGCTATGTGTGGATTATTTTTGTAAAACTTCTTCCAATGTTTCAATGGAAATTGAAAGCTTAGATCAAACTTACAAAGAAGAAAAGCCATACATAGAAGAGAAAGAGAAAAGTACCAGCTACTCTAATATTACATGATAATAATACTAGTTACAAGTGACTCGATATAAAAAAACCCTACTATAAGAGAAGACTAAAATTCCTTAATGTGAAATAAATATGAATATGAATACAATATTAACACACTCCCTCAAACGCATGATGTGACAGTAGGAAGTGTTGAGAGTTTGTCTAGAACGAAAATGAATATGCAACATAATGTGAAAATTTGTGAAAAAGTTGGCCAACTGCATAACAGAAGAAACAAAATGCAAAGAAATAGTTCAAAATAAAAGATGGTGGCACATAAAATAACAGTCGATCTCGATATGTTTATTTTGCTCGTGAAAAATAGAATTATGTGCAATTTGAATAGCACTCTTATTGTCACAATACATAGAATTAGGAGTAGAAAAAAAACTCCTAGATCAATAAGTATCCCATCCAAACTTTCTCTGCTGTAATAGTAGCCATTGCACGATATTTAGTCTCAACAGGAGAATGAGCAACAACAGTTTGTTTCTTGCTAATAGGAAATTAGGAAGAACAAAGCAAGTACTGTCAAACACATGCAAAGAGAAGTAGTTAGGAGGTTAAACATATGGCCATTCAAAAGGGAAAACACCCGAAGTAGTAATAGAAGGAATGTGGTTAATGAAATGATCAACCGTGAGAACTGCCTCTCTCTAAAAAGAGCTAGGAACATATGTAGATATAAGCATTGAGTGAGCAGTTTCCATAATGTGTCTTGTGTTTTTGTTCAGCCACACCAGTGTTTTGAAAAACGCGCCAAGGTGCAGCAACTTTCAGAGAAGTGAGGAAAAAGCGAGCGCCTGACTGAAATTTTTAATTTTTTTTCTTCTTCTATTCTACCCTTCCTTCTTCTTCTTCTTCTTCTAATTCTTCCCCTTCTTGTGATACTTATCGGTGACTGGGAAGTTCACTACATCAAACTGCTCCTGTATTATACTAGCAAGCTTATAGTGACGTTATGTTCTTTTCACCTACTTTTTTTGATGATTCTTATAATTCTTCTCCTGATTTTCTGATTCTTCTTCTACTTCTGATTTTCTAGTTCTTCTTCTTCTTCTTCTTCTCCACTTCTACTTGTTCCTTTCTTCTTCATCTGATTTTCTTGAACTCTATTTCTATTTTTCTTTGCTATAATGCTCCTTCTACTGAAACTCTTGGAATCCTGCTTCTGNACGAAAATGAATATGCAACATAATGTGAAAATTTGTGAAAAAGTTGGCCAACTGCATAACAGAAGAAACAAAATGCAAAGAAATAGTTCAAAATAAAAGATGGTGGCACATAAAATAACAGTCGATCTCGATATGTTTATTTTGCTCGTGAAAAATAGAATTATGTGCAATTTGAATAGCACTCTTATTGTCACAATACATAGAATTAGGAGTAGAAAAAAAACTCCTAGATCAATAAGTATCCCATCCAAACTTTCTCTGCTGTAATAGTAGCCATTGCACGATATTTAGTCTCAACAGGAGAATGAGCAACAACAGTTTGTTTCTTGCTAATAGGAAATTAGGAAGAACAAAGCAAGTACTGTCAAACACATGCAAAGAGAAGTAGTTAGGAGGTTAAACATATGGCCATTCAAAAGGGAAAACACCCGAAGTAGTAATAGAAGGAATGTGGTTAATGAAATGATCAACCGTGAGAACTGCCTCTCTCTAAAAAGAGCTAGGAACATATGTAGATATAAGCATTGAGTGAGCAGTTTCCATAATGTGTCTTGTGTTTTTGTTCAGCCACACCAGTGTTTTGAAAAACGCGCCAAGGTGCAGCAACTTTCAGAGAAGTGAGGAAAAAGCGAGCGCCTGACTGAAATTTTTAATTTTTTTTCTTCTTCTATTCTACCCTTCCTTCTTCTTCTTCTTCTTCTAATTCTTCCCCTTCTTGTGATACTTATCGGTGACTGGGAAGTTCACTACATCAAACTGCTCCTGTATTATACTAGCAAGCTTATAGTGACGTTATGTTCTTTTCACCTACTTTTTTTGATGATTCTTATAATTCTTCTCCTGATTTTCTGATTCTTCTTCTACTTCTGATTTTCTAGTTCTTCTTCTTCTTCTTCTTCTCCACTTCTACTTGTTCCTTTCTTCTTCATCTGATTTTCTTGAACTCTATTTCTATTTTTCTTTGCTATAATGCTCCTTCTACTGAAACTCTTGGAATCCTGCTTCTGTTTTTTTTAATGGTTTTCTACTTCTGCTCATCTACTGGAACTCTTTTTTTTTTTCTATTATTTATACTGTTTTGTTATGTTCATTTGTTCTAATGTGGTATGTTAATTTGCTCTGTTGTGTTATGCTCGTTTGTTCTAATGCGGTATGTTAATTTGCTCTGTTGTGTTATGCTCATTTGTTGCTTACCAGTTTATTATTCTGTTTGATTATATTCTGGAATTTTGTCATTACAGCTAAATTTGTTTATTGGATGACAGTGTAATATTTGCTTGTTTTTAAACTATTCACTTTGCTTTGATGAAGTGCTTGTTTTGCCTTTCGCTTCTCACCTAGGCCTCAGGTGACCGGTTCGCTTCGGTTTGCTTTACGTTTGAAATAACACTGAGTCACACTATTTTGCTCAGGAGTGTCTGCATAAGAGGACTGCGGAATAGTTCTATTAGATTTCAATACAAGAAAATTAGTGTATCTGTATTCCTCACACAAATCACACAAAATATTTAATAACTGAAGAATATTATGTGTGAATCATGCAAGGAAAAGCAGAACAGTGAATTTGGCAAGTTTGCAATCATCAACAGGCCTATGTCCAAGGGTGTCATCCTCTACCCTAGGTAGTCCAAGAGTGGTAATTATGAGAGTTGCAAAAAAACTGAACTCAATCCCACAAATATACGTAATAAAGTGGTCTGCATGGGGATTAGACTCTCGAATATGATTGTAAAACTCTAACCATGTCCTCATTCGTAGGCTTGGGGGCCATAAAGAGTTGACGCCATCCTCGATTGGCGAAATTCCAAGGAATCAAAAAATTTACCTCATCAAAGTATACCCCTCGCTCAATAATCACTGGCCTGTGACCATATTCATCCGTGTACCTCTCTGCGTACTCTGGAGTCTGAAATAGAGTGCTTTCATCAAAGATCACCTTGACTTCTTCAGGGACTTCATCAACCCTAATCCTCTTCTCTTCGGAGAGGCATGACGATAAACACTATGAATTTAGGTCTCAAGCGTATGGATTTTACAAATCAACAAGTGCATCGACCCTAGAATATGTTATAATGTGCTTGAGAATGTTTTTGAATGATGGTTGAGGATTTTGGAAGGCTAGGATCTCAACATGAGGTGTTCAGGATGTAAAAGGGTCAACCATTTTCATATTTGAAACCCTAGGCGCTGACCGGTCGCAGGGGTCACTCGAACGGTGTGGGGATCGCTTGGGCTGTCCCTGATGCTGTGCTATCCAACTGACAGTTCAGTATTCCGTGCCAGTTTGGGCAACTGACAGTTCAGCATTCTGCCCCTGTTTGGGCAACTGATGATGATGTGCTGTCCAACTGACAGTTCAGAATTTTAGGGCAAAATCCTTTTTACACCCATATGGATTACCCCTTTGCTACTTTAAACTCTTATTGTTCAAATGTACTGCCAATTCACCCTCCTGTTTTCTGACTAAAGTTCTACTGTTACAATTTCAAATGATTTTTTGGTCAAGTCTTGGATGTGCATAACTTGCAAATTGTTTTTGTTGATCTATCTTACATACCTAGTTGGGTAGAAGAAGAATATAGTGAGGTGTATTGATTTTTCAGATTAACACGGTAGAATTTGAAAATGACCGGACCAATTAGCACAAATAATGAATGGGTTAGGTTAGTATTACACAAAAATAACCTGTTTACTGCTAATATAAAATGAAGATGTATTTTGTAATTTCTTGATCTAATATTGTATGAGGTGTTTTAGAATTCAATGAATTTGGTAATCAAGACGAATGTGACAAGAACACAATGTGAAACTGAAACAACACGACCAGTTGATAGTTCTAAACTTGGAAATGCTACACAAATATTAAGTTAGTGTAGTAATTCGACTTGGATATGTTCTGTAATATGCCCATGGATGCTTGATAGGAAAAGGAGGGAATAGCATGGTATTGCTGGTTGCTGTCTGCACGAGAATATTTGAAGATGCATCTTTTTTTTTAATGTTTAATACTTGATATTTACTTCCTAGTTTTAAAGTGACAATTCTCTTTTTCCCTTTATTTCATCAGGGAAAAAAGGGGTTTGAAAAGAAAGCTACCAGGGCTGGAAGGCAAACAAAAAAGGCCAAGGTGGAGACAGATTCACAAAATATCAAACACATGTTTACCAGGGCTTCAAGAAGAGGAAGATGAACCTTTTGAACTTAATTGGAAACAGCTGGCTTATCAGTTTCATGAATCTGGTGCCTTTTTTTCCTCCTTTCTTGGATTCTGTGTTATTGGCTCACTTGGGCACTACCTCACTCATACATGCCTGCATGAAATCCCATTGTTTTAACATTAGTGGTTTAACTTAAATTGTTCCCGGATTGATATTTAGCAAGTATCAATGTATCTTCAAGATTGATACTAGGAATAAACCTTGTAACTTCAGGGTGATGTTTAGTCTTGCTGTATGTAACAAATTTGGGATACAGTTGGGGTGCATAGATGTTACAGTTTCATTTGGTATACTGTAGCATGATATTTGATGCATGTAATACTAGCGTTGATATAATCTGCTTAGATTGGGTTGTCAGTACAAGATCGATCTGCAATGCTGCAGGGATGGCAAAGTGGGTCCTTTCCTGCGTTGCAAAGTGGGACAAGACAGGACGCGAACTTCCAGATTGTATTAGATTTTGGAATGGCTCTGCTCTCTTAAATGTTGTCTAGGTATAAACTATCGGTAGTTTTTCACTTGCGGGGATGGGTTGGGGGCTTGCTGATTGTTAAGAGGAAAGAACAGGAAAATATTTATCCACCGCCCTGGAGTTGTTAGAGGTTGGAGTTGTTAGAGGTTTTGCGGTGTTTATACCCCATATTAATAAAAACAGATACACAACCCATTAATTTATGAGTGGGTTGGGCGGGTTGACGGGTTATGAATTGGTATAATTATAGGGGGTAGAATGGGTTTAAAATGGGTATCCAATGGGTTTCCTTAGAAACAAGAGATACCGACATAAAATGCCAGGGTCCCGTCGCCTCGTCGGTTACGATGGAGGAAAAAATTGAGTCTCTCACTCCACTCCCCCTCTCTCTTCTCGTTCTGGATGGGTTAGGAACGATACCTACAAGTTGAAATTTCACATTGCCATATTTCTTAATCCTTGTTATAAGTTAGTTTGTTGAATTTGAATTTGCAAAGTTTGATCCCGAAACATGCGAAGAAAAGATAAGAAATGTTCTTATATAGTTGTATTCACTGTTAGGATCATGATTACAATTGGATAATTTTTTGAATTTTTTTTTGTGAATTCTTTTTTTTTTTGTTCAATGATTATAATGCTACAATGTTGAAGATCTAAAATTGTCAATAAAATGGAGGAGATTGTTCTTCAATCTACATCAAAAGAGTCTTTTGCACCTTCTTGCTTACGAAAAAGGTAAAGACCTAGAGATTAGCACCCTTAGTTTAATTCATTCGAATTAGGTTGATTAGGTAAAATGGAATCGGTGATCGTTCCGTTAAGGACTTTGGTGTTTTTCAAGAAATTTTTTTCTAAATTTTAAATGTATTTTGATAACATAGATTGGAGTTATTAATCAAAACCCAATTCAGTGACACCCTTTAGTGTTTAAGTGGACAAAATTTTACTTGATTTCTAGCTTAGAAACTAGTATGAAATGTTTTCTGTTCACTAACCTTCATTAGAGTGGTCAATGAACACTTCGGGATAAAATCGTGGAAAGCTTAATGAGGGGGCAGTGAAGACCTCACTCTAGGGCGCTCTCAAGCCACTTGAGCAGTCCTTGCTCTTTTTTCTTGGTTTAAATTCGTTTTTACTCTCCCACTACTCGTGCAGTTGTTCGCGAAATTTTGTTTTCTTAGTCACCAAGAAAATAAAAGGTGTCTTTCTTATGCTAGGGGTAAGCCTCTTAAGAGTATTTTTTGCATATAAAAAACCCTAGATCCCTAAATCAAACAGGCCAAAACCCATCTTGTGATTCCTATCCAACATCAAACATTAGAGAAGAAGAACTTGCTTGATTTTACCAAACTCACTTGAAGAATGTGTGTATTGAGATTCTAGGGTGCGTCCTAGGAGTGCTAGAGGCCTAAATGTACTGTGGGACGGGAAGTTCAAGTGAAACTATCCATGACTTAGTGAGTGTATTTAGTAGAGAGATCTGTTGAAGGAAAGAAGCGTCTAACTATGGTATTGGTTGAAGTATAAAACTTGAGTATTTGTAGATTGATTATGGGATATTGGATTAGGCTTTTGGTGTGATTTTTTCAGAGGAGGGTTTCTATGTCAACAAATCTCTTGTGTTCTTTATTGTTTTACTTGATACACTTGTGATTTGTAAGACACATGGGTACTTTGTGTTTGATGTTATGATTATGTGAATGTTTATATCATCCATTGTCGTTTGGTAGTGGGTTATCATCAGTTGTACATCAAGTTCAGCAAGTGTGAATTTTGCTTGACGGAGGTGAAATTTTTGGGACACATGATTTTTGCTTTTGGGTATGTCAATGGACCTATAGAAGGTTGAAGAAGTTATGAGTTGGGAGAGACCTAAGTCAATCTTCGAGATATGCAGTTTCTTAGGATTGGCAGGATATTATATGAGGTTCATTGAGAACTTCTCATGATTAGCTTCACCTATGACTATGTTGACTAGAAAAAAAGTCAAATTCCTGTGGGAAGACTAATGTGAGAGGGCATTCTAGGAACTGAAGACGCGGCTGACTTTAGCTCTTACTTGGATTGTCCTAGAGAGGGGGCAAAGGTACATAGTCTATTGTGATGCCTCGAAGGTTTGAACTTGGATGTTTTCTGATGTAGACTGAGAGGGTAGTAGTTTATGGTTCACGACAGTTGAAGAGCCATGAGCTGAACTACCCCATACACGACATGGAGTTGGCAGCCGTTGTCTTTGCCTTAAAGGCATACCGCCACTATCTGTACATAGAGCAATTTGAGGTATTTTTGAACCACAAGAGTTTGAAGTACATCTTCATGCAGCGGGACCTCAATATAATGTAATGCAAGTGTATGGAGTACCTAGAGGATTATGATTTCACTTTGCATTATCATCTTGGTAAGACAAATGTGGTGGCTGATGCACTTAGCCGAAAGTCACAGGGAGTCTTCACTAGTATAGCTTCTCGAGAGTGACAGATGTTCGAGATTGTAGGACAGTTTGGATTACACTACAAGGATTAGTCTCAGGGCATTTTGGAAAGCCTGGTAGCTATACCTTCCTTATTGAGTAGGGTGATTGAGTCCTAGGGGTAGGACATAGAGTTGTCCATCAGGGACTGGCTAGAGTCGAGTACAGGTAATGAGGGTTGGACCATTCACGCAGATGGTAGTTTTTGATTCAGGGGAAGAGTTGTGGTTTCCTAGTCTAAGGATCTGAGAGAGGAGATCCAAGAAGTTTCATTGCTCCCGTTTTGTTGTGCATCCTGGTGGCACGAAGATATACCACGATCTTTGTCGCCAATATTACTAGAGTGGGATGAAGAAACACGATGAAGACTTTGTTAGTTAATGTTTTACGTGTCAACATGTCAAAACTGAGCACCAGAGACCAGCAAGGTTGCTCCAGCCTTTGGAGGTGGTTGAATGAATGTGGGAACACGTCACTATGGATTTTGTAACCCACTTACCACGGACTTCGTGTGGGCATGACGCGGTATGGGTGGTAGTCAACCGACTTTCAAAATCGGCACATTTCTTAGCTATGCGGATGACCTTCACACTAAAAAAATTCTATAGGTTGTATATACGGGAGATAGTTTGGTTATACGGGGTACCTGTATCTATAGTATCGGATTGAGATCCTAGGTTCATGACTCACTTTTGGGAGAGTTTTTAGAGAGCTATGGGGACACAGTTGATGATGTGCACAACTTTTCATCCTCAGACGGACGGTCAGTCAGAGAGGACTATCCAGACTTTAGATGACATATTTTAGACATGCATCCTTGATCTCAAGGGTAGTTGGGAAGAACACTTACCCTTAGTGGAATTCGTCTACAACAATAGTTATTAGGCGAGCATACACGTGACACCCTATGAGGCACTTTATAGGAGGTCATGCCGTTCTCTAGTCTGTTGGATGGAGGTTAGAGAGGGACTTTCCACGGCTCCAGACTTGATCAGAGACATCTTAGATAAGGTGAACTTGATACAGAAGCGTCTTCTTACGGTATAGAGCCGACAGAAGGCTACATTGATAGGTGGCGGATACCTCTGGAGTTCAAGGTTGGAGTTCATGTCTTCTTGAAGGTTATGCCTAAGAGAGGAGTGGTCAGATTCAGGAAGCGGGAAAAGCTGTCGCTGAGGTATATCGGGCTCTTCATGGTACTCAAGAATGTTGATACAGTCGCTTACTGGTTGGCGTTATCGCCAAACCTATTAGGTGTTCACGCGGTGTTCACGCAGTGTTTCATATCTTTATGCTCTAGAAGTACACTCTAGATCCTACACATGAGGTGGATTGGGGTGAGTTAGTTGTTAACATGAATGGAACCTTCGAGGAGGGACCAGTGCGTATCATGGATAGCCAAGATCAGGTTTTGCGTGGCAAGATTGTGAGGCTGGTGTAGGTGCTATGGTAGCACCGTGGTATGGAGGAGGCAATATGAGAGCGTAAGGACACTATCCGTTCTTGTTTAAGGTTGAATGTACATTTTTTATAGTCATAAAGTAGTACATGACTCGTTGCATATGCATTTTGTTATAGGTGTATGTGTGTGTAATTTCAGGAATGAAATTTCTTTAAAGGGGGGAAGAATTTAAAACCTGAGAAAATAAAAACTTTATTAAAAAGGACAAAATTATAATTAGTCATTATAGTGCAGTTTGAAAACTCAAAATTTTCTAGAACTTGGATGACAAAACGGACATCACAATTGGATTCGTATCGTGAAATGTAGCTATCTAGTCAGTTTTCGTTAAATTTCGAGATAGTTATATTTTTTACATTTTACGAGGTGATTGGGCATCACATGACTAAAATAAATGCAATCAGATTTTATTTGTGGGACCAAAAAAAATAATTTAAAGTTAGTTCAGTAAAAAATACACAAAACCTAACACCAGACAAGATTTAATTGATTCAAAACAAAATTGAACCAGATAAAATCAGGATGTGTGGTACATTGTGAGCCAAGCATTTAGGGGTATTTAAAGTAGGAACAAAAATTAGATTTTCCCCCATTTCTTCCCTTGCAAAGAGAGAAAAAAGAGAAAAAAATCTCAAGTTTCTTTCATCTTCTTCCTTTAATCTACAATGATCCAACCGTTGGATTTTTTTGGGCCAAGAATTAAAGTCATTTTACGCAATGAGAACTACGAAACCATACCAAAGATCGTGTTGTTTCCCAAAACCACAAAGGTGGGAATTTCAGGATAAAGTTTGGGAGGCTTGATTTGGAGTTTTTGGGGCTCCTACCACCCGGGTTTACGATACAAGAGGTAGGGTTCCTTTCCTATCTAAGTTTATTTCTAATCTAAGGTTGAAATATAAAATGGATAGGGTGTTAGAGATGAATTCTCATGTATAACACATACCTAGTGTTATTAGAATATGAAAAATGGGTATGAGAATATGTTAAAACCAATTCTTGTATGAATTGGGTTTGATAAAATTTATTGATATGAGTTTCATGAATAATGTGTTGTTTGGGCATGCTATGTGTTTACATAATGTTGCCTACTAAGTGTTTGATAAATGTTTAGGAATTCAAGTATGTTAATTGGATTGATATCACATGTAACATGCTTGAAAATGTTTGTGCAAATGGATATGTTCACTATATGCCTTATGATATAATGAGCATGTAATATGAATTACAATTATACAATTTGATTGCATAATGACATGAAATGTAATTATACATTACATTTGCATATGCACGAGTAGAATCACATTCGTGGACATTTGACATAAGTGTGGGTGTGTGTGTATATTTTGTTCAAACACCATTCTTGGTAGGTTGATGCATGGGCTTGGGAATGTTGGGCTAAGGCTCAACTGAGTCATGCAAGTTACATTAAAAATATGGGTCAGGAATAGCAAGAAGGGATAGATTCTCCCTCAGGTGCAAGGCTCCGCTACTTGGTTCACTCACTTGCCCGGAGGTAAAATTCCAGAAAAGTGTGTTAGTGTACTTAGAACTAGAGGTGTGATGCCCTCAAATGCTGTGTCGGTTTGGTAGACCATTGGTGTGATGTCCATAAATTACCTACCAAAAAAGACACAAGATTTTGTACAATGGTCATTGGATGTCTAACATCAATGGCAGGGGCATGGAATGCCCAGATGCATACGCATAGCATAACATGTGTTATGGGAGCTAGTGGAGGGCTTGGGGTTGCATTGCATTGAGTTTCCATCTGAAGGCATGACATAGAATTGTAGCATTCATTTAAGAAATGCATGTATTTGAATGGATGCTTGATGTGATGACTTGCATGTGACATTTCATATGTATCTGGGTTAGGGAGTAACCTCTTTAGGAGATACCCTATTGAGCGTAGCTCACCCTTAGGAGATACATACATTTCAAGTGTGGGACAAGCTTCAGCGGACGACCCTCACTTGGGCCTGTGTTGATGACAGACCCGAATTGTGGCTCTTAATATTACATTTTGTAATCACTTATATAATTTTGTTTTGGCCTTATATAAATTATGTACAAAACTTACACTTTGACAAAGACATGTAATGGGACACTATTACACTTTATTCTTTTGTAAAACAAATGAATGTAATGGTTGTTGTATGAGTTGTGTGGTTAAAAGTTGAGATTTGGGAAATTTGGAGAAATTTGAGCTCAGATACCAGTACCTAGGCTCATAGGTATTTGTATCCCGATGATAGTGGGCTCAAGTACTGGTACCTATGTTCACAGGTACCGGTACCACGCTTTCCTGGGCCCAGGTACCGATACCAAGTCTTACAGGTATTGGCACCTAGCAACCAAAGGGCTCAGGTACCGGTACTACTTACTAGAGGTACTGGTACCTCTTCCTGAAAATAGATTTTTGAACTCTAATGCTTCCGAGCCATTATATCTTGGGATCTTTCTTTGGATGACATACAAATGGTTATATGATTAATATGTGAACAAGTTGTGTATTGGGTAGAGCTCCCGTGCCAAGGGGACTCTGCCTAAATTTTGTTTTGTTATTGGATTGTACAATACTTACGGGTATTTTCGTGAGTTGATAGGTGATCAACAAGTTGAGAAAGATCCCCCGAATTTTGGGGCGTCATAGTAAGAACTGCCATTCCACCCATACATGTAGTTGCATTGGATTGAAATATGTTATAGTGCATGTACCTTTATTGAAATCACATACTCTTAACTCTTCTAATTTTTTGTCCCCAAAAGCATAAAATACTCATGTGTTATTGAACCTTATCTGGCAATTGTTAAAGCTTACATATCATGCCTCAGTGACTGTTGGTTACCATCAAAATGTGATGTCTAATATTGGGTTGAGAGTCATTCCACTTATATATGGTCTTGACCCATGCTTGAGCTCTAGAAATTTCCACTCTTCAGAGATGGTGGTTCATGTGAAAGCCTAGAGAAATTAAGAGGAGAGTAGGATGATATGATAAAATTGTAATGGCTATTGGAGTTAATGTAGTGTCTCGTAATTCTATTTTTGGAAAATATATTGAATCAAATGTATAACGTACCATCATCTTGAGTGGAATTGGTTGATTAAAACAGTAGTAGAAACCTATTAGCAGCACATCTGTTGTCTCTCATTTTTACATCTACAGAATGACGGGGGTGATTAAGTTGACATTCTCTTTTATGTTTGGACAATTTTATCCATGTATGATGTATACCAAAGATATAAATAAAGGACAGAGAGTATATTGCTATCTTGATTGGTGATTTTATAGGCTTTAATATAATTGTGGTAATATGTTTGATTGTAATGTGCAATTTAAGATTTTTTTAGCTGGATAAAATTATTTTTCCCAAAAATAATCATGTTATGCGGGTTTTGAGCTATGTTTGCCACACTTTGATGTTGGTCATGTTTTATCTCAAAATCCATTCAATAGTTATTGATATATGGATGGTATAATATGTCCAAAGACACCATTATTCTGTGTGATGGTTTTAGAATGACAGCCATTGATATGCGAAAGAAGTATATAATCATAATTAATCACTAATTACTATAGTAAATCTAAATCACTAAGTACATTGTTATACACAAAATATTTAATAATATTGAATGTTAAAATAGAATTCACTTATAGTGAAGCAGAACAACAATAAAATAAATAAGAATCTTGAAATTCAGAAATAATCCGAGTCCTGTGTAATCACAGTTTTCTTTAGACTGATTTTCTCCCTCTCGGTGTTTAAGGTTGATAAGCAACTATATCCTAAGATAAAATGGATTTCATTCTTGAAGATGCAGCTCTTCAATCTTTAAGACGTCAATGAGCACAACTTTGTGTTTAGCACTTGAACCGAATATAAATAATCATGTAGCAATATGCACAGAGAGAGAGAGAGAGAGAGAGAAAGAGAGAGAGAGAGAAGAGAGGCTGAATACTGAACTCAAAATTTGGGATGGATTGAAAATGGTAGTAAGACAATCTATTTATAGACCCTTAGGGCTTGTTCGGATTGCTAGGAGAGCCATAGGATGGCATTGTTCGTTGAACCTGTTCGGATTGAAGAGATGTACCTTTAATCTTGAACAATAATGAAAAGGAAAGGCACCTATGAAATGAACAAACGCAATTCAATTTTGGCACCAAATTCAAATTTAGCAAGCAGAAAAATTTAAAATCCAGTTGGATATTTAAATTTCAGTTGGAAGACTAATTGCGATCTGCGTTCAAATCCGTTTGGTTTGACCCACAGCTTGCACTGCACTGAAATAAATTTTCTCCAAAAAAATAACATCTTTTTTGCCCAAGGCCCAAACCCAAGTCCGGGCCCGCTAGGCTGGGTCATGGTTGTGGCATAGCATGGTGAGGCATGGCTAGGGGCGGGTGGTGCGCGCGTGTGTGGTAACCAAGGTTGTGTTGGTACTTGCTCCACGGACAAAAGTGTGGTACCTCTTCAGGCCAAACCCATGAAGCTAAATAGGAGTATATTAACTCACCAAAGTTTCTATCTTCTTCCAATGTGGGACAAACGTTATACACTACACTTTATTG
This sequence comes from Ilex paraguariensis, assembly GCA_963454935.2. Taxonomy (NCBI): domain Eukaryota; kingdom Viridiplantae; phylum Streptophyta; class Magnoliopsida; order Aquifoliales; family Aquifoliaceae; genus Ilex; species Ilex paraguariensis. The sequence continues at coordinate 124,175 of CAUOFW020001947.1, forward strand.
CCTTATACACTACACTTCATTGAATTTAGTTCCTTACATCCATTCAAGTGGGTCACTTTGATACATAAATACTTATTAAATACTTAATGATTTTGAATAAATAAATATACCATGTTAATCTCCTCACGGAGGAGAATGCGTTTAAACTTGGTACCACTAATTTCGAAGTGTGTGTCCCACTTTTATTTAAACCCAAAGTTGCTCAAACATACTTGTTAAAAAACCATTGTGTTCAACAATTCCTCACATTAATGGAAATTCAATGTATGAAAATGTTGATGCTAGTTCAAGTATAGTTGAAATGATACTGCATCAGGACAAGTATCCTAGTGGCCTTGAAATTTTCGTAGTGAAAGACTATCGGATTTACTTGGCTAATCAGTGGATTTGATGACTTTAAAATGTCAGGATTTTGTGTAAATAAAGACAGTAGAATTCACAAAGTTTTCCTTCGGACACAATTGGTTCTCATATTTGTGTTCATTTTGGCCCTGAACACCACTCAGTTTCATGAGTAATTTAGAGTAATCAACATACGATTCTTATAGAAGCGACCCCTTCTTATTCACATAAGTGATTTCTAATTGAGAGTATCTTGATATAACCTACTTGGAGTTTTCGAAGTCATATAAATCATTAAAAGTGTAACTTACCCTAATTCTCGTGGCAGATATGCATTGTCTCATCATAGGAATGGGAAGGATTAAAAACCTCCTAAGTGCATCTCTGAGTTACACATAATTCAGTTGCCCCTTTGAACTTAGTTCATGAGATCTCTAGTCAGCTAAGTTGGGTTTCCATTATGGTGACTCTTGCTTACGTAATAGGCTGTAAGCCCATTCTCTTTGATGAACTTTTTACTTTCTCTGTAGCCAAATCTTTTGTAAGAGGCTCTGTGATATTATCCATTGATTTCATGTAGTCAATGGTTATAATGCCATATGAGAGAAACAACCTAACAGTATTATGTCTATGATGTATGTGTCAAGAATTACTGTTATACATTAAATTTTGCGCCCTTCCAATTGAAGATTGGTTGTCACAATGTATATATATTGCTGGCACAAGATTTGACCAATTTGGAATATCCTCTAAGTAGTTGTGAAGTCATTCTGCTTCTTCTCCAACTTTATCTAAGGCAATGAGTTCAAATTCCATTGTAGATCTAGCAATACATTTTTGCTTTGAGGATTTTCAAGAGACGACTGCACTACCCAAGGTAAAGACATATCCACTAGTGGATTTTGAGTCTTTAGTATCAGATATCCAATTAGCATCAGTATATTCCTCAAGTACAACTGGATATTTTGTGAAATCCAAACCATATGTTTGACTATATTTTAAATATCACAATACCCTAATTATTGCTTTTCAATGGTCTTTTTCGGGGTTACTTGTATATCGACTTCGCTTACTCACAGAGTATGCTATATTGGTATAAGTATAATTCATGATGTACATTAAACTACCAATTGTACGTGTATATTCTAATTGAGATATGCTTTCGCCAATGAACGCCCAAGTATAAGCGGTCGAGTTGCAATAGTAACTCAGTTAAGTCTAAGATCGTATTCTCAACGAACTAATGGAGGTATCTTAATTAGAAGATACAACAAATGAAAACTTGAATGAATTGTGGTGTTGTGAATAGTTGTGTGCAAGAGTGAATGTAAAATTGGAGATAATAAAGGAAAAAAGACTCTTTAGTTCAGGGTTCTAGAATCATGCATGAATGCTTGATTACAATACTTGTGCAACAACGAAGTCTCAGCTAATCCCTGTGTCAATAGAAAATTAATAGGAAGATAATGATTGATTTGAAATGAAAGTGTTTAGCTCTGACATTGTGCCCACAATTATAGACATTGAGAATTCCAGGAATCAACCTGTCAATAATCAATCAAACAATGTAAACAAAACATCCAATCGGGTTAGAAAATCAATCATAGAGTTAAGCACCATGTAGATGAAGGTTGAAGGATAACATGAAGACCTAGCTTAAATACTTGTAGGAAGTTATAAGCATTACCTATTGCAACATTCACTTATCCATAGGTAATCAAATAACTTTACAAAGTATGCTGGCTTGCTAGATTCATTCAACCATTCATGAGTTAGATTAGACAAATAAGCATAAAAGTTGCACAAATAAATGTAAGTCAACCATTTCAACAATAATCCATCCCCTTCACTAAAGAATGGATGAGAAATTACTAACCCTTTATGGCCATAAGTAGGCTAGAAAGGTGAAAGAACCTCATCCCTCTAAGTGAAGAGAATTCAAGATTATGGAAGGTGAAAATAAAGAGACAATAAATAAATGGAAAGTTTGTTTCTTTACTAAAGATCAAATGAAATTCAACCCACTCTTCAAAGCTCAAAAGAAGCAAGAAAAGTGAGTGAAGTTCATCTTTCTAAATAAAGAAAGAAGCCAACGAAATGTAGAAGCTAGATTAAAATATCTGAAAGTGAAATGGAAGAGAAAAATGAAACTAAAAGTGATGGATTTCTCCTAGACATAGAGCATATTTATAGAGGAGGATGAGCAACAAAAGGTGTCAAGAACCAATTAAATGCAGCCTTAGTGTGAACACAACTTTCTAATTTTAGTAGGGGCGTCCATACACTGGTGGAGAGCATTCAGATGCCAAGAACTTTTTGGTTTTTCAAACTGCTGGCATCGGATATGGGGAGAGGTGTCTTGAAGCTGGTGGTTGGCGTTCGCACACCAACCACTATTAGCCTCCACTTTTTGCGGCTTTCTGTCAGAACTTTTTGAGGCGGTGGGGGCATTAGAATGCCGCTTGCTTGCTGGTTTTTCCTTATTTGTTGATTTAAATATTCTTATTCTATTTTCGCACCTTAACTCCATTAAATTGTATTCTTACCTTGCAAATTACATTAGTGTCCAAATCTTCTCTATACTAGTTAAATCATTTATTTTACAAACAAGTATGAAATGCATGTAATTAACATCTTTAATGTATATGGAAATGTCAATTTTAAAGGTTAATCACACACCTAACTTAGATGTTACTAGTCTCTAGTAATAATACAACATACAACCACTTTCGTAGGATTCATGTATTGCATTTAGCCTATGTAATAAGCCGTTAAACCCTTAGGTCACTCCTAGTGGACGAGTTGTGTCTCATGAAGATTTCCAACGAAGATACCTACAAACTTCTTTTGATCGCATCTTGATTTAGAACATATTATAATATCCTAATTAACAATGAGATTTAAAACAAATTTCCTATCCACCCAAGGTATTTATACAAGAGCTACCCCATAGATTTAAATGCTATGAAAAATATTCACCTCCCCATTTTCACTTGAGACTCGTGAGTGTATGAAATGAGTGTACAATTTAAGAGATTTATCAAATGATACCAACAACTACATTGGCTATCCATTTTTAGCTTTGATGCAAACCTCACCAAGGATTTTCTCCCAGAAAACCTATATTCTCTAATTATAGTAACATGTCACTCAGTGTTTATATATGAGACGGATTCTTATAATTCAAAGCAAAGTATAGCTCACATATAATTTAGAAATGAAGGATAATCATGCAAATGAAACGACTTTGGTATAATCTCATGAAAGGAATGTTAGGCCAAATGAAAGCAGTATAATTGACCTACCTCTTAGCATGATTATGTACATACACTCACCACCATTCTCAGGATCAAAAGGGACTTTCATTTGGTTGTAACGTGGTCTTGGGTGAAAGCTAAAGAATCGAGGGGATACATGAATTCAAAATGGAGTTATCCTAGGGATATGACTTTACCAACCTCATCTTCTCATTTGGAATTCAATTAGCTCACCTCATTCATTTCTCTATCTTTTCCTTTTTTCATTGCTTATTCACAAGTTTTTTCTTTTCTTTTCTCCTTTTTTTTTTTCACTTCCTTTCTTTCTTTGCTTTGTTTGCTTTCCTTGCTTTTGAATATAAAAAATAAGATCCATACTCATCATCCGCCTTTCTTTCTCATGACCACCATTCCCTTTTTCAATTGGTAAACAATATCAGTCCCGGGATAACCAAGGTAAGATAAACATATTTATGCTTGGCTTGGTAAATCATGTGGCTTAAGAACTTAAATTTTCAATAAAGGTCAATCACGGTTAACTACGGACAATGACAAGAAAGAATAGGCTAAGACTCAAATTAATTCAAAGATGACCTAAGATCATTTCCCCAAAATGTATGGCAAGGTACTCTTTTGCATTGAGATATAGTCAACTAACTACCTTCTTTTCCGCTAATCAAAACAAAAAATAATGAGATTATTGAAAGAGATAGAATTTGAAAGAGTAGTCTTTTGAGTAAATGTATTTTAAATCTCCAACAAGGAATGACACAAAACTCACAAGGGTAATACATTCATCTCCACTATGTATGTGAAGCCTTTTAAAATATAAATTTCATTCAATAAATCGCAAAAATTTGCATACTCATGGTGCACATAGGGTGAGTTTCAAATGAAAACATGAACATGATACTAAATCATAAAATAAACACCTACATTGTGCTATTATGCAAATAAGTCATGATTCAAGCAAATTAGTCAAAAATCTCATGCTAACTAAGAAAGAATAATACTCCAAATCGGATGAGTTTTATTTGAAAAAAAAATTCAATATTTTCATATATAACATGGTGGTGTAACATAACAATGGTGCACCCCTTATCCCTCAACCGAAATCATGCATTGTTCTCGATGCAAAAACAGATATGCAAGGAGAAAAATGAATAAAATAAGAGTAAGAAAATGCCTGGCACTAAATTCCACATAGAAAAATCACCAACTGCAAAACAACAAAAGAACTATAAAAAAAAAGTAAGTTCAACAAAATAAAAATACAAAAGAAAAATTCTAACTACTAAATACAAGGAGTGTTTGGGGGATAGATCAATCGAGCTTAAGTTCCAAATCGGAGTTAGCGCCCAATTTCAGTATGAGCTTATTTCCTTTAACAAACTTCTTCTTACTTGAGTCTCTTGCATCTCCTGATAACTCATGCAAAGAATTTAACAAATTAGCATAAAACTCAACATTGGGATTCCCATTATCATGAATAGAATTAATCAAATAGACTTGTAGAGGGTCAGAATAATAAGACATGATGAATTTCTACTCTACAATCTCATCAACTACATCCACCTCACAAATTTCTCCCTCCTCACCTAGTTGTTTTATCACATTAAAGACGTTTAATTCACTGGTTATATTTCCAAATGAAATTTTTAGGACACCATTCCGACAATTGATTAATGCATTCAAAGTGGCTAGGAATGGTCTTCCTAAAATGACAAGAATTTGATTGCCAGTGTGCATCATTGGTTAGGTGTCCAGAACAATGAAATCAATAGGAAAATAGAATTTATCAACTTAGACAAGTACATCCTCAATTACTTCCCTTGGAATTTTGATAGACCCATCAACTAGTTGTAAAGTGATATTGGTAGGTTTAAGCTCTCCTAGACCTAACTGTTCATATATAGTGTATGGGAGTAAATTGACACTTGCCCCAAGATCAAGTAGAGCATGCTCAATCTTTAAATTTTTTACCCAGATCTTTGTATGTTTAAGGGGCCTTGTGTTGGATGATAGCACTAACTTGTTCTGTGAGGAAAGCCCTCTTTTGCACATTGATCTTTCTCTTTATAGTGCACAGGTCTTTTAAAAATTTAGCATATGATGACAATTGTTTTATTGCATCCAACAGGGGGATGTTAAGTTTGGCTTGTATGAAAGGTTCAAAAATCTCTTCATGGTTACCCAAATTTTGTAGCCTTTTCAATCGTTAAGGAAAAGGTAGAGGAATAGTGCATGGTGGTTCCTTTTCCTCTTTTGACATTGTTTACCCTTGAGGTTTTGGTGTAGACCCAACCTGTGGTTTATAAACCTTGGGGGTAATGGTCTTGTCTATCTCCTTACCACTTCTCAATGTGGAAATTGCTTGAACTTGGTTCAGGGATAACTCAGAAGGAAATGAGACATTAGCTTGGAATTGACCTTGTGGTGGTTTAGGTTGAGATGGGAACTTGCCCTTCTTTGATATGCTCAAGGATTGTGTCAATTTAGCTAAATGAGTCTTGATGCCATGAACTAATTGTGACGTTTGCACTTTGAAGTCATTCAGTGACTATGTCGATTAAGTATTGAAACTTATTTGGCTATGCATGAATTGATTTAAGATGTCCTCAAGACTCCTCTTATATGGTGGCTAGTAAGGTGGGTATGTAGGAAGGCCTTGAGGTGGTGGTGGTCCTTGTTATGGATGGTTGATGGGCGGTTGTTGTGTTTTTCTCCAACTAAAGTTCAGAAGGTTTCGCCATCCTAGATTGTAAGTTTCACAGTAGGGGTTGGAGTAAGGCTTGACAAAGTTGGAGATTGCATTGGATTGCTCCATTAAAACCTCCTTGAATGTTAGAATAGCTGGACATTCCCTAGTGTGATGTTCTGACAAGGCACATATCCCACATACTTGCTTCGTGGGAGACACAATAGTTGTTGCATTCACTTTTTTCATTGCTAGGGCTTCCAAATTTTGAGACAATGAGGCCATTTTTGCTCTAAGTTCATCATCTTCCTTTAAAAAGTATTTTTCCCCTTGGAAAGTTGAAGGTTTGGTTTCAGTAGTTGGTGAGGTCGAGTCCCACATTTGGGAACTCTCCAAAATGGTATCAAAGAATTCGAAAGCCTCATCTGAACTCTTTTCCACAAAATCCCCTAGGGCCATCATTTCTACAAATTGTCTTAATCGTGAAAGAAGTGCACCATAGAAAAATCCAACCAACATCCAACTTTCGAAAGCATGGTGAGGGCAAGATTGGAGGAGATCCTTGAATCGCTCCCAACATTGATAAAATATTTCTCCTTCTTTGACAGAAAAATTCATGATTATTCTTTTCAGTGCATTTGTGTGGTGTAGAGGAAAAAACTTTTTGAAAAATTCTGTTTGCAAAACTTGCCAACTAAGTATGGATTGGGATTTCAAAGAATTTAACCACTGTTTAGCTTTCCTTCAAAGAGAAAGGAAAAAGTTTCAACCAGACAATTTCAGAGTTGTCTTGAAATGTCCCACAAACCTCCTCGAAATCTTTTATATGTAAATATGGATTTTTTGATTCGATGCTATGAAATTGGCTACTAGTTGGACTGTGCCTGGCTTAACATTGAAATTTTGGTGCATTTTTTAGGAACACAAAATAATAAGGGACACTATTTTTGTGTAGGGTGCAAGTATTCCTTAAAATTTCTCGTATTTGGAACTATTTCCTGGTCTCTATCATTATTGGCCATGCTATTATCAAAAGAACCTGTGACTGATCAAGATTTGGAAGGGTTGGAAAAATTTATAGACCCTACTGACTCATCATACATAAATGAAATTAAAATAAGGTAGTATATACAAAAGAATCAAGGTTTAAAATAGCGTAGTTCCCTGACAACGGTGCCAAAAATTTAATTAGACAAAAGAAATGCACGCCCAAGTATAAGTGGTTGAGTTGTGGTAGTAACTCAGTCAATTCCTCCTGAGGAAACCAATGGAGGTATCTTGATTAGAAGATACAACAAATGAAAACTTGAATGAATTGTGGTATTGTGAATAGTTGTGTGCAAGAGTGAATGTAAAATTGGAGATAATAAAGGAAATACACTCTTTAGTTCAGGGTTTCGGAATCATGCATGAATGCTTGCTTACAATACTTATGCAACAATGAAGTCTTAGCTAATCCCTGTGTCAATAGAAAATTATTCGAAAGATAATGATTTTTTTCAAATGAAAGTTCTCAACTCTGACATTATGCCCACAGTTATAAACATTGAGAATGCTAGGAATCAACCTACCAATAATCAATCAAACAATGTAAACAAAACATCTAGTTGGGTTAGACAATCAATAAAAGAGTTCGGCACCATGTAGGTGAAGGTTGAAGGATAACATGAAAACCTGGCTTAAATACTTGTATGAAGTTATAAGCATTACCTATAGCAAGATTCACTTATCCATAGGTAATCAAATAACTTTACAAAGTATGTTAGCTTGCCAGATTCATTCAACCATTCATGAGTTAGATTAGATGAATAAGCCTAAAAGTTGCACAAATAAATGTAAGCCACCCATTTCAACAATAATTCATCCCTACTAAAGAGTGGATGAAAAATTACTCACACTTTATGGCCATTTGTAGGCTAGAAAGGTGAAAGAACCTCATCCCTCTAAGTGAAGAGAATTCAAGATTATGGAAGGTGAAAATAAAAAGACAATAAATAAATGTAAATCTTGTTTCTTTACTAAAGAGCAAATGAAATAAAATCCACCCTTCAAAGCTCAAAAGAAGCAAGAAAGGTGAGTGAAGTTCATATTTCTAAATAAAGAAATAAGCCAAAGAAATGTAGAAGCTAGATTACAATATTTGAAAGGAAATGGAAGAAAAAAAATGAAATGAAAAGTGATGGATTTCTCTTAGACATTGAGGGGTATTTATAGAGGAGGATGAGCGGTAAAGGGTGGCAAGAAGAGCCAATTAAATGCAGCCTAAGTGTGAACACCACTTTTTGATTTCTGTAAGGGCATCTGGACGTTGGTGGAGAGCATTCAGACACCAAGAACTTTCTGGTTTTTTAGACTATTGGCATTGAATCTAGGAAGAGGCATCCAGATGTTGGTGTTTGGCGTTTGGACGCCAGCCTATGTCAACCTCCACTTTTTGTGACTTTACGTAAAAACTTGTTGAGGCAGTTGGGGGCATTCGGACGCTTATGGCTGGCATTCAAATGATGCTTGCTTGCTGGTTTTTCCTTGTTTCTTGATTTAAATCTTCTTCTTCTATTTGCTTTTCGCCCCTCTCTCAACTCCATTAAATTATATTATATCCTTGCAATTTACATTAGTGCCCAAATCTTCCCTAATAATTAAATCATTTATTTTACAAACAAGCAAGTAAGAAATACATGTAATTAACCTCTTTAATGTATATGGAAATGTCACTTTCAAAGGTTAATTAGTTCTCATAGGTCTTATCTCATACTTATTGAACTTATCAAGTACTTTATCAATATAGTGAGATTGAGATAAAGTGAGTTCATCTAACGTTCTAGAAATTTTAATTCCTAATATAACATCAGCAACACCTAGGTCCTTCATTTCAAACTTATTTGTTAACATCTGTTTGGTAGCGAGAAGGATATCGAGTTAGATGAGCAAGTTGATCTTGAGGCTAGAAAGGGTCAGTATGAGGATCTTGAAGTCAAGGCTTAAAAATGCTTTGTTTTAGTTCTGATTATTATATTTGGAGAGATTTCTGTGAAACAATATTTTAGTTATTTTTATTATTCCGCTACTAGATATCCTTTGATTTTGAATTGTGAGTTGGAGAAGTTTCAATGTTTTGTTGGTTTTATTATTTATTCTTTGTCAGGTAGATGAATGGTTAATTATCTAATGTTATTTTTAGTGGCTCTCATGATTGGATGGTTTTTAGATAGTAATGCCTTCTAGGGTGGATTTTAGGGCATTACAGCTTTGGTATCAGAGCTCAGGCTTTAGGTCTTACATGGGAGCTATAGGTTATGGATTACCACTAGAGAGTCAGGATTAGGAAGAATGAAATTATAGAATTGAGTCTAATAATAGGCCTTAGGCTTTAGACTCTAGGGTGAATTAGGGTTTCTTGTATGTTAAGGAAACTAAATTGAACTTTGATGTGCAGAATGGACCGTAGAAAGGGATGAGGATGAGGACGAGGATGTGGAGGTTTCATGAACCCGTCACTACCACCTCCTCTGGATGCTATGAATGGTATCTACCAATGCCTACGGGAGTTGACCACTCTGGTATAGAACAAAAAAGGAAACCACAACCAAAATGTGGTGGCACAACCATTGGTGGTGGGACAAGGAGATGTCAATGAAAACTGTAGGATGGTGATGTTGTGAGAATTCTTAAGACAGCGCCCACCCACATTTCAAGTAAGCTCTAATCCAATGGAGGCGGATAAGTGGATTAGGGGAGTGAGAAAAATGTGTGATAGCATGGGGATTGCTACTAATCTCTGGGTGGGGCTAGCGACCTATTTGTTCGAAGGAGAAGCGGATCACTGGTGGGATTCAGTGAAATGAATGCATGCAGTGAATACCATGACTTGTGAGATGTTTGATTAGATCTTCCAAGATAAATACTTCCCTAAGTATGTGAAGGATAGGATGAGTGTGGACTTCTTGGCTTTGAAGTAGGGCAGCATGACGGAGACTGAATATGAAATAAAATTTGATGAGCTGTCTCGTTACATAATCGAGTTTGTGGCCACTAATGCAAAGAGTGCTAAACACTTTGAATAAGGTTTGAAGCCTTTCATCCGCGAGAAGCTAGTTGCACTCAGGATTTGAGAATACAAGGACCTAGTGGAACGGACGAACTTGGTGGAGAGAGACACAAAGGAGGCCAGGCGAAGACAAACTTTTGCTAGAGGAGGTCCCTTGAGAGCAAGTAGCAGCAGTGGAGTCACACAAAGGACAACTCCGTACCGTCGACCTGATCAAGGTTTGGGGCAAAGGAATCAAGCAGTTTGAGGAGTTGGGGTTACTCTGAATAGAGTAGGCATTGACCCGCATCAATGCTTTGCATGTGGAGGTTTCAAGCACTTCAAAAATAATTGTCCATTGTTTCCACCAAAGACCAATCAACCAGTAGGACAACAGAATGTGAACAAGCCCCTACCTCAGAGGTCGCTACCACATAAGAAACCTGGTGCAATTTTACCAACTGGTACCACTCAATGCTGAGTCTTTGCAATAACTAAAATGGAAGATGATCTCGCCAATGCTATGGTTGAAGGTATCATTTTATTGTATAATTCTTGGGCACGTATATTATTTGATCTTGCTGCTACTCACTCGTTTATATGCTTGGAATATGTTAAAACAATGGGATTGAAATGTGACAATTTAGACAAGGAGTTGAATGTTGCCTTACCCACTGGTGAACAACTGGAAACCCTTAAGGTGTGTCGGGGATGCACACTTTGGATAGGGGAACAAGAGCTAAGGGTAGATTTGGTAGTTTTGGATATGCAGGGGTATGATGTGATCTTTGGAATGGACTTGTTGTCTGCATACCATGCAGTGATGGATTGTTTCTAAAAAAGGGTAGTGTTCCAATCACCGGGGGGAGTAGTATTCAACTTCACAAATGAACGGAATGCTTTTTTACTAGCTAAGGTAGGAAGTCTAAGCTTTTTTACTAGCTTAATGGGAGAGAAACAAGTTCATTCCCCGCGAGAGTGGATATCTATGGTGTCAAACTTTTCAGATGTATTTCTGGATGAGTTGTCTGGCTCACCACCTCGAAAAGAGATCGAGCTCACCATTGACTTCTATCCCAGAACAAAACCCATTTCTATTACACCTTATTGGATGGCACATTTGGAGTTAGATGAGCTAAGGAAGCAATTAGACAAGTTACTAGCAATTGGGTTTGTTTGTTTAAGCACTTCACCTTGGGGAGCCCCGGTCCTCTTTGTGAAGAAGCATGATGAAACACTTTGGTTATGCACAGACTACCGGAGGTTGAACCGAGTGACAGTGAAGAATAAATACCTATTACCTCGGATTGATAATTTATTTGATCAACTGAGGAGTTCTAAGTATTAATCCAAGATTGATCTACGCATAGGGTACCATAAACTGAGGATCAAGGAGGAGGATATTCCTAAGACAACTTTTAGTACCAGGTATGGTAATTTCAAATATACTATAATGCCATTCGGACTAACTAATGCTCCCGCATCCTTTATGGATTTGATGCATGCTTGATTGTTTCCGTTGTATTATCCTAACCTTCGAACATTATCCCTCAATGTATGTATAATGTATGTGTGAAGGGAGTGTCACTTTTCATCGGAATGATGTCAAAAGAAAGGGCAACGAAATGGTGGTGGAAATGAAATGTACAAAATATGCGTGTGTGAACAAAAGTGCTCTCCAAGCGCAGAGAGACTTTCAAATGTCGTGTTTTACTTGGAAAAGTCTTCTAAGGTCGTCTCCTCAGGGAAGGAAGGGAATTGTGTGAAGGTGATTTTGTGAAAAAGAGAAAAGTGTAAAATCTTGTAGTTGATTTTGGTGAGTTTTGTTCTTATTGAAAATGCAAGAAAACAAGTGTTGGCTAATCCTAAGGGTTCATTCCAATGGCGCATAGATGAACGATTGATTCGTGGGAAGTTCGGGACTAAAATGGAGGTGAGGATTCAAGCATACACCATGACCAGGCCTACGGTGTATCAAGAACTCACAACCATGTCCTCACCCCAACCCAGTCAAACCGAACCATCGTACACCGAGAGGAGGAAAGAAAATGAGTCGAAATGGCATGCCCAAGAAGAGGTCTCCCTTGAATTAGCCAACTTAAAATCTAGCTACTTATGGTAAAAGGAAAGACATGCATAATGTAAAGATACATAATGAAGAAATAAAGCATGGAACTTGAACTAATGCAAGAAAACTTAAACTATGAAGAAAAATATTCAATACTCAATTTAAAAGCTTGAAATGAAGAAAACTTAAACAACAATGGTGAAATGTAAATGGTGTATTTAAACTTGCAAAGTACTTGAAATAAATAAGATTAAAGTGCAAGAATTAAAGATTATAAGATATTTAAAGCTAACTACAACTGAAATGGAGAAGAAAATGCCAAAAACATAAACTTTCTATCTACTATTCATCATATTCTTCCTTGGACTACTCCTAAGCTTAGGTAGCCACCCCTTCAATGGCTTGTGAATGCTGAATATATGGAGTGTGAGATGATGCATTTTCATCCTTTAGGCTCCCCTAGCCTGTGTGCAGGCCTCCCATCAATGGGAGGTGAGTTGATTGGCTTTGGACAGGCTAGGAAGAGCATAGCCTGCACCCTTCTTTCCCATTCTCATTATTGACATTGCCTCTAAAGTCTTCAACTAGGGTGTAGGAGGTATGTATATGTGTAAGGGATGTCAGAGGACAAGTGAGAGAATCAATGATGGGACCCCCAAGCAAGTGGAGCATGAGTTACAGACATTCTGGGCAAAACCCACCAATAGAACGATGAAACCTACTGGTAGGTTTTACTCCAGTAGCCAAAACCTACCAGTAGGTCTTCCCGGAAGGTGCTAGCTCTGGACTATTTTTCATAGAATTGTCATACCTTCTGATCCAACTGTTTAATTGAGTTGAAATGTTGACACAATATAGAAGACATCCATATCTACAACTTTTATGTTTTAAACTTTTTCAGATTCTAAGTGGAGCATGGTCAAAAAGGAGGAAAACTGAGGTACTGCAACCAAATGGTGCAGGTGCTGGTGCCTATGCTACCAAGCACCGATACCTCGATTTTTTTTTTCACTTTTAAGCCTCCAAATCCTCATTTAATGTGTCCATGTCATCACCAGTCATCCATACATAGTTGCAAGGTTCCAAAATACATAATTTACACTATAAATACCTACAACATCAAAAATTTAACATTATTCATAATTTTGGCTAACTCTAAGTACTTAAATATGAAGTTAAGTTAAAATGCATGTAATGAGGCCATTAAATATGCAATATTATGTACTCATTAATACACAAAGTATTCCGACTGTGTCTAGATCAATTTGTTATTGTGTTTATTGATGACATATTAATCTATTCACGAACACAAGGGGAACATGAATACCATATTTGGGTAGTACTACAGACATTGAGAGAGCATAATTTATATGCTAAGATGAGTAAATGTGAGTTATAGATGAAGGAAGTGAAATTTCTTGGTCATGTTGTGTCGGAACAGGGTGTAGCTATTAACCCCGCAAAGATTGAAGTAGTGACGAAGTGGGAACCACCGAGGAATGTGACAGAAATACGTAGTTTCCTAGACTTATCAGGCCACTACAAGAGGTTTGTGGAATCGTTCTCAAAGCTAGCTATGCCAATGACCCGTCTTACGAAGAAGGGGGAAAGATTCTTGTGGATTCAAGAGTGTGAACTAGCTTTTCGTACCTTGAAGGAAAGGTTGACAACAATACCTGTCCTCATTATTCCGAGCAGTGGGGAAGGATACGATATTTACATAGATGCTTCGTTATAAGGCTTGGGATGACTGCTAATGCAGGGAAGTAAAATAGTTGTTTATGGCTCGAGACAACTAAAGATTCATGAGCAGAACTATCCCACTCACGACTTGGAGCTTGCTGCTATGATTTTTGCTCTTTAGTTATAAAGGTTTTACCTATATGGAGAAAAGTTTCAAGTGTTTTCTGATCACAAGAGGCTCAAGTATATATTCACATAGAAAGACTTGAATCTTCGGCAAAGAAGGTGGATTGAATATTTGGAAGATTATGATTTCAAACTCAACTACCATCCGTGGAAGGCCAATGTGGTAGCAGATGCACTTAGCAGAAAGTCTAAGGGTGAAATCAATGTTCTTGCTATTAATAGGTGGAAGATGATTGATGTTTTGGAGGAATTTGATCTATTGGTGGATAAACAAAAGGATCAACCATGCTTATTTAATCTTGTAGCTCAACCAATTCTCTGACAAATTTTACAATGATTAGATACTGAGTTGAGGACTATCTGGGGTAGATTGGAGAGGAATGAGATTGTTGAGAACTAGTCTATACATAATGATGAGTTACAGTTTCGTGGAAGATTATGTATATCAAACAATGACCAAGTAATAGAAGAAATGTTGGAGGAAGTCATTGTTCAAAATTCTCCATACATCGGGGTAGTACTAAGATGTATAGAGACATGAAGTGTCAATATTGGTGGAAAGGGATGAAACAAGACGTGGCTAAGTACGTTGCAAAGTGCGTAGTGTGTTAATAGGTAAAGATTGAGCATCAAAGACTGGGAGGTTCACTACAATCCTTACCGATTCCTGAGTGGAAGTGGGATCATGTTACTATGGATTTTGTGTCAGGATTACCCAAGAACGTCAAGGGTTATAATGCGATTTGGGTGGTATTTGATAGATTGACAAAGAATACCCACTTTATACCTGTTAAGACCACATATAACTTTATAACCTTGAGCCAATTATACATTCAGGAGATAGTGAGGTTACATGGGGTACCGTTGTCGATTTTGTTTGATCAAGATAGTCACTTTGTGGGTAAATTCTGGCAGAGCTTATAGAAGGCATTGGGAATACAGCTGCATTTCAGTACAACATTTCATCCTCAGATAGACGAACAATCTGAGAGAGTGATCCAAATTTTTGGAATATATGTTAAGGGCATGTGTTCTTGACCTCAAAGGGAGTTGGAGTGAACATCTTCTATTAGTGGAATTTGGCTATAACAACATCTATCAGACAAGTATTGGAATGGCTCCTTATGTGGCGTTATATGGAAGACCGTGTAGGTCCACAACTTGTTGGTTAGAAGCCGGAGAGAGTAGCTTGTTTGCACCAAAATTGTTCGGGAGACTATTGAGAAAATTCAACTAACTAGGGAAAGACTACGCACGGCTCAAAGCAGACAGAAAAGCTATGGAGATAGAAGAAGAAGACCCTTGGAATTCCAAGAGGGGGACTACGTGTTTCTCAAGGTGTCACCCAAAAAGGGAGTGTTTAGATTTAGCAAGAAGGGGAAGTTAGCCCCAAGGTACACCGGACTATTTGAAGTAATCAAAGCTATGGGCAAAGTGACGTATCAACTTAGGTTACCAGTCCAGTTGTTAGGGGTACATGACGTGTTCCATGTGTCAATGTTAGGAAAGTGCAAATCCGATACAACGCATGTCGTGGATTTGGAAGGAATTGAAATTCAAGATGGAGTAATATATGAAGACAGTCGGTGAAGATTCTTCATACCAAGGAGAAGGTGTTTCGTAATAAAGTAATCCAATTGGTGAAGGTCTTGTGTCAACATCATGGGATGGAGGGAGCTACTTGGGAACTAGAGCTAGAGATGCGAGAGAAATACCCTCATTTATTCTATACTTAAAGTAAGTTTCGAGGACAAAACTTTCTTTAAAGGGGGTGGATTGTAAACCCACACATTCTTATCTTCATATAGTGATGTAATTATTTTGAAATGCTCATATATGTAATTGATGTAAGCATGAACTGTATAGATTGTAAGAGTAGAAATAAATATATTAGGCAAATAACAGGGTGTGTAGTAGAAGTTAGGAAGTATTCCGGATTTTAGATAGAATTTGGGTATGAAGAAATTTGACACTGCCTTAGTATTTGGACCATAACTTTTTACCCTGACGTCTATTTGATCTGAAATGTTTACAATAGACACTAGATTTCTAGGTTTACAAAAGAGTATTTCACGCAAATTTTTCAAATCGACATCTAAATAGGTCAAAACTTCATTGGAAGTTTAGCTAAAAATGGGAGTCCGTTCGAATTTGAATGGATCCATTCGAATGACAGTTAGTCCCAGTAATTTTGTGTTTGACAGAACTCTGATGGAAAAGCAAAAGTACTGGGAGTAAGCAACGTTCGAAAGCCAAAATGACGTTCGGACGTCAAACCTCTAGTTTGAATGTGAGGTCGCGATTCTAAGTATCAGATTTGCACCGATTTGGCTGTTTTCCAATACTATAAATACCCAAGGAAGTCTTCCCTAAACCTATTTCATCAGTTCTAACCCTAGAGAGACTTGGAGAGCAAGAGAAAAGAGGAGAAACATGAGATTAAGGAAATTTTTTTACGTTGAAACGGAATAAATACGCTAGGTTTGAGTTCTTTTATTGAGATTTAAGGTATTATATATATATATATGTTTTCAATCTTCTTGATAGATATATGATCAATACTTATGAGTTCTTGGTTTTTTTTACCATTGAAACTTAGTTTTGAACAAAATACATGTTTTGGTTTAAGAAATACTTGTTCTTGAATTTCTAAAACCCTAGTTTGCTAAATACTTGCTTGATTGTGAAAAATACATGGATTCTTGATTTCTAAATTTTTATTCTTGATTAAATCATGTTTTTATCTCATACTTTTTCTTATTCCATGAAATTATGATTTTTGACAACTAGAATTTTGAATATCGAAATTGTGAAGGTTTTCTTGATATAATGTCTTGTATATTTTAATTCCATTGTTACTGTAGTATATTGAGAATTGTGTAATTGTTATACTTGAATTGTTAATGAAAATTATGATGGGTTAAGATTGTGGTTGTTGATAAAGTTGTGGTTTCATCTCTTGTATGGTTTGGGTGTAATGAACTTGAATTGCCTTCGAAAGCTACTGTAGAGTGTTAGAGATTAGTCTATTCCAGTGGGGGTGAGATGGTTTCCTAACACTTATAGTGCATTGTTGTTTGTGATAGCAACCATTATTGTTCATGTAGGTTCGAGGTTGAGGGATGGTATATCTTTCCTGAGAGGGATTTGTCAATGCCGTAGGAGACGGATATGCCTTTCCTAAAGTAGTTTGTGATTTGGCCCTACGGGGAATGATTGAGATTGTGTGGTTGTAGTCGGTGAATGAGGTAGGATCGTTGTGTAGATTCTTGAGAAGCAACCAACATACATGAGAATATGATATGATGTTACTGAGTTATTAATTGATTGCTTTAATTATAACATGTTTATTCCTTTCATTGATTTATTGTATTTCCATACACTTGAGATCGTTATAACTGCCATTATTTTACTTTCAAAACAGTATATATGCTATTTTCAAAATAGAGACTTGCCTTCTTTTTTGTTGTTTTAAAACCTTGTTGGGATTTGAGAGGAATTTCCTACGGGCTTTTGCTCACCCCCTACAACACATTACAGATTATGGTAGTGAGGAGGATGTTGAGTTAGCTGAGCAGGTTGATCTAGAGGCTGGAAATGGTCAGTATGAGGATCCTGAACTAGAAGCTTAGAGATGCTTTGTTTTAGTTCTGATAATTGTATTTGGATAGGTTTTTGTGAAACAATGTTTCAATTAGTTTTATTATTCCGCTGCTAGATATCCTTTAGTTTTGAATTGTGAGTTGGAGAAGTTTCAATGTTTTTGTTGGTTTTATTATTTATTCTTTGTCAAGTAGATGAATGGTTAATTATCTAATGATTATTTTTAGTTACTCTCATGATTGAATAGTTTTTAAATAGTAATGCCTTCTAGGGTGGATTTTGGGTCGTTACACGAACACAACTTTTTGTTTAGCACTTGAACTGAACAGAAATAATAATGCAGCAATATGCACACAAAGAGAGAGAGAGAGAGAGAGAGAGAGAGAGAGAGTGAATACAAAATTTAGAATTTGGGATGGATTGAAAATGACAGTGAGCTATTCTATTTATAGATCCTTATTGTCTATTCGGATTGCCTGAAGAGCCATGAGATATCACTGTTCATTGAACTTGTTTAGATCGAAGAGACACTTTTAATCTTGAACAATAATGAAAGAGAAAGACACCTCTAAAATGAACATACACAATTCAATTTCAGCACCAAATTCAAATTTATCAAATAGAAAATTTTAAAATCCGGTTGAATATTGAAATTTAAGTTGGAAGACTAATTGCGATCCGCTTTTGGATCCATTTGGTTTGACCCACAACCCATACCGTACTAAATGAATTTTCTTCAAAAATATAATATTTTTTTGACCCAAGGCCCAAGCCCAAGCCCGGGTTGTGGCAACGCGTGCATGTAGTAATCAAGGTTGTGTAGGTGCTCACTTCGTTCACATAAGTGTGATATCTCTTGGAGCTTAACCCATGAAATCAACTAAGAGTATATTAACTCACCAAAGCTTTTTTATTCTTTCAATGTGGAATAAGCCTTATACACTACACTTCATTAAACTTAGTTCCTTTTATCCATTCAAGTGGGTTACTTTGAGACATAATTTTTCATTCAATACTTAATAGTTTTGAACAAATAAATATAACACGTTAATCTTCTCATAGAGGAGAACGCTTTTAAGTTTGGTCTCACCAATTTTGAAGTGTGGATCTCATTTTTATTTAAACCCAAAATTTCTCAAAAATACTTATTAAAAAATCATTATTTCCAACAAGCCACACATGGCATATTGATGTTGGCAAGTTTCTCTCAAAAATTCAGTCCAGTATTCATGGCATGCCTTGCAACTAACCAGCATGGCCCTTTACTGTATTCATCATGAGGCATACAATTCAGTATTCCCCTTGGCCGAACTAATCGACATGTGTTACACATGGTACTTTCTTTTTATCATAATATAATTCAAATAAAATGTTTATTAAGAGAGTTGAAAAAAATTCTACGTGTACTATTACTAGTATTACAAACATAATATATTCCTTAAAATTGAATAAGGGGGAATCTTTTTCTTGATATTCCCTCTTTCTAGATGATTAGTTGTAGATATTAGGATCTGGTAATTTTTTTTGGTATGAAGTAGTGGCTTCAAGTACGGGTATTTGCTAATTGTTTTATATAAGGAATATGAAAATTTCTAATAAGCCCTCACACTACAAAAAATTGGTCTTTTAACCGTAAAAATTATTGTAGCTAAATGTATAAAAATTGTCACTAAATATTTTAGTGACAACTTTTTTATTGCCACTGGACCGCAACAATAGTTGATGTGGCTAAATAATTTAGTTATGACATTTCAATGTTACCACCGAAAGTAAAATTTGTAGCTGCAATATGAAAAGTGTCACTACATGTGTAATATTTAGCCACAATAATTATTATAGCAAATTAAGATAATTTTGCCACTAAAACGCACTATGTCACCACTAAAAGTATGATAAACTTGATTTTTAGTGATAACAATTAATTGTGACTAAAAATTCTCTATTTTGTCACAATCATAATCACCACTAAAATATTAGAACATATTTTTAGTGACAACTTATTGTCGCGATTAAAACATTGAAATGAATAAAAAAATTATTAAAATTTTGAAAAAAATTATTTTTATTGAATGTTTTCCACTTCACATATCACCTATTATGTATCATTCAATTGTACAATTCATTAGCATAAAAGAAAAGAAATGAACAAAAAATATAATGATGATTTGACTTTTGAATAGTAGTTTGACTGGTACGTCTACTAGGCTTGCAGGTCCAAACCCCCAAAAGTTCTTCAGAGAGATCACCATTCTCCGAGAGTTGAAGGATGACAGTTGATAAGTCAACTAGAAGAAGAGAGTCCCTCTGAAATGCATGGGTAAAAGAAAGAAAAAAAAGACAATATGAGAATCATACTGGACATCCCAATAAGAAAATCCTAATATTTCATGCACCCACAAAGCATGCCTGTCAATTTAATTTGAAAATTGGATTTTCCACTTGAAGACCTATCCATCTGAACTACTCATATAAGAACAGATTTAATAAGATAATGTTTATGGGCTTGGGGAAACCATTAGCTAACGTGTTGATTTGGGGGAAAGCACAGAAAGTAAAGAAAAAGGAAACCATTAACTAATGTTTTAAAATAATATAACATGCATTATGATATTAAGCGATTAACCTTGAAAAAAACTAACATGCACCCTACCAAAAAAAATCAGTTGTCGTAATTTACCTTGCATATTTCGTCTTTAATCTTAGGAGGTGAAGCTTCAAGAGCTGTTTCTAGAGCTTTTATTGGTTTATACTTTACAAAAAATTACCCAATTCGGATATAAAATTATATAAAAATAATGAAGAGGATCATTAATTAGAAAAAAATTTAGCATCTGATACAACAAAAAAGTACTAATTGCTCAAATTGCTTAAAGAATTTATCTACCCTTTAGCACAAAAAAAACATATACGTATGTATTCACAAGTCTATATGAACTAAGAATATCATCGATCAACTTGACTCATTGATTAAATAAGTTTAAACTCTAACTATGTTTGTGCTATAATGGTACTGAATTTAAATTTGAGTTAATCTCAAATTATTGAAAAATAGGTAGAATCTTTTTGTAATAACTAGTTAGCGCTGCTTACAAACTAGAATGAAATTATGCGACTTTCACCCAGGAAAATACACGAATGCCTTTGAGCAAGCTAATGACAATACTGGTCATAGTAGCAGACATGCCGCAACTGGTTGATTTGGGGAAAATAAAGGAAAAGAGCCTGCTGCATCTTTTTAAGAGAAACAACACACTCGTACTCATTTGGCAAACAACAATTAACCTTAAACACAGTAACAAGTTCTGAAGCAGGAGGAGAGACATTGCAAGCAATGAGAGCAGAATTGTGACTCAAATAATAGGACATATAACAGGGGACAAAAATTATATTGTTTGAGTTGCGAACTCTGATGACTTAAAAAGATGTGAATAGCTCTTTATTCCTAAATCATCCAAGCACTGGCTCATGCTTGCATTAGAGAACACCTGATAAGGGTCAATAGAGCACAATTGAACGAAATTAACAAAGTAGAGTGCAAAGAGGACAAAACTAGTTGCCAAAGTACATCACAGAGCAACAAACACATAACCAGTAGCATTGTAGAAATAATGATACATAACCATTAGCATTGTACAAATTATAATTTCTTCTAAAGGGGATCTCACTCCCCTGTTTAATACTTGCTTTATGAATAGGCACTGCAGCTAAGCAGTGGCATTGGTTAAGTGTCCATGTTTTCCACCGATAGCAGTGACATGATAGGTACGTCAGGACCTGATTAGCTGTTTGGGGCCTTTTGGATAAGCTATTAATAACTGGCTTACTGCTTCTTGTTAAGGCAATTACAAGGCAGCTCAAGACTCCATAGACTATGCATTAATAAACTATACAATAATTAACACGCCTTGAACTCCACAAAATCTGAGAGTCAAATCAAAACATATCAGACCTCAATTTGTAAAAGTTTAGAATTATCACAAATATAATTTTTTTCAGAAAAGAGAAACTTGTTATTTGATTCTAAAAAGGAACTAAAAACTTACTATCCACCGATAGCAAATATACAGGCTATACTATTTCCATAAGCAATATAGCAAGACAACGAGAAACAAATGAGCAGTAAATAAAGAAACCAAGTAAGAGAACAAAATTGAACATACACTTTCTGAACAAGGCACAAGTGATGTCCTCAAAAAATTGACTGCATATTCACAATCTTCTGTTGTTCCTGATGAGCCCAGATTCAACTGGGTCAGACCCAATACATGAAGTAAGTCTAAATTAGTTACAAAGCAGGTCAAGCTCAGCTCATGGATTCGACTCTGTCCAAAGTTTCAGGAGTTCAGGGAGATTAGGGCGTGTGGGGAGTAATTACCGGAATAGTCACTCTTAGGAATCAAAACTATTTATAGTTGTACATATCCTTACCTTTAACTATCCTCTCTGAAAAGCTAGTCACCTATCCCTTTACGCCACCGCCTCAACTAAGGCTCTGTGCCTATAAATTGTAAACCCTCTCCACATGAGAAGGACATCTCTCTACACACCCTTCACACGGCTATCTCTCTCATAGTTACCCAATCTCCCCTAGAGCTTACCTTCGCTTTTTTCTTTTACACACCTACTTTATTAATAAAAGTTCTATTGTCGCCGTCGCCGCCTTCAGTGGTTTGGTCACCTCGGCCCAACCACCCATCCTTTGTCTTCTGTTAATAATTGTTTCATTAATTACTCTAAATCATACACTCGATTGTTGATTGTGTATGAATCCACTTTTGTACATCATCAGTTCCCTTCTTCAGAAGCTTAATAACTGTCTGCGAAGAAACCATCGAAAATCAAGTCTGAAACCTCACTAAACCTTGCAAAACTGACAGAGAAAACATGCATTACCATGCCAAAAATACTAGGGATATATTTCTTACAAACTAATAAGAACCCATTAATACAAACAACGGATTCCAAATCACTAAAGCTGTAAAAATGCATGCATGACATGATGATCACAATAGCATAAAGCAAATTAAACTCATTAATTTGAGAATCCATAATTAGCTAATAATTTACCACAGAAAGAAGAAAAATCCAGTAACTAGGGCTGAAAATCTCTCCCCAAAGGTTTTAGTAGTTTTAGAAAACCTACAATTACATAAATGATTAGGCTGTTTACACCCAAAAATAGTATGATCAGAGGATAACATGCGGAAAGTATCCAATGGAGTCCACAATTAACAGGATGGTTAGAGGAATAGGACTTTTAGGATCCTGAGAAATGAGAACACGTGACATCATTAGCCGCCAATTCGAAATAGTTCAGCACACATTCACGTATCTCAAGAGACAAGGTCATGATCACAATTAATGGTTGAAAAAGATGGATCAATGATTGGTAGTCATCTCCATAAATAGTAGAGGCCATGCCACTGAATAGGGATCCCACGATCAATCACAAAAATCTCTTCATAGAGTCAGCCTATCTTTTTTACTTGTTTCTTGTTTCCGAGCAATTTTATTTTTCCTGTAATATATCACTCCAGTGATCTTTTACTACTTTCATTTAATGCTAAGTTCGGTATTCTTTTCATCTTCCAGATTCAAATTTAATTTACTTGTTGCTTTGCATTCCCACTATTTACTTTACAATATCGATTATACGTCTGTATTTGGTGAAACTATTTAAAGTCCTTGAAACTCCAAGGAATAGAAAAGAACCAAGAGGTAATCTTGTCCCTTGCTATAGTCGCCTAAATAATCATGATTGTAGAACTCCACGTTGGTTCGAGTACATAAGGCAGTATGTGTTTGGATTTTAAGTCCACTTGGACATTGACACACCCGTTGTGACGCTTCAAAATCTGGAGGTCTTTTCTCAACCCCTTGATCACCCATCAATCTATGAAATACCCGTGGATACTGTATAACCTGATACCATATCATTACACCCCATTCATCGGGATCGTAACAAAACGAAATTAGCACAAAGTCTCCTTTGCATGGGAGCTCTACCCAATACCTAACCTGTGCATACACTAATTATACAACCATTTTAAGATCCTTATCCCAAAGTTTAGAACCTAAAATTTAGCCATTTACATCATCCAAATGAAAGAGCTCAAGATATGAAGGCTCATAAGCTTTTCAATTAAAAATTTAATTTTTCAGGAAGAGGTATCGGTACCTCATTTAATGAGTACTGGTACCTAACCCCTCTGGATGCTAGGTACCAGTACCTGTAAGACTTGGTACCCATACTTGGGCCCACTGTCCTCGGGGTACTGATTTTTGTGAGCTTGTATATCGGTACCCGAGCCCACTGGAAGCTAGGTACCTGTGATGTACCTGTACCTAGGGCCTAGATTTCCCCAAATTTCCCGAATCTTAACTTTTCACCATACAACTCATACAACACCCATTACATTCATTTATTTTACACAAGAATAAAGTCAAAAGAGTATCCCATTACATGTCTTTTTGTCAAAGTACAAGTTGTATATGTAATTTATACAAGGTTAAAACAAAATATACAAGAAATTACAACATGTAATTCAAGAGCCACAACCCGGCTCTGTCATCAACATGGGCCCAAGTAAGGGCCATCTACTGAAACTTGTCCAACACCTAAAATATATCCCCATAAAGTGTTAGCCACGCTTAATATGATATCTCTTAAGGAGGCTACTTCCCAACCCAGATGCATACAAATTGTCACATGCAAGTCATTACATCAATCATATATCCTAAGCAACATATATATATGATGCCAAGTATACTAATCATGAATGATTTCTCATGAATGCATGTCCAAACTCTGAACCCCCTCACGGGTTCCCAAACATGACACATGATGCTATGTCATGACATGAACCAGGCATTCCAAGCCCTTGTCATTGATGTTACACATCCAATGACCATTCATCAACTCTTGTGTCTTTATTGGGTAGGTAATTTTTGGACATCACACCAACATCTACAAAATTGACATGACATTCGAGGGCATCACACCTTTGGCTCCAAGTACACCGACACACTTTTTTGGAATTGCACCTTCTATCAAGTGAGTGAACTAAGTAACCAGACCCTGCACCCGAGGGAAAATATATCCCTTTTTGCTATACCTGAATGTTCTGTGCGACTCAATTGGACCTTGATCAATACTTCTCGAGTCCACCCATCAATTCACCATGTGGTGATTGACCAACCCATGCACCCACACACTCACACTCATGTCAATGCCCATGAATGTAGTGTAACCCATGCATATGCAATGTAATGTACATTTTCCATTTCCAATTACAGTTCATATCATTCTGTTCATCATATCTTAACACATATAATAAACATGTCATTTTCCACAACATTCCCAAGCATGTCAAATGTGAAATCAATCCAATTAACATACTTGAATTCTTAAACATTTTATCAAATATTTAGTAGGCAACATTATGTAAATGCATATCATGCCCAAACAACACATTATTCATGAAATCCATAACAAGCCATTTCATCAAACCCAAATCATAAAAGAATTTGTTTTAACATATTGTCATACCCATTTTCCATATTCTAACTACACTAGGTATGTGCTATACATGAGAATTCATCTCTAACACTCTATCAATTTCATATTTCAACCCTAGGTTGAAAATAAACCTTGATAAGAAGGAAAACCTACCTCTTGTAGTGTACGTCCGCATAGTAGAAGACCGAAAAACCTCAAATCAAGCCTTCCAAGCTTGATCTCAAAATTCCTATCTTTGAGATTTTGGAGAAAACTGTGATCATTGGTATGGATGCGTAGCTCTTGTTGCATAGAGCGACTTTAACTCTTAGCCCGATGCAATCCAACGGTTGGATCTTTTCTCTTTCAAGGAGGAAGGTGGAAGAACTTGTATTTTCACTTTTTTATCTCTTTCTCTCTCCTTTTCAGAATTTTTTGGCTGAAGAATGATCAGAAAATCTGATTTTTCTCCCTTTTCGTTTCATAATTTGAGTTATAGAAAAATTTGGGTTTTCAACTTGCACCGTAAGGAGTAATTACCATTTGGCATTTTTAATCAAGTTTTAATTTTTCTTGAGTTTTACACCCACCATCTAAAAATATGTCAAACATATTTTTTGGCACACCCGATGGGACCATCAAAAAGACAACATGGTGAACACTCGAGGTAAAGCCAAAATTAGCTCATTTGAAGTGCCCCCCCAGCGCACAAAGTTATGGAAAAAAGCAGACATGGCATCCCCAACTTGTAGGAAAAGTTGCCTCCACTCGAGGGGCAAGAGAACTATGAATTTGACTCAGAGCTTAAGGCCTCAATCAAGGCCATGTCGCATGAAGTCTCTCAACAAGTCTCAAGTTTCATTCAAGGCCTAGGGGATTTGATTAGAGAGGAATCTGACTGCATTAGACAAGCGCTGGAGCGGCACGCTAACAGTTTGAACTGCTCAAGGTGCATGAGACAACCATTTTTTCCCTTATGCAAGCAGTCCCAATGAACGTACCACAGCCAGTGCTTCATCTGTATGCACCACCGCAAAGGGCACAACAGGCTAGGAATGGCTATAGGCCAACAACAATCCTATTTTTCAAGTGGAAATGGTCCTCAATCCTGAAATTGGGAGCAAAGAAGGTAGCCACCGATCGTCGTTCTAGAGGCACCCCAAGTGGTTATGAACAGAGACCAACTGGGCGAGATTATCTAGGAGCATGTCGGCCCTGCTATGAGAAGGGTGATTAGGTCGACATACCGAAAACCCTATCTAATTAGGTGGACAAGGAATATAATGATCCTTGAGGGTATAGGGTTCTAGTGTTTGCCACATTCTCGAGTGAAGATGGTCAGTTGATCATGGAACACATTGGCTACTTCACTGTTCAGCATGGTGAAATCGGAGCTAACAAATTCCTGAAGCTAAGGCTGTTTACCAATTCCTTGACAAGAGCGACCTTCAGGTGTTACATTGACTTTGCGCTCAATTATGTGTTGGGTTGGCAATAACTCAAAGACAAGTTTCATGCTTATTTTTATCGTAATGAGCCAAAAGTAGCCATGGCCGATCTGGCTAGGTTGTACCAGATGGTAGGGAAATCGGTAGAACAATATATTATGAGGTTAGAAGACTAGGAATCAATGTAAGTTGGTGCAGCCCGAGATGGATTATGTGTGGATTTCATATAATGGACTAGGGTTCGATCTCCAGAAGAAATTTGAAAGGAAGGAGTTCAATGACTTGTTTGAACTAGCCACATGGGGTACACGATTTTAGCATATCCTACGCAAAGAGCTGGACCAGAGAACCACGTCCAAGGGAACTTGCTATAGAGTCCCTAATATGGAGGTCTTCGTGGTTAAACTAGACTAGGATTTGGAGGTGAACATGGTTGAGATCGTGGCGAGACTGCCATATGTGTGCAAGACTTTGACTAAGCCTCCAGAAAATCAAGCACTAGCCATGTCAAGTGTCGAGAAAGGTATCGGTGATGGAAACGACCAAAAATACAACTTCGACATTGCAAAGGCCGATCAAATTTTTGACTATCTACTGGCTGACGACATTATCAAATTGTCGTTTGGTCATAAGATCTCATCAGCTGCAGAGTTGAAAAACAAGACATACAGCAAATGACATTATTTGTGGAGCCATTCTACTATGAATTATGTGGTGTTTTGGAACACCATTCAAGAGAGCATGACTAAAGGCCACTTGATCTTTGGAGAAAAGGGAAAGCCAGAGATGGTGGCTGATAAGGACCCTTTCTAGACAACTGCCAAGAACATGGTAGAGGTAGGACAGTCAAAGACCCTAAGGAAAAAGATTTACCTAGATGAGAATAGGTCAACAAATGACGAAAAGTAAAGGGGGAAGAAAGATGACACACCCCAGGCCGAATCATTAGAGGAGGACTCTAGGGATAAGCCGTTTATATCACCAGATATCCAAGAACAACTTGATATGGTCAGGAACGGTCTATGTCCCAGATGTAAAGCCTTTTATGGGATTATTCCAGAACATAAAGTTACCAAAGAGAAGAAGGAAGAATCATTCAAGAGGCAACAAAAGAAAATGACACTACAAGGGAACCCACTGGGAATGACCAGGTGAGTGGCAGTTGCCTAAACGGGGCCAAGAAGATCGTTCGGGCAAGTTTATTAGCCCAAGCTACAAAGGGCACGGTAAAGACATACCAAAACCTTCAAGGGGTCAACCAAGACTAAAGTATGAGAAATCAGCCACAAGACTAACATCTGGTCAAGCTATCAAAACAGAAGGTTATCGGGATCACTTTGAGATGGTGAAACCAACTGAGCCGCTTGAAGGTCGTTGGTATGTATCCCAGCACCCAAAGTTTCCACAATACCCTCAACCTTGTCCACTGTCGAGAACACATAAATGTAGGAAGTAGCACATATAGGCAAACCTATGCAGGTGGGATGAAGAAGAGGCCCATAAGATATTCCAGTTTCTGGACCTTGGGATTGGGGAGATTAGATCCCGATTTGGTGTATCCCCACCTACGATGCGTCTAGTGGCCTCGAGAAGGGCCACAATTGAGGAGAAATGAAAGAAGAAGGTAGAGCCCGAGTCCGCACCTAGGGAGATTTTCGAGGAGCAAATGCTAAAAAAGTGGTGGAACAAATGAGCATCGTGCTCAACATTCCTCCAAAGACTTGTAAGGGAAGGAAAAAATAGGATACTACAGACCCTACTGATGGAGATGATAGCGATGACGAGGATTCCATCTAATTTGGCACTTTGGTGCAATCCGTGTCAATCAATGCTTTTGGTTTGCTGGTGACGTCATTCAAAAGTCAAGGACCTCAGGCAAAATCTTTGGACGATGATGTCGAAGATGCAGGGGTGCTAGGGTCAGCATTTTCGAACGATGAGGAAGCGTCTAAGGACACGGTAGAATGCTCTCCCAAGAAAAGTTTGAGTCAGGAAGAGGGGACAAATAAACTATCATTTCCTAGCACCTTTAAGGGTTGGCCATTTAGTAAGCCTACTTGGCCTATGACGAAACATTTGAACCACTATACATCTGAGCATACTTGGAAGGAAAACCTTTCAACCAGGTTTTAGTTTACAATGGAGCGACTGTCAACATTCTCCCCATATCGACTATTAAGAAGCTAGGGAGGAAAGAAGAGGACCTAGTCCACTTTGATTTGACAATGAGTGGGTTCATAGGAGGAGTAAACAAGATGGTGGGAGTTTTACCCATTGAATTGGCTATCGGTAGCAAGACTAACATTATGCCGCTCTTCGTGATTGACACAACGACACCCTATAACGCTATTTTGGGTCAGGATTAGATCCATTTGAGTAAATGCATTCCACCAACTATCCATCAAAAGATGATACTATGGAATCTGGGAGATTTAGAAGTGGTGGAATCTGACCAAACACTATTTGTGGCTGATGTTTATATGACCGACGCTTGGGCCTTACAAAGAAGGAATAGGGCTAATAAGTTTCAAAGCCAAGAAAAATATGGGGAGCCTCGAGAAGTCATGTTTCAGACCGACTCAAAGTCTAATGAGATCCATCAGATGGAGGAGGAGCTCCTTTGGCCTACTAACGTGCAAAGGCCGAATGGCATGAAAGAACCATAGAACTTAGTTAATGATGGAGCTCAACAACAATAAGTAGAGGAGGCATGCCGTAAAGACCTGCATCGCTAGGATAAGGACTTTCCTGGTATAAAAAAAGGGCCACCGCACTCCACACGGCTAGTAGTCAACGAAGCACCGTTAACAAGGTAGAGTGTGAGGTGAAATAATCCAAGCAGATTACCTCACGAGAGTTCATCAAATTACATTAAATTGATACATCCCGCACTAAACTTGACGACTTGGTGGAGGTTCAAGACCCTTTGCTCGAAGTCAACCTTCGTGGGCTAGAGGATCATTGACCAATCTTTGTCAACAAGTTGCTTATACATCTACTTAGAGAATATTGTGACTGTTTCGCCTGGAGTTATAAAGAAATTCCAAGGTTAGATAATACCACGGTGGAACATCGACTATCGATAAGGGAATGATACAAGTCGATTAAATAGGCCCCAAGGTTGATGTCCCAATAAGTAACTTTGCTAGTAAAAGAGGATATTGAGCGTCTCCTGAAGGCAAAGTGCATCCAAGTGGCATGGTATGCAGAATGAGTATCCAACATAGTACCAGTTAAGAAGAAAATCAGTAAGATTAGAGTTTGTTGCAACTATCGCGACCTCAACATGGCAACTCCCAAAGATGAGTATATTATGTCACTGGTAGACCAACTTGTAAACACTACCACCATGAACGTGATCATTCATTTATGGATAGCAATGAGGGCTACCATCAAATCTTCATTGCTGATGAAGACCGACACAAAAATGCCTTTCGATGTCCCCAGTCGATTGGGACATTCAAATGGAGACTAATGCCATTCGAACTGAAGAATGCAAGAGCCATATACCTGAGAGGCATGAACATCATCTTCTATGACATGATCAGTAAGATCATAAAGGTGTAGATCGATGACATCATAGTCAAAACTCAAGACATGGAAAAATATCTTAGTGGTCTGAAATCAGTCTTTCAAAGAATACGTGTCCATCAGCTAAAGATGAACCCGTTAAAGTGTGCCATTAGGGTTACAGTGCGAAACTTCCTTGGGTTCCTAGTACATAAGAAGGGGATTGAGGTAGACAAGAATAAGGTGAAGGCCATCATAGAGCCCGCACCTCCAAAGACCAAGAAAGAGCTTTAGTGCCCGATTGGTCAAGTCAATTTCCTTCGACGATTCATCGCCAATTATGCAAGAAAGGTGCAGGTGTAACACCCCAGTCCGGGGTGCAAAATCTAATTCAAGAGATTAAATTAAAAAAAAACTCAACCATTGAAAACACAGCTCTATTCCCTGAGCACCTACTATTCAACCCACACACATACATGTACATATAGTGATCTTCGAACAAGAATAGAGTTTAGCAAAACACTCTTAGGTGGTTGATTCACCATAACCCTTACTTAGTTGCAAACTAAAAAATAATATTTGCAACCCAATATTTACATTACTCAGTGGCATACAAAAGACATGAAGACCCTTAGGTGCCATCACAAATGGCCATCTAACTCGGTAGTGGAATCCTTACGTTACAACTATTTCGTGAAACCATTAAGAATTTTTTAATAAATGTGCAAGCATAACAGGATTAACACAAACATGTTCCCAAAAATTAAAGAAAGGCGTTCTTAGTTAGAATTTAACAACATCCTATATAAATAAGTGTAAACACAACTATAACGTCACACAAAAATCCACGACGCCGCACTGGCGTTAACCATGTCCACCATTCAGGCAAATCACCGTCACACAAGCAAATTACCGCCACACAGGCAATTTACACCACACTGGAAAAATACCGCCACACAGGCTCAATCCAAATTCCAGTCATTAAATAAATCAATATTCAATAAGCAGTATAGCGGAGTGTAAGATTAAGCACTTACCTCAAAGTTGGAGTCTACCTTGGAGTCAATCCCTCCACTAGGCCTTTTAGCGAGACGTTCCTTGATGTAGACATTTCTAGACCTGCCACACATATAATTATAATTGCATTCAAGATTTTCACATGTATCCATTAAATTGATGTTCTCAATGCTTTATTCATATATGCGTATTCACACTTGCTCCAACATAATTCGTATACTATTAGGCCCAATCTGTCTCCTTCTCTATGATTTAAAGTTTCTCTTTTTATACTATTAGTATTTAAATCATTCTTACGTTGATTATACAATGAGGTTAAATCCACCATTATCGAGGAATTTTTTTGACCAAAAATAAGTCACAATAGGCTCTACGGATCCTCAATAATTACTTTAAAATTTTGATTAAAATAATCTACTCGAACCGATTAAAATAGTCTATTCGAACAGATTAGAATAGTCTATTCAAATCGATTAAAATAATCTAATCAAATAGATTAAAATAGTTTATTTGAACCAATTAAAATAATCTACTCGCACCGAATTTCCCATCAACATAAAATTCTCTAAATTTATAGATTACCCACTAGCATTTTCCTTCGCCGGAATTTTATCAAAAACATTCGAGTGACACAAATTAATGTTCTTGAACATTAATCTACATCTAAATCATTCACAAGTTTTAGTCTAATTCAATCTCATGGAGTTATGAAAGTACAAAAACATACTTGAATCTAATTTATTCTTATGGAATTCATGAAAATTCAAGAGACAATTCTTATAGAATTAACGATGTACAAGAAGCAATTTCCATGGATTTAATAAAAATCTAAGAGATGTTTACTTACTTGAAATGAGAAAAAATAAAGTCTTCTACCAAATACTTAGAATTTCTTTGAGGTTTTTTCCTTTCCTTCTTCCTCAAAAATGCTTCTTTCTCCAAAATTTTCTAAGTTGAGAAGACCTCTAGCATGCAACTAGTGGAGAGCCCACTTACTTCCCCTCTTCCTAGCCTAAATTTACCCTCCTTTTCCCCCTCCAAATGTTAACCACAAGTTTAAGTTAGTGGAGAGCCCACTAACTTTACATGCTCGCCATTAGTTTTTTATTTTATTTTATAATANATCCATTAAATTGATGTTCTCAATGCTTTATTCATATATGCGTATTCACACTTGCTCCAACATAATTCGTATACTATTAGGCCCAATCTGTCTCCTTCTCTATGATTTAAAGTTTCTCTTTTTATACTATTAGTATTTAAATCATTCTTACGTTGATTATACAATGAGGTTAAATCCACCATTATCGAGGAATTTTTTTGACCAAAAATAAGTCACAATAGGCTCTACGGATCCTCAATAATTACTTTAAAATTTTGATTAAAATAATCTACTCGAACCGATTAAAATAGTCTATTCGAACAGATTAGAATAGTCTATTCAAATCGATTAAAATAATCTAATCAAATAGATTAAAATAGTTTATTTGAACCAATTAAAATAATCTACTCGCACCGAATTTCCCATCAACATAAAATTCTCTAAATTTATAGATTACCCACTAGCATTTTCCTTCGCCGGAATTTTATCAAAAACATTCGAGTGACACAAATTAATGTTCTTGAACATTAATCTACATCTAAATCATTCACAAGTTTTAGTCTAATTCAATCTCATGGAGTTATGAAAGTACAAAAACATACTTGAATCTAATTTATTCTTATGGAATTCATGAAAATTCAAGAGACAATTCTTATAGAATTAACGATGTACAAGAAGCAATTTCCATGGATTTAATAAAAATCTAAGAGATGTTTACTTACTTGAAATGAGAAAAAATAAAGTCTTCTACCAAATACTTAGAATTTCTTTGAGGTTTTTTCCTTTCCTTCTTCCTCAAAAATGCTTCTTTCTCCAAAATTTTCTAAGTTGAGAAGACCTCTAGCATGCAACTAGTGGAGAGCCCACTTACTTCCCCTCTTCCTAGCCTAAATTTACCCTCCTTTTCCCCCTCCAAATGTTAACCACAAGTTTAAGTTAGTGGAGAGCCCACTAACTTTACATGCTCGCCATTAGTTTTTTATTTTATTTTATAATAGATATATCTATATATATCATCTATATAATATATGTGTGGATATATATATATATATACACATATTTATATATCCACCAAATACTTTTTTTATTTCTAAATTAAACCCATACCTTTATTGTCAAGATCTACACACTATCCTTCGTATTCTTTATAGCTCACTTTTTAATTCATCGGACTAAAATGTAACTTTCCCGAAATAATTAAAAGTTCACATTCCTAATATTAAAATGTCTATAATGCATACTTGGGTCTAACAACAGGCGTTTTGCGTTGTTGTTGAAGCTAAAAGGTGTGGAACACTTCAAATGGGAAGCACAATATCAAGTGACTTTTTGCCAGATCAATGAGTATTAAGGGTAGGTCATTCCTATTGTACTTATCAGCTGCACATGAATCCACTAGATGTTTGTTGACTCAAAATATTAATATAGGCCAAGAGTAGGTTGTTTAATATTAACTCCAGTTGAGCAACGTTATAAGCCAATCGAGAAACTTTGTTTCGCACTACACTTTGCATCACAAAATTTGAGAGTCTATATGATTTTAGTTGTGGTGTATGTTGTTGTGCAAACTGACTTAATTAGGTACATGCTAACAAGACCAATTATGAGAGACTAAATCGACAAATGGGTTCTGGCCTTGATGGAATTTTCACTCCATTACTTGCCACAACACGTGGTAAAAGGCTAGGCACTCGCCGACTTCTTAATAGACCACCCTTGAATCACTTGGTTTGCTAGGAGTACCTGTGGTGTCATTAATGCCACGAAAATTAAGATTTGACGGGTCAAGGACACGTGAATCTGTAGGAGCCGGGGTGATTATAGATTCACCCCAGGACTGCGAAACCCAATTTTCATTTAAACTAGAGTTCAAATACACTAAAAATTAGGCCAAATATTAGGCCTTGATTATTGGGCTTGAAGTTTTGTTGAGGATGGGAGCATCAACGATCGAAGTGACTAGTGATTCCTAGTTAGTTATTAACCAGATCGTAAGCAGCTTCCAGTGTAAAAGTTTGGAGTTATGCACTCAATTGCAATGTCATTTTTAGCAAATTTTGATGGTGTGTGGATGAGAAGCTAATTAAAGTTCAAAGGAAAGTTTAGATGTCCATAAAAACCAAAGGGAATGGACTTTGAGGACTTAATGGTGGAAGTGGAAGAAGAAGACTGGAGGTTCGACATCATGCAATATCTAAGGTATTCAAATAGGAATGCGGAGCATCCCATTAGAAGATGGGCCGCTAACTATATACTCATGGATGGGGAACTGTATAAGAGAGGAATGCACAATGACCTATTATTAAGATGCATCGGCAAGGATAGGGCTATTCTAGTGATGGTCGAGAGCCATGAGGGCATAAGTGGTGCGCATCAAGGGGCATCAAGTATGATGGCTAATCAGAAGATATAACTATTATTGGCCAAGTATTCTAAAGGATTACATTGAATACCCAAGGGGGCTGTCAAGCATGCCAATGCTAAGGGCCTATCCAGAGGATGCCAACAATACAATTGCATCCTATAATAAAGCCATGGCCGTTCAAAGCTTAGGCTATGGATTTGATAACGAAGATCTTTCCCCCTTGTACAAAGCAACATCCTTTTATCATTTTGGCCACTGATTATATACAAAGTGGGTAGAGCCATTCCAATGAAGACAATCAATCATGTCGACATCATATGAATGACAAAAGAAAATATTAGGCACCGATTTGGGCTTCCCCAGCATATAATGGCTGACCAAGGAATAGTCTTTACAGGTAACAAAGTCAAGGAATTTGCAAAGGAATATAGTTTTAGCATAATTCACTCAACCCCACAGTAGGCTCAAGGAAACGGCTAGGCATAATCTATCAACAAGGTGATGAAGGGGATTATTGCAAAAATGGTAGAAGACAACCTAAGGGGATGGCATGACAAACTATCAGAAGCACTTTGGGCATACAAAATGTCCAAACGGTCTAGCACTGGGATCACGCCATTTAAGCTAACATATGTGCACAATGCATTTTTGCCTATAGAGATTACTGTTAAGTTGTTATGGGTGGCTTTCTACAATAGGTTAGGTCTAGCTGAATACAATGAAGCCATGATGATCAAGCTTGAGGATTTGGAAGAAGTGCGGCTTGGTGCTTTGGATTGCATTAAGCTGCAAAAGCTCAGAGCCGCGAGGGTGTACAACAAGAGGTTTAGAAACAGGACCTTCGATATTAGCGACTCATTCTGGAAAGTAAAGTTGAATTTGAGACTAAATGATGCAACGACTGGCAAATGGTCAACCAACTGGGAAGGGCCATTTGAAGTCCTTGAAGTCAAAAAAAGGTGGCCTTTACCACTAAAAATATTTAGATAGAGAATGCCATCTTTGATCCATTAACAGACAGTTCTTAAAGGCCTATAGACCAACAATCAAGGAGGCCGCATAATGCAGACAAGACCTTTAAAAGTAGAAGGTCACGACCAATGGCCTAAGGTAGGCCAACAACCAATAAGAAAATCATTCTACCATCTAACAATTGTAAAAATCCAGCAAAGAAACTAAGTGGAGAAGAACGAATAATGATGTAAATTTTATTTATAAGAGTTTGCACAATTTCAGTGAATACAATTTGCATATTATACGAAAATAAAGTGTTGCATAAACATGATGACAGAGTAGCTTGTTTCTAAAGGCTTGTCATCTTGAGTTTGAAGATGACAACTGGCAGTTGTGGAGACAAAAAAATGAGCAGAAGAAAGCTGAGTTGCCAGAGGCAGGGTGTAGACCTCTAATGCGAGCATCTCCTAGCTAGAATCTCCTTGAACATGCCAACTATCCCTAGCCACCGCTTCCTTTTTCTAGAAGTGATTATGAGGAAACTCATCTTAAGGCTAATTTGAAGATAAAGGAATAAGATAGATTGTGGATGTTAGATGCACCAGAAGCCTGATGTAGTATTTTCTTCCAACATCAACAAGTGCATGTTGTCAACCTATGCTACCTTACCCCTAAGACAAGGATCTACAAAGTGACTCAAGGATAGAGGCAAAAAGATATATCCATCCAAAGAAGGAACATGAAATAGGTTGGTAAAGCCAACTACGGATGTGAAGGGGAAAATACAAAGTAAAAGCCATGGCTAAGATTGAAGGAGCAATGAATTTGGAGTCTAATGAAGTTATCGTCCAGCTTCATCTCTTCTAGGTCAAAGGGTTCAGAAAGAAAAATAGTCATAATGTAGAAGGAAGAAGGCATTCGTTAATTTGGTATACTTTGGAATAAAACTAAGTCTTTCAATATTTATTGGCCATAAAAGAGTTGAATACTTTAATGGCCTTGCCTCCAAAACAATCGACATTTATGAAAGTTTAATGAGGAGAATGAAACGTCACTCTGAATGGCAGTTAAAGTGCCAAAATGCACACATGCAAAACGAATGATGGAAACGTGATATAAGTGGCAATTAATGCCACTTAAATTGCAGTCATGTCAACTTCATTAAAGAGATGAAAATACATATATGATTGGAGAAGTAAAGGGAAAAAGAGTCCATTCTATTTTTCATTTATCATCTCTCTAAGAATTGTACAAGATTAGAAAAATAAACTTTTAGTTGGTGCAATGACCTATTCATGGCCTGTAACATGGCTGAAGCTAACTCAGTAGGAGCTCGGCTCACATCCACAAAAGTCGTGGCATTGATCGTAGTGACCTTAAGTTCTTCTAAACGCTCCTAATATGATGCAAATTCCTCCAAGAGTGTTGCATGCTGAGCCTCTAACTCAGTGATCTTGTGGTCTATCTTATCCAGCCTATAAGGAAGAGAGTCAAAACGGATGGAGTAGCTTAGGATGTGCTGATTCAGGTTGACTAACTGCTCTTGTTGGTTATGAATAATGGCAATGCAATCATGGCATTTCTAATATAGCGGCCATGCTTCTTAAAGGAGGGCTGGAAGTTCATTGGCTAAGTAGACCAGTGTCTAACTATCCTTTTGAAGAAGAAAATGAGAGGAGGAACGGGTTCTAACTGAGCGAAGCCACTCTTTGATGAGGTTTATTTTGTCTACCAAAACAACAAGGTGGCCAGCAAGGACGTTATTATGGTTTCTCGGTGGTTTCCAAACTCGCAATTCAGAATTAACGTTGATTGCTAGAAAGAGATAGGACCAGAACAAAGACAAGCCTTCATGGAAGCTAGGATGGAAGGCAAGTCAGTGTCACCAAGGGAAAAGTGATTGAAGATGAAGCAGTGGTTGCCACCTGGACAGTCTTAGTTGTCTTAGGAGTATTTTGGGCTACTAGAGAATTGAGAAGTTCTTGCCTAGGGGCTAGACCTTCCTCCCTCTCAAGGTCCACAACTTCAATGTCATCGGTCGCATTAGTGGCCACATTATTAAAAGAGGGTTCTGGTGGAGCTAAATCAGCTGTGGCCATAGAGGGGGCCGTGCAAATAAGAACGAACGTTGGGCCAAGAAGCTCGAGATCCTTAAAGATGGCATCTTGAGAAGACTTTGTATTATTGACAGAGAAATTTGGAGAAGGAAGAGTGTCTTCAAGCTAGCAAGCATAACAAATTAAGTGAACATCATCTTCAACATCTTATCCTTCATCGACTTGAGCAAGAGAAACAGATGTAGAAGGAGTTGCAGAAGAGCGTTGTCATCTCGACCAAGCCTTTTCAATCTTTAAAACATCAAATGACTCGATGAAAGAGGCCATTCAAAAATAACGACGGACAAGAGAGTAGCGTTGGCTGACGTCCTGAACATTCACATTGGTCACGTTTGGCCGATTGACGTAATCAACATTAAGAGTGCGAGCAACAGGATAAGAAATCTATTGCACTAGGCCAAATTGGCAGGCAAACTATTGAGGCATGTCGACTTCGACGCCGTAGTGAGAATGGGTGCTATGAGTCTAACTTAAGCCTTAATGTAGGTCTCGAGGATGCAGATAACAAAACTAGGCCTCCTCATGAGAAGTAGTGGCATCAGTAGGGGCCCCCTTAGGATTATAAAGGAACCATTTTGGGCCTCGATTCTAGGAAAACTACATCCAAATGGGTCGTGAGTTATTCGTATTATACAAACAAGAAAAATAGTCACTGAACTACTATTCTCTAAAAGGAGCCATGGAAAATAGACAGGTATAAGAAAAAGAGGTGTTATAAGCAGGAGGGATAGAGAGTTCTTGAAAATAAGCAAGAAGCTATAGTTGGAGCACCTACAGAGGACCTGAACCCCTTTGCATCTTCAATGCCACTTTCTCCCACATTCCCTGATAGAGGTGAACAAGCATGACATAGGCAAGAACATATGAAGATCCCACAACCAAAAAGACGGCCAACAAATATACTCCTCGGTCACCTTGTAAGACAGAGTACAAAAAAAGAAATGGTTAAGCCAGTAAAACAAGAATGAGATATGCTCTTGATCAGACACAAAAGAGCACTCATGACCGCAATAGGCCACAAGGAAAAAAGAATAGGTAGTGATTGGCTTGTTATGCACATCAAGTAAAATTATATAGCTCACTTCAATATGCGTAAGAGAAGCATTAGCCTCAGTAACAAATACAAGAAGGCCATAAAGAGCAAATATATCATATGCCTTGGGGCCCATCATGCCAAATCGAAAGTGAAAGACATTATTTTCCATAGACCAAAATAAAAAAGCAGCGGTGAGTAGCGACTTGTTGATGGGCATTGTAATAATACTTAACTCTATTGCATCATAAATACTAAGGTTGAACCATAGAATACCCTTGGCTGCATTAGCATGCACAACCTATGAAATCCAGTCAAGGGAAGGAGCCTTCCATGCACAAATAGGGTTACTACTAAGCTAGTTAGTCCACTAGAGAGGTTTATGGAAGTTGAAAGGAAGAGACATATGGGAGTCATGCAAATGTGCTAAACTCGTCTGGATGCATCTTTTTGAAGGTGGGCCCAAGGGCCATCTCTAGTGACGAAGAAGAATCAAAGAGTGGATTAAAAGTATGAAGAGTGTAATGAGTAGCTTGTACTCGTGAAAGAGTCGTTTCAAGAGTAGTAGCACGAGGAGCCTCTATTGTTGAGGGAGAAGAAAGAAAGTTAGAATAATCACAAAATATTAAGTTTTAAATTGGATTATATAGGCGCATAGAACGTGCCGAATGAATGATTAAAAGATATGGATGGATTGCGTGTCATTCGTTTCTTGCGGATCTAAAAAGACTAAGGATAGACTGAAGAACTACATGTGGATATTAGCTGCAATCCTCAAGCTTGACGGCCAATGGCGATAAAATAGCTAAGCTGGGCCATTAGAAAGGTTCATGGAAGTTGAAAGGAAGAGACATATAGGACTCAGGTTAAATACGCTGAACCTCGTTTGGATGCATCTTTTGAAGGCAGGCCCAAGGGTCATCTCTGATGATGAAGAAGTATCAAAAATTGGATTGAAGGTATGGAGAGTGTATTGAGTAGATTGCACTCATGAAAGAGCCGTTTTAAGAGTAATAACACGAGGAGCCTCCATTGTTGAGGAGAAAGAAAGAAATTTAGAATAATGAAAAAATATTACGTTAGAAAATGGATTATATAGGAGCAGAGAATGTGTCAAAACGATGATTAAAAGATATGGACATATCGTGTGCTAGCCATTTATTACAGATCTAAAAGGACTAAGGATAGACCGAAGAATTGCACGTGAAATATTAGCTACAATCCTCGATCTTCATGGCAAATGGTGGTAAGACAGCTAAGTAGGGCCCCAAATATGGAGTATTCAGTCACATCATTTTGGGGGGTAATGTTTACACCCAAAAATAGTAAGATCAGAGGGCGACACATGGAAGGGATCCGACGGTCACAAGGGAATCTGTGAGAGTCCACAATTGACAGGATGGTTAGAGGAATATGACTCTTAGGATCCCGAGGCAGGAGGAAAGGTGACATCATGAGCCGCTAATTCGAAATGATTCAACACACATTCACGTTTCTCAAGGGACAAGGTCATGATCACAATCAATGGACAGAAAAGATGGATCGACGGTTGAGAGGTATCTCCATAAATAGTAGAAGCCAGGCCACTAAATAGGGCTTCCACGATCAATCACAAAAATCTCTTCACAAAACCAACTAATCTTTTAACTTGTTACTTGCTTTCGAGCAATTTTACTTTTCTTGTAACACATCACTCCGATGATCTTTTATTGCTTTCATGTAATGCTAAGTTCGGTATTCATTTTGTCTTCCAGATTTGAATTTAATTTACTTATTACTTTGCATTCGCACTATTTACTTTACAGTATCGCTCATACATCTCCATTTGGTGAAACTGTTTAAATTCCTTGAAGCTCCAAGGCATATAAACAAATCTAGAGGTATCCTTATGCCTCGCTACTTTAAAACTTGATAAAATTTAAAATTTTATTAAAAAGGATAAAATAGTAATTATTCCTTGCAGTACGGGTTAGAAACTTGAATTTTCTAGAACTCATATGATGAAACAAAACTCACCGTTGGATTCATCTCGCAAAATCTAGTTGCCCAGTCAATTTTCATCAAATTCTGAGACATTTAGATTTTTTAAGTTTTACAAGAAGATCGGGCGTCGTGCCACTAAAATACACACGATTAGATTTAGTCCCGGAACCCAAGAAATAATTTAAATTTAGTTCAATAAAACTATACTAAACTAAAAACGGGATGAAATTTAATTGATTCAGAATAAAATCAGATTAGAAAAATATGGGACATGTGGCTTAGTAAGAATCAAGTATTTGAGGGTATAAATAGGGGAGAAAATCATATTTTCTCCCAACTAAACACTTGAAATTTTCGAAAAAAGGAGATAGAGGAAGAAGAGAGAGAAAGCCAAGGGTTTTTCCAACTTCTCCCTTTGATCTACGAAAATTTGACCGTCAGATCCCTTCGGGTCAAGGGATAAAGTTGTTCTACGCAACGAGAGCTACGCATATATGCCAAAGATCATGGGTTTCGCCAAGATTTCAAAGATGGGATTTTGGAATCAAAACTTTGAGGCTTGATTTGGAGCATTTGAGACTTCTTCTACGCGAATTTACGCTTTAAGAGGCAAGGTTTGTTTCTTTACTAGTTTATTTCTAACCTAGGGTTGAAATATGAAATCTCATGTATACCTATGTATACCACATGGGTAGGGTGTTAGAGAAGAAATCTCATGTATACCACATGCCTAGGGTGTTAGAAAATAGAAATGGGAATAAGAATATATGTTATACCAAGTCTTGCATGATTGGGTGTTGATGAAATTGCTAGCCTTGAAATTTCATGAGGAATTGGATTGATTTGGCCATGCTATGTGTTTACATAATTTTTATGCCTTGTAGGTGCTGGATAAAATGCCTATGATTGATTAAGTGTGTTATGTGTATATAATATGCTATAATATGCTTGGTGGTGTTGTGGATTGTGATTGTATGTTTTATGATATAATTGACAATTGAGAAATTTGAGAATGTTGGTAGACATTGGATATGCTCATAATATGCTTACGATGTGATGAACATGATATGGTAATTGCAATTATACATTACATTTGCATATGCACGATTAGCATCGCATTCGTGGGTATTTGACATGAGTGTGGGTGTGTGTGCATGTTTTTGATTAAACACCGTCCTTCGTGGATTGATACATGAGCTTGAGAAAGTTGGATGTAGGTTCGACTAAGTCACACGGGTTGCATTAAAAATAAAGGTCAGGGTTAGCAAGAAGGGCTAGATTCTCTATCGGCTTCAAAACCCAGTAACTTCGGATACTCATTCCCATTGGTATTAAGTCCATAAAGTGTGTCGGCGTACGCGTAACCATTGGTGGAAGTCCATAGATGTCGTGTTGGTTGGGTACCTGTTGGTAGAAGTCCATAAATACCCATCCCAAGAAAGAGCCAATGATTTTATAAAATGTTCATTGGATGTGTAACATCAATGACGAGGGCTTGGAATGCCCGGATGCATATGCATAACATGACATGTGTTATGGGAACCGGTAGAGGGCTCATGTTGTATTGCATGTGTGAGTTATATCTCATGACATCGCATGACATTGTGGTATTCATTTATGAATTGTACATTTTTGGATAAATGATTGATTGATGAATTGTATGTGAACATTTCATATGCATATGGATTGGGGAGTAGCATCCTTAGGAGATACCCTATTGAGCATGACTCACCCTTTATGGGGACATATTTCAGGTGTTGGATAAACACCGGTGGACGGCCCTCACTCGGGCTCTTGTTGATAAAGGAGCCGGTTTGTGGCTTTAGAATTTTATTTTGTAAATCAATTATGTAAATTGTTTGAACTGGTAAATTTATATAAAGGGATATGTAATGAACCTTTGGGACAATGTTTTTGATGTAAAGAAATAAATGGATGAATGTGGTTTGAGTTGGGATGAGACAAGTTGAGAATTAGAAATATTTAGGGAAAAATCTGTGCTCAAGTCACTTAGATACTAGTACCATGCTGTCGAATGACTCAGGTACCGATACCTAGACTTACAGGTACCAGTACCTAGATTCCGATGGACTCAAGAACCAGTACCTAGGGCTGAGGTATTGGTAATCTGAAGGACAATTGACTCAAGTACTGGTACGTAGGTAATCTGGTACCGGTACCTAGCAAACAGTTGGCTCAGGTACCGGTACCAAAATACATAGGTACCTGTACTTGAAAAATAGAAGGCCCTGGTACCTGTACCACTTATACGAGGTACCGGTACCTCTTCCCAAAATTTAAAATTTTAAAATGTAATACTGAGGGACATTCACTCTTTCAACAATCTCTATGGATGATGTAAATGGATAATAATAAGTCCAAATTATTGGGTTTTGGACATTGGAATGGTCATGTGATGGATATGTGTATAGGTTATACATTACGTAGTGCTCCAGTATAAAAGAGATTCTGCCCAAACTTTGTTTTGGTTATGATCCCGGTGAAGGGGATGTAATGACGTAGTGTCAGGCCATACGACATACATGGGTAATTTCATGGGTTAATGGTGTGACACCCCTAAAACCAGGGGTACCGTTGACCACTGTCAACCTGCGGAAATATCCGTGAGTGCCGCATAATCCGACATCACGTAATAGTATCCCTTTACCCAGGATTTTAACTCACACGTGTAACCCGTGTGTAATATCATTTAATTTAACCGTGGTTCACAATACCACAAATCATGCCACTTTATTGTCCAAACACATCATTGGAACCAAAGTCCAAAGGCATAGCACTTCAGTTTTAAAATTTGGAAAATTCAGAAAAGCATACCGGTACGTAGTATCGGTAAGGTTTGCTCTCTGGACAGACAGTACCAGTATGCCCTGTCTTCTGGACCAAAGGGTACCGGTACACTCTACCTAGTTTTGTTTGTTTCACCTGTTTTTCATGTCCAATCCATTCCAAACCACCCCAACATCATTTCAAACATATATAATGATGATTATCGCATAAAACTTGATATCTACGAGTTCTATTACAAACCATTTACACGATTACATATCAAAATGGAAATTAAACCTAAGTTTTACATAAAACTCGGTCCAAGAGCCACAACCCAACTCTTCTTCGCCTTAGAGGTCCCGTATGTGTGTCATCCACCGGCATATGCCCCGCACCTGAAATGTTTCCCGTATAGGGTGAGCCAACGCCCAGTAGAATATTTCCTACTAAGGCTACTCCCCACCTAAGTGCACATGCAATGATCTCATGCAACAATTTCTAACATAACTTCATTTAATTCAAGAACATGTTATTCAAGATGAAATTTCTATCATGCCATGTCATGATGTGAGATGAGACTCACTCATGCATCCTCACC
The DNA here is from genome assembly GCA_963454935.2 of Ilex paraguariensis. Classification (NCBI taxonomy): domain Eukaryota; kingdom Viridiplantae; phylum Streptophyta; class Magnoliopsida; order Aquifoliales; family Aquifoliaceae; genus Ilex; species Ilex paraguariensis. Next base: position 168,451 of record CAUOFW020001947.1, read on the forward strand.
CAAGCTTTCTCCGGCTTCCATAACACTACGCAATGCATGCGTGTGAAACGTTTATCTTTGATAAAATACATCCAAAGATCATTTTGAAACAACTCATGTGTCCATAAAAAACCAATTCATTTTTTGATGTTTCCCATCAAATGAATCATTTATATAACCAAAATCATGTGTCTTTATTTGGGTAGTGGACTTTTGGTGTTGCACCGCCAGCTCCACACACCGATACACTTTTTTGGACTTGCACCATAGGAAGTGTATAAACCAGTGGCCGGGCCTTGCACCCGAGGGGGGGATTTATCTCTTTTTGCTATACCCAACACAAGTTTTTCATGTATGCAACCGTGCAACTTGGTAGGATATTCAACCCTACTTTCCCGAGCCCACTCATCAAAACACCAAGTGTGGTGATTGATCTAACCATGCACACACATACACCCACACTCATGCCTAAGCCCCTTGAATGTGATGTCTTCATTACACATGCAATGTAATGAACCATTGAAATTACCAATGTCATGCGTAATGTAGTGAATGCCAATGAGCCAAAATAAACCACATGTATACATCTTCCATGGCAATTCATATTATAAGCATATCAATGTCATAAATCATTACAATGTCAATATCTCAATGAGCACATATTAACATTCCTTTCCAACACAATTTCTAAGCATGTTATACATCACTATGTCATAACAACTTGATTCACACATAGACATTTTGACAAACACCTTCAAAGCAACAATTCATGTTATCACACAAGAGTTTCCACCTCATTCACAAAGCATAATATATAACATATAGCATGCCCAAAATATCAAATTTCAAGGAAATCACACAAGTAATTTCCTATGCCAACATAATTAGGAATTGGTCTAGGCTAAATTCCATACCCATTCCTCATTTTCACAACCATGGTCAATGACCTAGGTTATTTCCATACCCTTACCCCATTCCAAATACACCCTAGGTAAGAAAGTGAACTAAAGTAGGAGAAACCCTACCTCTTGGAGTGGGAGATGAACAATAGAAGCTTCTAGGCACCTCCTTAGCCCCAAAACCTTTGATCTCCCAAATCTCCCCTTTTGGATCTTCGGTGAAATCCCTCATTCTTGATACGTACGCGTAGCCCTCACAGCGTAGACCAACTTTAATTCTTGGTTGAAACAATTCCGATCAACGGAGCTTCTTGGATGGAAGGAGAAAGCTTGAAATTTTTATTTTCTCTCTTCTCCAATGTGTGGTGTGCTGATCAAGGGTGAGAATATCTAATTTTTCATATATTTAGCCCTATTTATATTTTTTTATTGCGCGGTCCACATTATCCCGCTCGTTTATCACTTCCGGGTCCTTTTTAACCCGAAACGACTTAATTAAATTTTGGTTTTAATTTAAATAAATTTTATTTGAACTTGTATTCAATTATAAGGAAATTTTATAATTTCCATTTTTGGGGACGTTTGAAAGTTCATTCGTCACCCAATTATCTCGAAAAACATGTAAAATCTGACTATCTCAGAATTCAATGAAATTTGACGTGGTAACTCAATTTTTCGATACGAATCTAATGGTGAAGTCCGTTGCTTCATCCGAGATCTATAGAAATATGTATTTTAATCCTGCATAATAATGGCAAATTACTATTTTGCCCTTTGTCGGAAAAAGTTCAAATTTTCCCAGGTTTCATATTCTCTCCCTTAAAAAAATTTCGTCCCCCAAATTCACACATACATACACATTCAATCACATGCATATGTAACAGTCATATAATACTAAATGACTATAGTAATGTACCTTAATCCTCGAATAAGAAAGGATAATTGGTATGGATAGTGTCCTCGCGCTCCCATGTCGCCTCCTCCGCTCCTTGGTGCTGCCACAACACCTTCACTAGCCTCATGGTCTTACCTCGCAATATATGATCTCAACTATCCATGATGCGCACCAGTCCCTCCTCAAAGGTCCCGTCAGTATCAACCACAAGCTCTCCCCAATTCATCACATGAGTCAGATCCGGGATGTAATTCCGGAGCATAGAGACATGGAATACCGCATGAGCACCCGATAAATTTGGCGATAACGCCAACCGGTAAGTAACTATACCCACCCTCTCGAGTACCTCGAAGGGCCCGATGTACCTCAGTGACAACTTTCCCTGCTTGCCAAACCTAACCACTCCTCTTTTAGGCATCACCTTCAAGAAGCCATGATATCCCACCTCAAACTCCAGAGGTCGCCGCCGTTTGTCAGTGTAACGCTTCCGTATAAGGTCCACCTTCTCCAAGGTGTCTCTAACCAAATTTAGACCCGTAGAAAGTCTCTCTCCCACCTCCGTTCAACATACTGGAGATCGACAAGGCCTCCCATATAATGCCTCATAGGGTGTCATCTGCATCCTCGCCTAGTAACTATTGTTGTAGGCGAACTCTACCAAGGGTAAGTGATCTTCCCAACTACCCCTGAGATCTAGGATGCATACCCGTAGCATATCCTCCAACGTCTGTATAGTCCTCTTAGACTGACCGTCCATCTGGGGATGAAAAGCAGTCCCCATAGCTCGCTAGAAACTCTCCCAAAAATGAGCTGTGAACTTGGGATCCTGATCCAATACTATAGATACAGGCACCCACGTAACCGGAAAATCTCCCGTATATAAAACCTACAGAATTCCTCCAGTGTGAAGTCATCCGCACAGCCAAAAAGTGTGCCGACTTCATAAGCCGATCTACTATCACCCACACCGCGTCATGTCCCCGCGATGTCCGTGGCAAGTGAGTCATAAAATTCATCGTGATATGCTCCCACTTCCACTCAGCTACCTTCAAAGGCTGAAGTAATCCCGCTAGTCTCTAGTGTTCAGCCTTGACCTACTGACACGTGAGACATCGTCTAACAAAATCTCCAACGTCTTTCTTCATCCATTCCAATAATACTGGCGACGAAGATCATGGTACATCTTCATGCCATCTGGATGCGCATAAACATGGGAACAATGGAACTCTCTAAGTATCTCTTCTCTGAGCTCCACAGATTGGGGAACTACAACCCTTCCCTTGTACCAAAGACTACCATCCGAGTAAATGGTCCAACCCTAGTCACCAGAACCTGCCTGTACTCGGTCCCTGACGGATGATAACTCTGTATCCAGCCCCTGAGACTCAATCACCTTGCTCAGTAGGGAAGGTGTAGCAACCAAACTCCCCAAAATGCCCTGAGTCTAACCCATGTATCGTAGCCCAAACTGTCCCACAGTCTCGAGCATCTGCCACTCCCGGGAAGCTACACTAGCCAAGACTCCCTGTGACATCTAGCTGAGTGCATCAGCCACCACATTTTCCTTACTGGGATGGTAATACAAAGTGAAGTCATAGTCCTCTAGGAACTCCATCCACCTACGCTGCCTCATGTTGAGGTCCCGCTGTATGAAGATGTACTTCAGACTTTTGTGGTCTGAAAATACCTTAAATTGTTCATCGTACAGGTAATGGCGCCAAGCCTTCAAGGCAAAGACAATGGCCACCAACTCCATGTCGTGCATAGGATAATTCTGCTCGTGATTCCTTAACTGCCGAGAACCATAAGCTACCACCCTCCCGGACTACATCAAAACGCATCCAAGTCTGTCCTTCGAGGCATCACAATAAACTGTGTACCTCTGTCCTCTTTCCAGAATGATCAGAATAGTAGCTGACATAAGCCTCCTCTTCAACTCCTGGAATGCCTTCTCACAAGCATCATTTCCATTCAAACTTGACCTCTTTCCAGGTCAACTTGGTCATAGGAGCAACTAATCGAGAAAAGTCCTCATTGAATCTTCTATAGTACCCTGCCAATCCCAAGAAACTGCGTATCTCAAAGATTGACCTCGATCTCCCCCAATTCATAACTGCTTCCACCTTTTTCGGGTCCACGAATACACCCGAAGCCAACATTACATGTCCCAAAAATTTCACCTCAGTAAGCCAAAATTTACATTTGCTAAACTTGGCGTACAACTGATGATCTCTCAATGTCTGGAGAACAATCCTCAAGTGATCCTCATGCACCTCCTCAAACTTGGAGTAGATCAAGATGTCATCAACAAAGACTACAACAAACCGATCTAGGTAGGGTTGAAACACCCTATGCATGAGATCCATGAACGTTACTGGAGCATTTGTCAATCCAAAAGGCATGACTATAAACTCAAAATGTCCATACCTTGTCCAAAATTCCATCTTAGGGATATCAGCCTCCCTAACCCTCAACTGATGATAACTGGTACGGAGATCTATCGTGGAGTAGACTCGCGCCCCTCTCAGCTGATCAAACAAGTCATCAATCCTTGGCAAGAGATATCTATTCTTGATAGTAACCCTATTCAACTGCCGATAATCTATGCATACTCAAAGGGTTTTGTCCTTCTTCTTGGCAAACAACACCGGAACTCCCCAAGGTGAAGTGCTCGGTCTAATGAAGCCCTTGTCCAATAATTCTTGCAACTGGATCTTGAGTTCCTGCAACTCAGCTGGTGCTATCCTATGTGGAGTCATATAAATAGGCCATGTACTAGGATGTAACTTAATGTTGAAGTCTACATCTTTATGTGGAGGTAATCCCAGTAGTTCGTCCAGAAAGACATCCTCATACTCACATACCACCCGAGGTAGACCCAACTCCTGTCTCACCTCGTCCTTTAGGGTAAGGCTTGCAAGCCAACCCATTAACTATTCGTGCCATCTTGAGTCATACACAGCTTGGGGTAAAGTATCAAGTTTTTCCCCCTGAAACTTGAAACATACACCATCAGGTGTGTAAGAAGTGACCCCTTTTCTTTCACAATCAATGACGACCCGATGTGCCACCAACCAATCCATCCAGAGGATCGCATCAAACTCTGACATGTCCATGACCCTAAGGTCCACAGTGAGTAGAATCCCTAAGATCTCTAACTCACAGTCCCGACATATCTGATCAACTCTCACCCTAACTCCTAGGGGAGAACTCACATGCAGTGGCTTTTCCAAGGTCTCAACCTCTAAGCCTAAGTTTTTCACACATGGTACAATAATAAAAGAATGCGATGCACCAGAGTCAAATAACACTCTAGCCCATAAACGAAGAATAAGAATGTACCCTGTATCACCGATGGATCTCTCAGCTCAGTCTATGGCACCATGGCGTAGACACGCCCCTAGGTTCCCGAAGTACTGACTTGTGAGCCCTGTCCTTAGCCTTGACCCATGCCCTGACCTAGCTGGCCTACTTGCGAAGTTCCCGCACGTGAAGTAGTAGGGGCCTATGTAGCACCCTGAAACTGGTACTAGTTTCTCTGGCCCATGGTGGGGTAGTGGGGAGTATAATGTGTGTGTGGTTACCCCACCGAAGTTTGGGACTGAGATGACCCATAAGCCTGGGATCCCTACCTCTGAGGGCAATCCCGTTTCATGTGACCCTACTGGTGGCAATGAAAACATGCCTATGAGCCTGCCTAGCTAGAAGCCCTAAAGTGTCTCCCGCCTTGGGAGGATCGACCTTGGCCTTTGCCTTGATGACCGCGACCTTGTCCTTGGAATCCTTAAGGAGTAGAAATCCTCTACTTCTTCTTGTCTTTAACACCCATTTCCCGGATGTTTCATGCATCTTCTACCTCTCTTCAATGGCCATAGCTGTCATGACCATCAAGTCCAAGTCTTGCAGAAGAAGACCCACAATCTTACCTCAGATGGACAACTTCAAACCATCCTCGAACTTCCTCACCTTGTCTATGTTAGTGGCCACATAGTCATCGGTGAAATGTGCTAATTCCATGAACTTAGCCACGTATTCCATCACCATCATCGTCCTTTGTTGCAAGTCTAAGAACTCCTGGGCCTTTGCATGTCTCGCGGCCACCGGGAAATACTTGCCCATAAAGAGCTCCTTCAACTCTATCCAAGTCATAGCCTCCAAGTTATTGGAGTCTTTCACCTAATCCCACCACAATTAGGATTCCCCCTCTAGCTGAAACGTAGCTAGGGTTATCTTGGTGGCGTCGAAGGTGATCTCCATAGGCCTTAATACCTTATCAACTTGCCAGAACCAATGGTCAACCACCATAGGATCCATCCCTCCCATGAAGATCAGAGGCTGATGTGCCTTGAACCTCTATAGGTGACTTGTGCCTCTTTGGCTCCTAATTGCACTAGCCAATGCAATGGTAGCCACCGCCGCACCAATAGCCTCTACAAAGGCTTGTTGATCAAAGGCCGGTGGTGGTTGGTTGTTCCACCCACTGCCTCGGCATCCTCTTCCTCAATTTGCCATCTACACACATGCCAGATAGCAATAGAGCATTTATTAAGTATCCCATGATAGGGACCACACTTGAAATATTGAGATTTATCTCCTTGTTTCACTAGTAGAGTCTATGCCACCCACGAGTAGACATTTATACCTTCAATTATCCTGTTCATTTCTTTTTTTTTGACTTTCAAGGTTATGTTTTCTAACCCTAGTGTCCCTTTCCATATACATTTTACCATTTATATCATTCACATAATCACATAGCACGTAATCATGTAACAAAATGTAAGCACATAAGATGAAATGTACAATGCATGTAATGGTCTAGACCACCATGGACTCTAAACCCATTTCACCCTTGCAATGGAAAATGATAGACTCATTTCCCACAAGGCCAATATAAAATCTATGACCTAAGATCTGATACCAAGCTGTGATGCCCCTAAAATCAGCAGTCCCGTTGACCACCGTCAACCTGCAAAAATATCTGTGAGTGGTGCATAATCCGACATCACGTAATAGTATCCCTTTACTTGGGATTTTAACTCACAAGTGTAACCCGTGTGTGTTTTATCATTTAATTTAACCGTGGTTCACAGTACCACAAATCATGACACATTATTGGCCAAACACATCATTGGAACCATGGAACCAAAGGCATAGCACTTCATTTTTAAATTTTGAAAAATTTGGAAAAGGGTACCGGTACGGTTTGCTCTCTGAACAGACAGTACCGGTACGCTATGTCTTCTGGACCATAGGGTACCGGTATACAGTACCGGTACACTCTGCCCAATTTTGTCCGTTTCACATGTTTTTCATGTCCAATCCATTCCAAACCACCCCAACATCATTTCAAACATATATAATGATGTTTATCACATAAAACTTGATATCTACGAGTTCTATTACAAACCATTTACACGATTACATATCAAAATGGAAATTAAACCTAAGTTTTACATAAAACTCGGTCCAAGAGCCACAACCCAACTCTTCTTTACCTTAGAGACCCCATATGTGTGTCATCCACCAGCATATGCCCCGCACCTAAAATATTTCCTGTATAGGATGAGCCAACGCCCAGTAGAATATTTCCTACTGAGGATACTCCCCACCAAAGTGCATATGCAATGATCTCATGCAACAATCACTAACATAACTTCATTTAATTCCAGAACATGTTATTCAAGATGAAATTCCTATCATGCCATGTCATGATATGAGATGAGACTCACTCATGCATCCTCACTCAAGCTTACTCCGGCTTCTACAACACTACGCAATGCATGTGTGTGAAACGTTTATCTTTGATGAAATACATCCAAAGATCATTTTGAAACAACTCATCTATACATAAAAACCAAGTCATTTCTGGATGTTTCCAATCAAATGAATCATTTATATAACTAAAACCATGTGTCTTTATTTGGGTAGTGGACTTTTGGTGTTGCACCGCCGATTCCACACATCGATACACTTTTTTGGACTTGCACCGTAGGAAGTGTAAAAACCAGTGGCCGGGCCTTGCACCCGAGGAGGGATTTATCTCTTTTTGCTATACCCAACACAAGTTTTTCATGTATGCAACCGTGCAACTCAATAGGATATTCAACCCCACTTTCCCGAGCCGACTCATCAAAACACCAAGTGTGGTGATTGATCCAACCATGCACACACACACACCCACACTCATGCCTAAGCCCCTTGAATGTGATGTCTTCATTACACATGCAATGTAATGAACCATTGCAATTACCAATGTCATGCTCAATGTAGTGAATGTCAATGAGCCAAAATAAACCACATGTATACATGTTCCATGACAATTCATATCATAAGCATATCAATGCCATAAATCATTACAATGCCAATATCTCAATGAGCACATATTAACATTCCTTTCCAACACATTTTCTAAGCATGTTATACATCACTATGTCATAACAACTTGATTCACACATAGGCATTTTGGCAAACACCTTCAAGGCAACAATTCATTTTATCACACAAAAGTTTTCACCTCATTCACAAAGCATAATATATAACATATAGCATGCCCAAAATATCAAATTTCAAGGAAATCACAGTAGTAATTTTCTATGCCAACATAATTAGGAATTGATCTAGGCCAAATTCCATACTCATTCCTCATTTTCATAGCCATGGTCAATGAACTAGGTTATTTTCATACCCTTATTCCATTCCAAATACACCCGAGGTAAGAAAGTGAACCAAAGTAGAAGAAACCCTACCTCATTGAGCATGAGATGAATGATAGAAGCTTCTAGGCACCTCCTTAGCCCCAAAACCTTTGATCTCCCAAATCTCCCCTTTTGGATTTTCCGTGAAATCCCTTGTTCTTGGTACGTACGCGTAGCCCTCGCCATGTAGACCAACTTTAATTCTTGGTGGAACCAATTTCGACCAACGGAGCTTCTTGGATCGAAGGAGAAAGCTTGAAATTTCTATTTTCTCTCTTCTCTCTCTTCTCCAACGTGTGGTGTGCTGAAAAAGAGTGAGAATAGCTGATTTTTCAGATATTTAGCCCTATTTATACTTTTTTAATGCACGGTCCACATTGTCCCGCTCGTTTATCACTTCCGGGTCCGTTTTTAACCCGAAACGACTTAATTAAATTTCGGTTTTAGTTCAAATAAATTTTATTTGAACTTGTATTCAATTACAAGAAAATTTTATACTTTCCATTTTTGGGGACGTTTAAACGTTCATTCGTTACCCAATTGTCTCGAAAAATGTATAAAATCTGACTATCTCAGAATTCGATAAAATTTGACGTGATAACTCAATTTCGCGATACGAATGTAATAGTGAAGTCTATTGCTTCATCCGAGCTCTATAGAAATATGAATTTTAATCCCGCATAATAGTGACAAATTACTATTTTGCCCTTTGTCGGAAAAAGTTTAATTTTCCTGAATTTCACAGATGGATGATCAACGGGTTAAAAAAGGACCCCCAGATTGTAGGGTGTCATAGTTATAGTCACCTGAATAGTCACGATTTTTAGGACCCCATATCAGTTTACGTAGCTAAGGTCATGCATATTTGAATTTTAAGTCCACTTAGACTTTGGTACACCCATAATCTGAAAATTAGCCAAATAGAAACAAAAACCAAAGAATTAGAAAGACAAATTACAAAATAAAAGTAGTTATGAGTCCAAAACAAGATCATGAATAAGAGGAATTACAACATCTAAAACAACATGAAAGCTTCATGTCTTGTCAACCAAAACAAGTTTAGAAAAGCAAATGGCAAAGTATAATCCAGTCCGTGAAACAAAGCATGGTGTGTCAGGGACTGAGACACGCTCAACAAGATCATGAAATTAACTGTCACCTTCTTCTTGCTTGACCTCTTCTGAACAAGAAAGGAAAATCGATGTAATTGTGAAGGCCTACATCCATGACCTCCTAGCCTCACACACCTATTTGATTTTCCTTTTTACTAATGAAATGGTGTTCACAATCAGGACTCACAGCTAGGATGGAGCCAAAAGTAATATGGAAACCGCATATTTCAATAACTGAATATCCTACTCTAGGGGCCAAGGCCTTTGCCAATTGTCTCAAACTTTAGTGCTTTTGAAAATTGTAAAACACTAAACAATTCCATGGTTCAATTATTCAGAATGGGGAAAGCTCATCTTAGAGCAATTCCAACAATGCTATCTAAAATAGCTACTTAAAATATATTTAAATATTATATTATATACTTTAGCTAACCACTTTTTTAAATTCACTCCAACAACGCTATCTATTTTAGCTAACCACTTTAACTAATTTTAACTAACTATTAATTATTAAAATATAAAATGTAAAAAATAATTTTACAAGATTAAAATACCCTTATTCAATACGTATTGGGAAGGAAAGGAATATGAAAGGCACTTAGCCTCCACCTAATCTAATGCATTAAAAAGTTAAGGGTAAATTTGGAAGAAAAAATATTAATTATACTTTGGTTTCATTAAACAACAGATATTATGGAACAAAAAAAATTGTGTAAAATGACAGATATTTAGAAACGAAGGGAGTATGTAGTATGCCATGTCATCACCATATTAATGACACCACTTGCTGATGCGTTACGCCACGTCATCAAAATTTAAAAATTTTGATTTTTATTAATAACGATCATATTTATAACGATCACAAAATTTAAAAATTTAAAATTTGAATTTTTTAATGGTCATATTAATAATGGTCTTATTTACAACGGTCATATTTTTTTATATGTATAAATAGGATCTTCCATCTCTCATTTTCATACACCTCAAATCTATTTATTGGCATTGCACTCTTCTTTGTGTTTATGTTATGGCTCGTCATCCTACAATGAACATGATTCTTAATGATTCTGACTCCGATGATGAATTGGAGATGGTAACAATTTATGCTATGGAAATGAACAAACTCAATAGCGTGGAAAGCTCTGGTGTATGTCGTGGTTCCATTCAAGGTCATTCAGTTATTTTTTGCAATCGAGTTCAAGGGCACAAGAGACTGTATCGTGATTATTTTGCTGAACTGCATATCTATTCCCCAAATTTATTTCGAAGAAGGTTTCGAATGAATCGAGCCTTTTTCCTTTGTATTTTATCTATGGTGGAAGATTATGATCCATATTTTGTCCAAAAAAAATGCTACTGGAATTACAGGCTTGTCTTCCCTTCAAAATATGACAACCACCATAAGGATGCTTGCTTATGGAGTTGCAGCAGATGCTGTTGATGATTATGTGAGGATTGGCGAAAGCACCACAATAGAAAGTTTAAAATTTGTGAGGGTAGTAGTAGCAATTTTTCTCGATGAATACTTCAGTTCACCAAGATATTGCTAGATTATTAGCAATGGGTACCAATCATAGGTTTCCTAGGATGTTGGGTAGCATTGATTGTATGCATTGAAAATAGAAAAATTATCCAACAGTATGGAAAGGTATGTATTCTGGTCACGTCCATGAACCAACAATTATTTTAGAGGCGGTGACTTCATATGATCTCTGGATTTGACATGTCTTTTTTAGATTACCTGGATCTCATAATGATATCAACGCACTAGAATGTTCTTCTATTTTTGCTCTCCTTTTAGAAGGTCAGGCTCCTCCAGTCAATTTCTCAATCAACGAAAACAATTATACAATGAGATATTACCTTACTGATGGTATATATCCAAAATGGGCAACATTTGTCAAAACAATTCCATCTCCAAGAGGCAATAAGCAAATATATTTTGCAAAATCTCAAGAGTCAGCAAGAAAGGATGTTGAGTGAGCATTTGGAGTGCTCTAAGCACGATTTGCTATAGTGCGTAGACCAGCACGTTTTTGAACACCTAAAGTACTTAAAGATATTATGAAGGCATGTATAATATTACATAACATGATTGTCGAGAATGAGTGGAATGCTAATGAGTTGGACTTTAGTTATGATACCATGGATGAGAGTCCCACTGCCACAGTCATACCTAAACGGAGTTCAGAACTGCTCCAATTTATTAATACTCAACATTGCATTAAAGACAAAAAAACTCATTCCAAACTCCAAGTTGATCTAGTCGAGCATTCGTGGAATATGCATGGAAACTACTAGGCACTATCTAACCAAATGTTATTACAGTACTTGTAGCATCATTACTACTACTTAAAGTTGTTTGTCTATTAATAAAAAAGAACTACATCTTCTTTCTCAAGATTTCTATTTGGCGGCGCTGAAAATATTCAGCTTGCAACGGAGGCATGCAACTCGTATCCATCGACATTATTCGTTATTCCTCTCTTACTCCTCCATTTCCATTCTCTCTCTCTCTCTCTCTCTCTCATGCGGTGGATGATTAGCACAACAACATGACATATTTTGTATGCTAATATGCCTCTTATACTTACTTTTGTCATGAAATTGGGGAGAAATGCATTTAATCTTCACTCTTATGGAGTTTTGTGTGAATGCAGGTAAAATGATGTAAAGGGTATGAGTTAAACCCCCATTGAAGTGTTTGAAGTCAAAGAAGAAGAAGGGGTAGCTTAGAGGAAGGTTTGAAGGGAGAAGAAACCAAGAAAATTCAAATTGGTTGAGAACCTTCTGGAAGGTTTTGTCTACTGGAATGAACCTTCCAGAAGGTTTTGCCTACTGGAGTGAAACCTTCTACAAGGTTTTTCCTAATGGAGTAAAACCTTCTAGAAGGTTTTGTCTACTGGAATGAACCTTCCGGAAGGTTTCTGTCAACCTTCTGGAAGGTTTTGCCCAGATTGCCCAGACAGTCTGCAACTCAAGCTCTGCCATTTGGAGGTCCCACTTACACTTCTCCAACAGATCCCCTAACATCCCTTGCATGTCTAGGAGCCTCCCCTCACCTCTACTTGGACTTGGATGACTTTTGCATTAATAAGGAGGAGAGAGAAGAGGCATGGCAAGAGAGAAAGGCTAGGCTTGTCCTAGCCTGCACCATCCCATCCAAATTAGCCTCCTATTGATTGGGATCACATCACACAGCTAGGGGCTAACTCTATGGACATTTTTGGAAGCTCAAGACTCCTTCATACAACATAATTCAATATACATTGTAATATAGAGAGAGAAGTTAAGATTTTTGCATTTTCTTTCACCCATTGTCTTGTAATCCTTTGTAAGAACTTGGTAAGCTTCAGTTAATGCCTTTAATGCTATTTCCTGCAAGTTCATTTCAAGTTTAATCTCTCATTCAAGATTTCACCATTAATGCATTCAAGTTCTTCATTTCTTAGTTTTAAAATGGGTATTCATGCACTCTCTTTTAGTTTATGTTTTCTTGCATTAACTAAGCTCCAATCTTCATTTCTTTCTAATGTCTTCTCATTACATTGTTGTCTTTACCTTGAGCATGAGTAGCTAGCTTTTTAGTTGGCTAATCCAAGGGAGACCTCCACTTGGGTATGTCATTTCAACTCATTTTCTTTCCTCTTCTCAGAGTACGATGGCTCGGTTTGACTGGGTTGAGGGTGAACGAGATAGTGAGTCTTTGATATCTCGTAGACTTGTTACAGGTTATGCTTGGATCCTCACTTCCATCTCTTTCCTAGCTTTCCACAAATCAATCGTACATATATGCTCTATTAGAGGAAGGATTCGAGTTGACTTGGCATTCCCATTGGAGTGAACCCTACGGATTAGCCAACATTTGTCTCCCATTTAATTTTCACCACAACACAATCACAACTCAAACTTCAACCAACAAAAGATTTTACACTTTTATTTCACCAAAATCACCATCTACACGATTCGCCTTCCTTCCCTGATGAGACGGCCTTGAAATACGATTCCAAGTAAAACACGATACACAAAAGTCTTCTTGCGCTTGAGAATCATTTTTGTTCATACACATACACACGTATTTTATTCATTCACCATTCTGTTACCCTTTCTTTTGACATCATTCCAAGGGAGAGTGACACTCCTCTTCACACACATACCATACATACATTGAGGGACGATGTCTGGACGATAGGGAATACAACAGAAACCATCAAGCATTTTTTGTGCCATTGTTGGGGAAGGCAAGTGTTGAATCAAGAAGGTGATTTTCAAACAACGGAGGTAAGACCCATGATGTTCATCATAGGCTAATGTACGTTGATCCTTGTATATACTTTTGTTGTTTACATTTCTAATTGTAGATAGTTTTGTTATATGTGGGGACGGCATGATCAAAACCGAGTAGTTAGACAACCCTTGGGCCCTAATATGAACATTGACCAAGACCTACCTGAGGATGCAGGTGATAACTTTGAGAACGTAGGTGCCAATCCAAACATGCAAAAGGGTGGGGGAGTTCTAGAACCTAGAATACCCAGTCCACAAATGCAATTCCCCTCTCCCGTGAATAAAGGGAACAACATCCACAATGAGCCTCTGGCGAGGTCAATGAAGGAGTCCTTTCAACCCACATAAAGCACCACACCCTCATGCATCCTCCTCCTAGTCCAAGCTCACCTCTTCCTAGTTGAGCTGGGGATGTTGTAACTACTTCCCACGTTCTATGGAATTGAGAAGGAGAAGTCTTATTTGCACATAAAGGATTTCAAGGAAATCGTTGCAGCCTTCCTCACCAATCATGGTATGGAAGACATAGGTAGGTTGAAATTGTTTCCCTTTTCCCTGAGAGATAAGGCAAAAACATGGCTTAATTCCTTGAGACGTCGATCCATAACATCTTGGAACCAAATGTTCTCCAAGTTTTTAAACAAATTTTTTTTAGTGCATAAAACCACTACTCTAAAAAAACAAATCCAAAACTTTTCAGAGAAATCCAATGAGCAATTCTACCAATGTTGGGATCGGTACAAGGAATTATTACAATCCATTCCACACTATGACTTTGAACCATGGCAATTGGTGAGTTTCTTCTATGAAGGAATCACACCGGGCCATCAACAGTTCATCGACATGATGTGTAATGGGGAGTTTTTGAACAAAGAACCCGATGAGGCCTTAGATTACTTTGATACATTGGCATAGAATGAACAATCATGGGACATTATGGATCCCACCGATGTACAAAGGTCTTCTCCTCAAGGGAGTAGCCAAACTCATGGGGGAGGGATTTATGACTTGAGAGACCAGGAAGACTTGCTCTCCAAAATTGCTAAGTTGTCAAGGAAAGTTGATAGTCTTGAAGTCAATAGGAGACATGAGGTGTCTAATGTTTCAAAGATTGTTGAGGAGGGCTGCTTAATTTGTGAGAGTGTAGATCATTCTATATCAGAGTGTCCTAACATTCCCACACTTAAGGAAGTGTATCACGAGCAAGTTTATGCATTTAATTAAACGAGGCAATCATTCTCCCCCTCATTCTAACACGTATAATTCAGGTTAGAGCAATCACCCAAATTTTAATTGGAGAAATGAGAATCTCATTCCTCATGGTTCGAATGTATATTCACCTCCCGTGCCTCCTAGGCAAAATCAATTTCAACCCCAAGGTCAAGGGCAAGTGTCTAGCTCCCAATACCTCTGGTCTAATCCGCAAGGGTATTCATCAAATCCACCCCCACAAATATTTTCCCAAAGTCCACCTCCCAAAAGCTTCTCCCAACAAGGACCATCCAATCCTCCCACCTACCAACCTCCCCATAAGAGGAACTTGGAGGATGTGCTTTACAATTTCATCCAAAGCCAAACCACCTTTAACAATAACATTTCGGCTTAACTCACGAAAATTACCAATGTCATAGGGTTATCACAACAAGAGAAAGGGAAATTCCCCACTCAACCCCAAGAGAACCTAAAGGGGGAACATGTCATTGAGTCGTCTGAGCCCACCAAAGAGAGTTGTGAGCAACTCTTGGCTATCACCACCCTTTGAAGTAGCAAGGAAATTGATAAGACCACTGTGCCAAATGTCGCACCCAAGGCCACATCACCAATACAAAAAGAGACTAAAGGTGACGTTGAGGGAGGTGAGGTGAGTGATGAGGTAGGTGAGAAAGAGAAATTGGTTGATGAAAGTGTGCATATTTCTCCTATTCCTGCTCCTTTTCCTAATCATTTGAAGCCACTTGTCAAGGTGGCTAATTAAGCTGATATACTTGAAATGTTTAAGCAGGTGAAGATCAACATCCCACTCCTTGATGCCATAAAGAAAATTTCATCATCTGCAAAGATCTTGAAAGACTTATGCACGGTAAAGAGGAGGCTCAATGTCCATAAGAAGTCATTCCTCACCAAGCAAGTGAGCTAAATCTTGAGACCAAACACCCCACTGAAGTTTAAAGACCCTGGCTGCCCCACCATTGCCATAACAATCGGGAATTACCGGGTGGAGCAAGCATTGCTTGATTTGGGTGCTAGTGTGAACTTCCTTCTGTACTCAGTGTACCAACAACTTTAGCTCAAAGAATTGAAGCCTACTCCAATCACGCTTCAACTAGCGGACCGTAGTGTCCTAACACCAAGGAGAGTTGTTGAGAATGTTTTAGTTCAAGTCGATAAATTTACTTTTTCGTTGATTTTATTGTGCTTGACACTCACCCGATTGCAAATCTTAGCTCCCAAATCCCTGTAATATTTGGAAGACCTTTTCTTACCACATCTAATGCTGTGATTAATTGCAGGAATGGTCCTATAAAGCTAGCATTTGGGAACATGACTATGGATCTCAATATTTTCAACTTGTCCAATCAACTAGGGGATGATGATGAGGTGCATGAAGTCAATAAGATTGATACCTTGGTGGAAGAACATTTGAAACTTTTGAGCATGTTAAAGTTGAAAGAAGAAGAAAATGTTGATCTAGAGGAGTTTAAGGAACAAGAGGAATTAGAAAGTTTGAAAAGGGTAGAGAAATGGATTCCTACATTTGAGAAGTTCCCACACCAAGATAAGAAGATTTTTCCATCAAATGAGCAAAAGCCCAATTTGAAATTGAAGCCATTACCTTCCCACCTAAAGTATGCATATCTTGGGGAAGATGAGACATTTTCGGTGGTGATTAGCTCAACATTGGATGCAAAGCAAGAACAAGAGCTCTTGGAAGTGTTGACGAGGCACAAGGGGGCAATTGGTTGGACAATTTCTGACGTCAAGGGGATAAGCCCTCTCATTTGCACACACTATATTTATCTTGAGGAGGACTCCAAATCATCTCAACAACCACAAAGAAGGTTGAACCTAATCATGAAGGATATGGTGAGGGACAAGGTGCAAAAACTAATTGACGTGGACATTATTTTTCTGATTGCTGATTGTAAGTGGGTTAGCCCTATGGAAGTAGTATGCAAGAATTCGAGAGTCATGGTTGTGGAGAATGAAGAGAATGAGCTTATTCCAACAAGGATGATCACAGGTTGGAGAGTTTGTATTGATTACCGGAAGCTCAACATATGTACAAAAAAAGACCACTTCCCAATGTCATTCCTCGACCAAGTGTTGGAACGAGTAGCGGGACATCTATTCTATTGCTTCTTGGATGGATACTCCAGCTATAATCAAATCGAGATTGCATTGGAAGATCAGGAGAAGACCACCTTCACTTGTCCCTACGGTACATTTGCATACCGTCGCATACCTTTTGGGCTATGTAATACCTCTAGAACCTTTCAACATTGCATGATGGGAATCTTTAGTGATATGGTAGAGAAGATTTTTGAGGTATTTATGGATGACTTCTTGGTCTTCAGGGATTCATTTGAAGGATGTCTAGGAAATTTAGAGAAAGTTCTTAAGAGATGCGAAGAAAAGAGTTTAGTCTTGAATTGGGAGAAGTGTCACTTCATGGTGATGGAGGGAATTGTTCTTGGGCACATCGTCTTGGCGAAAAGGATCGAAGTTGATAGATCAAAGGTGGAGGCCATCTCCAATCTCCCCACGCCAGGAGTCTTCAAGGATATCAGGTCATTTATGGGCCATAAGGGTTTTTACCGTCGTTTCATTAAAAATTTTAGTGCATTGGCCCGACCTTTGACAAATTTATTGTTTAAGGATGTCCCATTTGAGTGGTCGGATGATTGTGAGGCATCTTTTACAAAACTCAAAAGCATGCTCACTACACCTCCAATTATGCGACCATCCAAGTGGGATATATTATTTGAGCTTATGTGTGACATGAGTGATTACGTAGTCAACGCAGTGCTTGGTCAAAGGGAAGATAATAGACCTTATGTAATATACTACACTAGAAAAACGCTTAATGAGGCCCAAATGAACTACACTACCACAGAAAAGGAGCTACTAGCAGTAGTATTTGCATTAGATAAATTTTGTTCTTCCATCATTTGTTCACTAATAGTAGTCTATACTGATCATTCTACTTTAAAGTATTTGTTGTCTAAGCAGGACGCCAAACCAAGACTTATTAGGTGGATCCTCCTACTCCAAGAGTTCAATCTAACAATCAAAGACAAGAAGGGAGTGGAGAATGTGGTGGTGGACCATTTATCTCGACTGGTGGTGCAAGAGGCCGATGAGCACATTCTTATTCCGGATTTCTTCCCTGATGAGAAATTACTTTCAATTCATTCTATTTGTCCATGGTATGCTGACATCTGTAACTACCTTACAACAGAACAAATACCACCGCAGTGGAGCCCGGAGGATCGAAGGAGATTCATGGTGGATGTGAAGTACTTTTACTTCGATAACCCATACCTATTCAAGTACTTCCCTGACCAAATCATGCGAAGATGCGTACCGGAGAATGAACAGCAGGATGTCCCTGCATTCTGTCATTCAGAGGCATGTAGTGGCCACTTTTCTACGAAGAAAACTTCGGCAAACATCCTACAGTCAAGTTTTTACTAGCCCTCTCTTATAAAGTATTGTTTTTCATTTTTGTAAGGAATGTGATAGATGTGAACGTTTAGGTAGTGTGACTCGAAGGAACATGATGCCCCTCTCCCATGTACTTGTTATAGAAATATTTGATTGTTGGGGCATCGACTTCATGGGTCCCTTTTCTATGTCGTTTGGCTATCTATACATTCTACTGGCAGTGGATTACGTGTCCAAGTGGGTGGAGGCCATCCCAACCAAGACTAATGACCACTGGGTTATAGTCAAGTTTCTCAAGGAGAATACTTTTTTGAGATTTGGGATGCCTCGTGCAATGATAAGTGATGGTGGATCACATTTTTGCAATAGACAATTTGCATCTTTA
This sequence comes from Ilex paraguariensis, assembly GCA_963454935.2. Classification (NCBI taxonomy): domain Eukaryota; kingdom Viridiplantae; phylum Streptophyta; class Magnoliopsida; order Aquifoliales; family Aquifoliaceae; genus Ilex; species Ilex paraguariensis. The sequence continues at coordinate 187,368 of CAUOFW020001947.1, forward strand.
ATGCTTAAATATGGCATCACACATAAGGTATCCACCGCATACCACCCACAAACCAATGGCCAAGCCGAGTTGGCTAATAGGGAGATCAAAAATATTTTAGAGAAGACAGTGAACTTCAATAGGAAAGATTGGTCACATAGACTGATTGATGCCCTATGGGCTTACCACACCGCCTACAAGACTGTCTTACGCATGTCTCTCTATCGGCTGGTCTTTTGAAAGGCTTGCCATTTGCCAGTCGAGATGGAACCCAAGGCCTATTGGGCCATAAAGATTTTGAACTACAATTTGAGAATAGCCAGAGAGCATAGGAAGCTAGAATTTAATGAATTGGAAGAGATTCGAAGAGATGCGTATGAGAGCTCAAAAATTTTAAAATAACGGGCTAAGATCTTTCATGACAAATCCATTGTACATAAGTCATTTGAGCCTGGCCAAAAAGTGCTCTTGTATAACTCTCGTCTCTCTATTTTTCAAGGCAAACTCCGATCTCGTTGGGATGAGCCCCTATCTTGTCAAGGTGGCCTACCCCAATGGAGCTGTGAAAGTCACAAACCCCAAAAATAGCCAGACATTCAAGGTCAATGGCCAAAGACTTAAGCTATTTTTCGAGGGTTTTGAAGGACAAGGAATGGAGTAGGACTTGATAGATCCGATGTATCCAAAATTCGTGGAGGAGTAACTAGTTTTTATGCTTTTTAGTGTACAGTCTTTTTATTTACTTATGTTATTTTTATTTTCATGTTACTTACTTTACTTAGTCATATAGTATTGTTTTCTTAGTTTTACATATTGGTGCTATTGTCAAAACTCATGTGCGAGGTGTTCTCTAACCCTACTCATCTTTTTACTGTCCCTTTTTGAATATCATATCTTTTTGTTGCATTGAGGACAATACATGAATCAAGTTGGGGGGTGAGGTACATCATTTGCATGATTCACCAATGTTTGTTTGTAGATAATACCAATTTTTGTGGTGAAAAGTCACCTTTCACATATACAGATTTTTGTTTACATTAGTGCAAATTATGTGAAAATTTTGAAAATTTTTGGGAAAAATATTAGAATGTTGATATGTATTCCCTTATTAAGAATTCTTGGGTTAGATGATAGGTTGTTTTTTGTTTTGAACCTTGAGCACATGAGCATACTATAGAAGTTAATCCTATGCGTGAGTATCACATATGTATCTGTTTTTGAACTCAACTGTATGTGCTCCTTGAATGTGTAATTTTAGAAATTTACGAACTGGATTTATATTTGAGGCTTGACATAAATAGTGGAGATGAGTAAGAACCCATAAGAGCTTTAGTGTCAATTGTTTTTAGAGGGGACTTACATTTACTCAGGGAACAATTTTTCAATGTCAAAATTGTTCAATAATCTCATTATGTTTGTCTTGGCTAGGTGCATTTAGGTGGTAGACTGATTTTATCTTGATATGTACATTGCCCTCCCATGTGTATCTACAAGTGATCTTAGGCCATCTTTGAATATTTCGAGCTTTAGCCTTTTCCTTGTGAATATATTATCCCTAGTGTCGTGATTGAGCCTAATTAAAATTTGTTTCTATGCCATACATTTGACCAAGCCAATGAAAATGATAAATATCTTCCTTACCTTGGTTGTTCCTTGAGCTAAATATGAGTGATCACAAAAGTGAAGGAGGTATGGTGTGGAGATTCAAGCAAAGGGATGATTGATGTTGAAACTCAAGGAGTTCAATGGAGAAAGAATGAAAATCCAAGAAAAGGAGAAAAAGGGGTGAGAAGAAGAAAAGAATGATCAAGAGAAAAGGAAAATGTTAAGGAAAGAAAGAAAAGAAACAAAGAGTGTGGTGATGTTCTAAGAATGAAAATCCCATAAAAAGGGATGTTTTTGACATAATATCCTTTCACTCGGAACAACCCTCTTTGATATCATATATCATTCATTTTGTTTGCCTCAATGTCACCCCCAAGGCCCCATTATAACCTTCGAAGTCCTAAGTGATCTAGAGAAGCATGGGAGATACATGGTTTTAAAGAAAATGATGAGTTACTTTTGCTACCCAATGCCCTAGCATCCTTTTCATGAGATTATGCCAAAGTCGCTTCACTTTCGCACATGAACTTTATTTTTGGATTACATGCGAGCACACTTTATTTTGTACATAAGATTCTATCTCACTTGTACACATGGAGTGCATGTCAGGATAACTAGAGTGTATTTCATTGTTAAGAGTGACCTTTGGTGAGTTTTGTATTGAAGCTAAATTTGGCTAGTCAGTTGAATGTGAATTCTATTGCGTAAATGCTCAAATTACGTGTCAAATTCACACACACACGAGTCTGAAAATGAATGTGTAGATGCATACTTTAGACTAGTATTTAAGGTTATAATGATGCTCATGTGTGCTTGGTTCGGGGAGTTGAACGACGTGTTAAGTAACCCTAGGCTTAAAGGATGGGGGAATATTGCTCAACTTTCGATGTTTTATTAGATTTAGGAATGCCCTTGTTATTTGAATTCATGTTTTACAATTTGGGTATTCATTTTGATAGTTTAAATTAGAAATCCATGGCTTGTACCCTTTTAAAAAAACATCAAAATCTTAAATCATGTTGCAATTTCAAAAATGACCTTGGGCATGATCATTCAATTATGGTTCATAGGTGTGGTTCAAGTTTTTGATAGGTTAGATGTCTTAGAAAAGGTTTTACAATAATTTGGAGTTGAGGAGAATTGGGTTGGATGTGAATTTTTGAACAAAGGATTGGTTTTGCAGCAAAGGCAAAACCTTCCGGAAGGTTTTCTCCGATGAACGAAACCTTCTGGTAGGTTTTGATCGACCTTTCAGAAGGTTTTGCCTACTGGAATTTTTGACCTAGGCAGTAAGCAAAACCTTCCGAAAGGTTTCTGTCGACCTTCCGAAAGGTTTTGCTCTGAAACCTAAAAACGAGGGCTTCAAGTTCTAAAATTTTGAAAAAACCATTCGCATTTCCAATCCACCGTTTGCTCCCAAGCCCTTTCCTCTCATTCTACTCTCTTATAACCTTCAAAACACCTCTCCCAAAATTTATATTTCCTACTTCCTCTAGATTAGGGTTGGATTTTGAAGCATTTTAGCCAAAAATTCTAAGTGTTCGTTATAGACCCTAGGTTTCCATTTTCCCCCAAATCACTCATCTTTGTTGGTCTTCCCTAAACCGATTTGACTCTATTGCAATGTCTAGGGGGATTGAGATGTCCATGGAGGTTTTCAAGCATTCGGAGAGCCTTTTGGTTTTGATTTTTACTTTTCTCTCTTTGGGGGCACTATTAATGCTCATGGCCCGCACAAAGAGGATGGGCCCAAACTCTCCTCCACCTATGGGGTCTAGTTCCCGAAAGAGGGCCGGAGAAGGCCCAAGTGGCCAAGAGAGGAGAATGAAGGCAAGACACGATGCCCATAGGCAACGCATTGAGGAGAAGGGCGTAACGTGTGAGCGATGGGTGGATAAAGCCTCTCTTGGGCCTATGAATCAGGTGGTGAAAATCATTGAACAACAAGGATTGAAGTTGTGGTTTCAAGAGGTTAAGGGGTATTATTTGGGGTTGTGTCGTGAGTTCTTTCAAAAGTTGGTGGTTTTTGGTGATAATGGGAGTAAGTTAAGGACGAATGTAAGGGGCAAAACATTTGATGTGACCCCGGGCTCAATAGCCACTGTGATGGGCTATGAGAGACCTCCCCCAACCACCATGGTCTACCCACACAATGTGGAAGGGGGTAGAACTCTCAAAGAATACGTGGCCCTCACCTATGAGGACCCGACCACGTTCACAGGAATGACGCTAGTTGGAAAACTCAAGCACGATTACGGGGTTATGAATAAGATTCTCCATACTAACATGATGCCCCAGGGTTCGAAGAAAAGCCTGAACATTGAAAAGTTGGCATTGTTTCATGCTTTCATGACAGGAGTTGCCATTGACGTGGCATTCTTCATTTGGTTGGAGATGCGGGAGTTCACCCGGCTTAAAAGACCAAAGGCAAACCTCCCTTTTAGCAGCCTTGTCACCCGTCTCTGCGAACTGGCTGATGTAGAACTCTATGCACCTAATACACTGTTTCCCCCAGGGACTGGAGCAATATGCAAGTCCAGCAGTCAAAAGAGGGCTGCCAGGACTCGGGGTGAGAGAGTTAGGGATCCGAGGCCATAAGCGATAGGTACTGGGACATCTTTTTCAGCACCCCCAACACCAGCACCTACACCAGCTCTGGCCAGTACCATTCCTTAGTGCTTGGACGCTTTGGATTCCACTATGCACATGATATCTACCATGATTACAAGGCTCTTTGAGCATACATTCCCGAGTGAGCCTGTCCCCGGAGGACCACCACCACCCTCATAGTCTTCAGCTGGACCCTCTGCATCTATTCCTGTGCTTTCAGTAACTATGGATGATGATGATGACAATGATGAGAAGGAAATAGAGTCCGAATCCAAGACTGAGGACAAGGATGCTTTTTAATTGAGAATGAGGACTGAGACGAACTGAAGATTCTTCTTTTGGTTTTTGTTTTGAATCATGGTTGCACACAGTTAGGGTTTTTGGTATCGGCCAGTAGAAGTGTCATTAGGTTTTGGTCCTTTTTTGTTTTGGGACTTGGACACATTGTAAAGAACTTTTTGAAGAGATCAATGAACCACAATTGTTTGTTCATCTTTGTCAAAAATTACTCTTTTAATTGCAATGTGATTTTGGATCTTGAATTGTTGTGATATTTACTTGTATGGATGGTTGTTGAAGTAGTTATAGCTTGGGGTTGGAAATAATGTTTGCTAGGGACTAGCAAAACTCAAGTTGGGGGGTGTGATTAGCACAAAAACATGACATATTTGTTTGCTAATATGCCTCTTATACTTGCTTTTGTCATGAAATTGGGGAGAAATTCGTTTAATCTTTGTTCTTATGGAGTTTTGTGTGAATGCAGGTAAAATGATGTAAATGGTATGAGTTAAACCCCCATTGAAGTGTTTGAAGTCAATGAAGAGGAAGGGGTAGCTTAGAGGAAGGTTTGAAGGAAGAAGAAACCGAGAAAATTCAAATTGGTTGAAAACCTTCCGAAAGGTTTTGTCTATTGGAATGAATCTTCCAGAAGTTTTTGTCTACTAGAGTGAAACCTTCCAGAAGGTTTTTTCTACTCGAATGAACCTTTCGGAAGGTTTTGCCTATTGACTTCTTCATTTAACTGTTCCTGCACAAACCTTCCGGAAGGTTTCTATTGACCTTCCAGAAGGTTTTGCCCAGATAGCCTGTAACTTAAGTTCTCTCATTTGGGGGTCCCACTTACACTTCTCCAACAGATTCCCTGACATCCCTTGCATGTCTAAGAGCCTCCCCTCACCCCTACTTGGACTTGGATGGCTTTTGCATTAATGAGGAGGAGAGAGAAGATGCATCATCCCATCCATCCAAATCAGCCTCCTATTGATTGGGATCACATCACACAACTAGGGGCTGACTCCATGGACGTTTTTGGAAGCTCAAGACTCCTTGATACAACATAATTCAATATACATTGTAATATATAGAGAGAGAGAGAGTCTAGGAAGAAGATGAATAGTGTTAGAGAGAGAAGTTAAGTTTTTTGCATTTTCTTTCACCCATTGTCTTGTAATCCTTTGTAAGAACTTGGTAAGCTTCATTTAATGCCTTTAATGCTATTTCCTGCAAGTTCATTTCAAGTTTAATCTCTTATTCAAGCTTTAACCATTAATGCATTCAAGTTCTTCATTTCTTAGTTTTAAAATGGATATTCAATGCACTCCCTTTTAGTTTTTGTTTTCTTGCGTTAACTAAGCTCCAATCTTCATTTCTTTCTAATATCTTCTCATTACATTGTTGTCTTTACCTTGAGCATGAATAGCTAGCTTTTAAGTTGGATAATCCAAGGGTGACCTCCACTTGGGTATACCATTTCAACTCATTTTGTTTCCTCTTCCTAGAGTACGATGGCTCGGTTTGACTAGGTTAAGGGTGGATGAGATCGTGAGTCTTTGATATCCTATAGACTTGTAACGGGTTATGCTTGGATCCTCACTTCCATCTCTTTCCTAGCTTCCCACGAATCAATCATACATCTATGCTCTATTGGAGGAAGGATTCGAGTTGACTTGGCATTCCCATTGGAGTGAACCCTACGGATTAGCCAACACTTGTCTCCCATTTCATTTTCACCACAACACGATCACAACTCAAACTTCAACCAAAAAAATATTTTACACTTTTATTTCACCAAAATCACCTTCTACATGATTCGCCTTCCTTCCCTAAGGAGACGACCTTGGAATACGATTCCAAGTCAAACACAACACACAAAAGTCTCTTTGCGCTTGAGAAGCATTTTTGTTCATACACATACACACACATTTCATTCATTCACCATTCTGTTGCCCTTTCTTTTGACATCATTTCAAGGGAGATTGACACTCCCCTTCACACACATACCATACATACATTGAGGGACAATGTCTGGAAGATAGGGAATACAACGAAAACCATCAAGCAATAGACGTTGCTTTTCTTGAAGATAACATTTTTCAAATATTTCAAATTTCTTCTCATTCATTACCTTTTTCTCTTCCTTCATCTCTGCTAATAGATTAACGAGTTTAGAACTTGTTGCATCACCTCTAGCTTCTTTGCTCTTTGATTTTTGTAGTCGCGGTTTCTCAGTTGTCCTTCCAGGTGGTCTGTTTAAGGATCTATAGGACCCACCATCATCTCCTAAATTTACGGAGTCCACTGTAGAATGCACGGAGCTGCCAGGAGTTGCATTATGTTTTGTTTTTTTCTTATCTGCTTGAGAATCGTCCATCCATTTTGGTTGATACCTTAACTCATTCCAACAATGTTCAAATGGAAAAGAAGATTTATAGAGTTCCTTGTACAAGTTCTTGGCATCACAAATCTGAAAAATTTTACAACAAAACTCATTATCATGTCATTAAAAGTACACTATTTTGTAAGAAAACATTCACTCATACCTTATTTTTCTCTGTCAAATCACTTTGATTCAGTCTGTCTATTTGTGCAAAGCACCCACAAAATTTGTCGGTGGCCAGCTAAATTGCCGACCAACGATTCTTCAAAGAATTTTGACTACGACTAGGGCATGCCTTAGGTATGTATTCGTGGAAGAACTTGTAAACCCTTTGCCAATATATTTTTGATTTTTGCTCATTTCCTTGCATAACATCCAAACTAATACTAAGCCACACCGAGATTATCATAATGTATTCCTCTACTGTAAAATTGTCACCTCGTTGTTTTTTGGTGGTGAATTTTACTTGAGGAGATATTTGTGAAGATTGACCTATAATCTCATCATCTAAATTTGTTCCATCATGCATGAGATTGGTGAAGTACGCACCATATTGGAGTGGATCCATAAGTACTGCCTACAAGATGAGACAAGTACAGACATTCAAGTGTCAATCAAGTAGCAGGGTTTCCCTCGATGTGTTGAATCATATTATTTTGTCTTGGGCAAACAAACACCATAGTTGGTCACATAAACAGCTCCACCAGACCTCAAGGAAGCAACCAAATAAAAATAGAGGAAAAGACTATGAAAATCTAGCAAACAAAATTTGATGTTCTTGTTTCCATTGGTATGAGCTCACAATGAAATTTCATGAAAAGTACAAGAGATACAGGATCAACATAACAATTACATCCACAAAGCTTCAAGGTTGCACACACAACATAGCACAAGGCTAAGAAGTACAGTAGGGGTTAATCAATTCCATAAATGCTAAGTATCAAACCAAATCATAAAGTCCTTATGCAGGATTTTCCTTCTGAACACTGGCTAAAAACTAGAATCTATCATTCAAGCTAGAACATATCCAAAGCACCAATAAGTATAGCAATGGGACAAACCCCTCTATCTTGCTACACAATGAGTTTATCAAACCCATATACTCTACCAACACAAGAAAAGCCCCTACAAGTATTTGTATGCTATTTTCATTCATGTCAATCACCAAAAGCAGTTCACAAAAATATAAGAACCTCTATGATTTGTAGAAACTTAGAATCAGAAGAGCAACAACCCATAATAGAAAATCAAGATAAACAAAATATCTTAAGAAAATGAAGGTTATCAAGAAGCAAGAACACTAACTTCTCAGCCAAAAAAGCCTAAGAACCCGAAACAAATCTTTCAATTACATCACAAAGCTGATAATTACTCGAGCTACAAGAACCGAAGAAAAGGGTAATACTCGGTTGTGTAATTTGTGTACAAATGAAAAAGTGCGATATTCAATGAACGCTTACACTGTGGTCCAAATTTGGGTGTTTTACTAGATTGTTTGGGGGGTTTGCTAGATTTTGGAAGGGGGCTTTACTGGATTTTGGGGGGTTTTGCTGGATTTTTGAGGGGTTTTACTGAATTTTTTGGGAGGGTTTACTAGATTTTTTAAGGGTTTTACTAGATTTTTTTTTTTTGGGGGGGGGGGGGGGGGTTTGGGGGGGGGGGGGGGGGGGGGGTTTTTGGGG